>JAWWTY010000027.1:2207836-2221103 GCA_035222235.1 Margarornis squamiger | reverse complement strand
GGGAAGGATTCCTTCCCAATATCCCACCTAACCCTGCCCTCTGGCAGTGGGAAGCCATTCCCCCTTGTCCTGTCACTCCGTGCCCTTGTCCCCAGTCCCTCTCCAGCTCTTCTGGAGCCCCTTTAGGCACTGGAAGGGGCTCTCAGGTGTCCCCGGAGCCTTCTCGTCTCCAGGTGAACACCCCCAGCTCTCCCAACCTGTCTCCAGAGCAGAGGGGTTTCAGCCCTTGGAGCATCTCTGTGGGTTCTTCTGGACTCATCCAGCTCATGCTGCAGCTGGCAGAGGCTGCTTCTCCTCATATTTTATTGATGCCCAGAGGGGTTAGCAATGGGCACGTGTGTCTGCATCCTGAAGGGAGCTGCTGAGCCCCGATCCATGCTTGGGCTTGAACCAGAGTGGAAGGTGCCACATGGTCCCATCAGCATGGAATTCATCCTGTCCTGTCCATGCACAGAGCTCCCTGCCCTGGGATGTGCTGGCCTAGGGGAGCTTGGGCTTTGGAACCAATCTGGGGTGTCTGGCACGAGCACCATTTCCTGGACCATGAGCCCAGGAGAAGGACCAGGAACACCCTGCACCATCACAGGATGACAGAGCACTCATCTCATCACTCCCATTTTGCCAATTTTCACTTCAAGGCCTCCATAACATTACTGGTGTGGTTCATCCACACGTGTCCCGGACCTGAGCCAAACCAGTGTGCAGTCTGGTTCCAGCTCTCCCTGGGAACTTTGCAGCTCTTTGAGCCTGCTCATCCCAGTGGATTCAGCTGCTGTCATTCCCTGGCTGGCAGCTGGGTCAGGATCCACCCTCTGCTGGTGTCCTGCTTGGAGTCAGATGGGGCATGGAGAGCCAAATGGCTTTGCCTTTCCAGCGCTGCCCTGCGCTGCTCCTGGACACTGTTGGAACCCCCTTCCAGGGGATCCAGCATCCTGCCCTGTGCCACGGACACTGCCAGAACACCCTTCAGGAGGATCCAGCATCTTCCAGGAGCCTTGGGGGGATGCTGACACCTCTTTCCCACAGCTCTGGGGTGCAGGGGCTGGAGGGGGCAGGCAGACAGGCAGTGTGGGCTGACACCACGTGTGAATGCGTGTTCCTGTACGACAGGGCTGGCACAGCTCTGGAAAGTGCTTCCCATGCCTTTTCTGTTAATTATGAGGGCTCCTCCAGCAGCATTGCCCAGGAGGAGGCTGGGAACAGGATGAAACACAAGGCTCAACCACTGTGTGCCCCCCAGCAGCCCTGGCAGGGCTGGGGCAGTGGGGACGGCATGAGGATGGGATGTGGGGCAGGGGGCTTGGACGTGGGGACCTACCCACCCTGTGCCTTCACGGTGCTGGCTAAGGATGGATCTGTCCCTCTCCTGGCACCAAACCTGAGAATTCTGAGCTAAAACCAATTCCATGTACATGGCAATGGGCGGCTGCATTTTTCATGAGCCAGATGAGCAAACAAAACAAGGCTTTTCCAAACGGGAGTGGCTGGGCCTGTGTTTGGCTGCCACTGCTGCCCATGGTCACTAAGCAAATGAGTGAGGAGCAGGTTTGACAGGCCATTGTGTTCCCACCATCCTGACAGGATTCATCCTCACTCCCAGCTTTTCACACCAGTAGCTGGCAGTGGTGGCCACACTGAGCTCCCCAGAGAGGCACTGGGGACACCAACAGCAGCACAGACAGGAACAGCCAGTGCCACATCCTTCTGCTTGACACCCTCCTCGCCTTCTCACCCCCAAAACCAGCTCCAGTGGCAGGCTGGGCTGCCCTGGGGGAAGAACTGCAGTGCTTGTTGGTGGTTTATTTCTTTTTTTATCATTTTTAACACAATTAATTAAAACCCAGTGATTGTGTCCCAAAACATATTGCGGAAAAGCAAAAACCCAGGAGTGGGAGGGCTGTCAGGCAGCTCAGGAATGCCTCTCTGGGTCTGACCACGTGCATCTCTGGGGTAAGCATTGCCAGCCAAGGCACAGATGGACCCTGCCCACATCCCCTCAGCCCTGGAGCAGGATGCAACCAGCTCCCAGAGCTACCCTCAGTGCAGGCTGGGTCTCTCCAGATCGGCAGAGATTTGCTGAAGCCTCCAGCCATGAAGCTGTGTCAGTAGAGGTTTAGACTGGATATCAGGAAAAGGTTCTTCCCCTGGAGGGTGGTTGGGCACTGGAACCAGGGCAGTGGTCATGGCCCCAAGGCTGCCAGAGATCAAGGAAAGACCTTAAAAATCAACTCATTCCAATCCCATGCCATGGGCAGGGATGCCTTCTGCTAGACCAGGTTGCTCCAAACCCTGTCCAACCTGGCCTTGAACAGTACCAGGGATCCAGAGGCAGCCACAGCTTCTCTGGGCACCCTGTGCCAGGGTCTCACCACCTTCACAGGGAAGAATTTCTTCCTAAAACCCTAAATCTCTCATCTTCTACTTTAAAACCACTCTCCCTTGTCCTATCGCTATCTGCCTGTGTAAAAAGTCATTCTCTCTCTTTTTTATAAGTCCCATTGGCCATAATTATATTCCTCCCTTTGTTGCCATCTCTCCATATAGGGGACCAAGCTCCCCAAGGGCAGTGGTCACAGCCTCAAACCTGACAGAGCTCAAAGGGTGTTTGGACAATGCTCTCAGGCACATGGTAGGATTGTTGGGGTGTCCTGTGCAGGGCCAGGAGTTGGACTCTGGTGAGTTCTTTCCAACTGAGGATATTCTATGATTCGAAAACTCCCTGATTTCCCAGCAGTTTTAAGCTGACAGGACCATCCCTTTGGAGCTGACACTGAGCGTGGGGACGCAGTGACAGCCAAGGCACAGTGAGACCAGGGACTGTGACTAACCACTGTGTTCCCAGCCCTTGAGCCTTTGATTTTGGTGCCGTCTAGACGGGAGCCCCTATCAAAGCCCAGCAGCTGAGTGCATTTGCAAGGGGACCTGGAGAGAGCACACAGCACACCCCCTGCTCTTCCAGAGCTGCCTCAAAAGCCTTTTGACTCAGAAACTAATGAGCAGGTTCCCTAATGACTTCTGGAAATGCTGCCAGAGCCCAAAGCGAAGTGCTGGGAGCCTGAGAAGGGACCTGGTGGATTATGTTTTCCTGCAGAAGAGGGGATTTGAGCCTAGATCTCCATGGACATGATGGAGATGTTCTCGTGGGTAAATGGGACTGGGTTTGTGGGTGGGACATGCTGTGTGGCTGATGAGGTTTAAAAAGAAGAATGGCTGTGATCTGACCCTGCAGCATGTCCGGAGAGGTCAGTGTAGAGTGTGGGGTGACTTCACCCTCCTTGCTCCTCCTCTTGATTGAAAGGGATGTCTGAATTGGTATTTTAATGATAAATAGGTCACAGGGCCATAGTGCCAGCAGGGAGTGATGGCTCCCCATCCCTCCTCTGCTGGTGCCAGTTGCAGTAGGTGCCCAGCACACATCTCAGGAAAGACCCTGCTCCATAAAACCAGCAAGACAGGATGCTCTTGGAGTCAGTGTGACGGACCTTCTCCCAGCCAGCCCCGGGGACCCAGGGGTACCCCAACCTGTGCTCATCCCAGCATCACCAGCATGACGAGCATCACCCATGAGACCAGGTTCATCCCCACTGCAGCTCGGGGGATGCAGTATGTGCTCTCCAGGTCTCCTACTGGCACTTGATCCATTTGGAGGCATGGAAAGAGTGTGGTTAAGCTTTGGTGTGGGGTTCCTGATCTAAAATCAATGCTGGGCGGTGGGTGATGGCTCCACATCTGCAATGGAAATGGCTCAAGCTCTGGGATTGGGCCACTGGAGGTGACAGCCATCACGTCCCCAGCTGGCAGCACCTCGAGGGTGCACAGCCCCCATGGGTGTCCCCAGCCTTGGGTGTCTTGTCTTCATCCCAGGGGCAGTGCCAAGGCATGGGTGGGTGGGAAGGTGTCCAATGAGAATTGCTTCCTAAAGTAAAGTCTGGTGAAATCTTGCTGGAAAAGGCTGGTTTTGTGACAATTTGTCCCATTCTCTTCCTGATGGATCTTGGTACAGTGACCAGGCCAGTCAGCCCTCCCTGAAAGGCTGTGATGTGGGTAGATTTGGGGCTACTCTGTTGTCACCTCCTCCCCAGAGGATAATCCCTCTGCTCCTGCAGAGCCCCCAGTGCACCATAAAGATTTTCAGTGAGGTTTTTTGGGAGGTTTAGATGATTTTGGGACCAGCAGTTGTGCATGAGTGCCCGTGGTCTTGGTGGGTGCAGTGAAGCAGCCAGAGCAGGGAGTGTCTCGGGTGCCCCGGGAATGGCAGGGATGCAGGAGGACATCTGGGTGCCAGCATAGAGCTGGGAGTGCTCAGTGTGCACATCTCTGTGTCTTGCACAAGCCGGGGACACCCCAAATCTGTGACACCCCCCTGGGCACCCATTCCAGCTGAAGTGCCATTCTGATGGCAGTCCCAGGAGCCTGAGTCTTCTACTGCCCCTTTTTGGGGGGCAGTGCCTTGCTGTTCCTGCTGTGCAGAGGTGTCACTGCAGCAGTGGGTGCCGTGCTCAGAGCCTCAGGGACTCTGATGACACCTCAGTGCCAGCACAGCAGGTGTGAGGGGCCCTTAGCAACAAGCAGCAACTTTCTGCCCATTCAGAGGGAAATGGAGCTGCTGGAGTCAGAGTAAATAATTAAAGTTGTTAACTGCATAGGAGAAAGCAGAGATAACGGAGGTAGCTCAAGCAGAAAACCTGGGATTCGCTGCCCTCAGCTCTCCTGGGCAGGACCGCCCTGGGAGCTGGCACTGCTGTGTCCCCCCTTCCCTGAGCACGGTTTTTGCATCTCCCACCCGTTTTCACACCTCGGCCACTGGCTTTCACACTGTGGTTTCCTCCTGGAGCTGCTGTATCTTGCCTCATCTGTCCATAACCCCGTGGGCACCTCCAGGGCACCACCACCATCACTCTTCATCCTCCTACTCCTCCTCTTACCCCCTCCCACAGGGAAGCCCCTTCCCACGTACGCGCCTATTGATCCGTCTTGTTTTGCTGCTCCCTCCTGTGCTTCATAAATGTCAACTTTTTTCTCTGACAAAGAAATTTTGTGGTAATGACTCTTTGTGCCACTTCTAAATCCCCAATTACATAAGGAGCAGCAGCACAAAGCCATTCCCTTTGGTGGAAATCTCCGCGTAATCCCTTTTCCAGAGAAGCAGCCCGCCAGTGACACGCTTCTAACTCTTTGTTTGTTCTTTTGGATCAAATCTAACTGATTGCCGTGACTAATTAACTTTCCCTTTCTTCGGGCCTCTGTTGTCTTAATTAATTTCACAAATACTTCATTCCCAGCTCCCAGCCAACAGGCTCGGTGGTGCGAATCACCGGCGAGCGGCAGCGTGGCGAGGCGGCGCCTCCGGAGGGGCTGGCAGCATGCTGGCACATGGAGCAGGCATGACCTTGCTGTCAGCATGGTTTCGTGGCACAGAGGTCCACTTGCCCTTGTCCCCAGTGCCACCAAGCCCCTGTGTGGGCAGCAGGGGACCCCCTGGGCACTGATGCTGCGTTGGTGTGTCCAGTGTAGCAGGGCAGGAGGTGGCTCATTGGAGGTGTGGATGGGCCACCTCCTTCTGCTGCTTATGAGGCTGCTCCTTGTTCAGGGAACTCTTAATTCAGGAACTCTCCACCTTCCAGCACCTGCCGTATTCTAGGTTTTACCCTGGGGTATTTCACCCTGCCCTGCAAGCCCCTCCTCAGTCAACATCCAAGTATGGAGAGATCCAACCCATAGAATCATAGACTCATTGACTCCTAGACTCATAGAATCATAGAACAGTCTAGGTTGGAACGACCTTAAAGATCATCTCATTCCAACCCTATGCCATGAGCAAGGACACCTTCCACTAGACCAGGTTGCTCAAGGCCTTATCCAATATGGCCTTGAACACTTCCAGGGATGGAGCATCCACAACCTATCTGGACAACCCATGCCAGTGTCTCACCTCCCTCCCAGTAAAGTATTTCTTCCTAAAGTAAAGTCTGGTGAAATCTTGATGAAAAGGGCTGGTTTTGTGGCAGCTTGTCCCATTCTGTTCCTGCAGGATCCTGGTACACTGGCCACCACCATTTGCCCCCCAGCTGCTCCTCCCAGTGCCTGTGGCACCCCCCAGCATCACTCAGAACCACAGCCCATGTTTTGCAGTGATGGGCCCATGGATCTCAGGGTTAGTCCTTCTCTGGGATCGATGTGCATCTCTCTGTGGTTATCCCCCAGGCTGGGGTTTTCCCAGACAAGGGGTGAGTTGAAATCAGCAGTAAAATATGTCCTGTTGTCCCAGCCAGGGCTGCACAATGGAGCTGCATGTTCATGAAGGGAGTGCATTACACAATGGCTAATGGTACTCTTTGAGATCCTATCTGCTGCTTGGAGCAGCCCTTGTGGTGGTTGTTATCAGGCTGTTGCTATCTGGGGTCTGCCCTGGATGAATAAACATCAGAGCTCTTCCACTCAAAGGCCCTTGGTCTGTGGAGTGCAGAAGCAGATGCTCCATAGAGATAAAGGGCAGCAGCCTGGAAGTGAGTGGCTGCAGCCCAGCCTGATTTCTGCCAGCCTTTCTGTGTCACCCGTGGGCTAAAACAGGGCTGATTGTCCTTCCCAACCCACGGGGAAGGCTTTGCTCTATGGGAAGATCACAAATCTTGGGCAAACCTGGGATGGGGATGTGGGAGAACACGCTTTGGATGCTGCTCCAGCCCTTGATATGGCCACTATGCCCCATGTGGCAGGAGATGACAGGACCATGGCAGAGCGTGGCAGGAGGTGGAGCATCCTCTTAGCTTGCAGGATCTTACCACAGAACAAGAGGGAATGGCCTCAAGCTGTGCCAGGGGAGGTTCAGGCTGGACATCAGGAAGAATTTCTCCATGGAAAGGGTGGTCGGGCACTGGAAGGGGCTGCCCAGGGAGGTGGTGGAGTCCTCATCCCTGGAGGTGTCCAACGAAGGAAGGGTCATGGCCCTGAGTACTCTGGACTGGGTGACAACGGGGGGATTGGGCACAGGATGGACTTGATGAACTTGGAGGTGTTTTCCAACCTGAATGATTCTGATTTTCTGGAGGACCCCCTGGAATAGACTGACATGGCTGGCAGAGCTTCAGCATCCTGAAGTCAACAGTGGCACCACACAGGGTGGTGAGAGGGGGCAGGAAGAACATTGTGGGCTCTGATTCTGCATTGAAGGGATGACCCTATTTGCCATCAAGGCCTCTGGTAGGAAATGAATGAGTTGGAGGAAATCCAGGAGCTGGGAGGGGGTGCTGAGGGAGCCAATCACCCCATCAGCTTCTGGGATCTCTGAGGGACCTGCGCTTTGGGAAGCACGAGGCATTACTGGAACAGAAGATGGCTTGTTTTGAAGGCTGCCAGGAGAAATCAGATCCTTTGCAGAGGGTGGATTGAAATCCATCTGCAATTAAGCCCAGGCAGCGCTGCTGCGTTTCCCTCGAGTCCCCGAACCTTCAGAAACCAGGGAGAGCAACGCCGGCTGTGCTGCCATTCCCGGCGGCTGCAGTTCACCTGGGGCAGCACCCACCCCTCACCCAGGAGCGATTAGACATCCACTCCCACTCCCAGGAAGCTTGTTTCTCTGTCACAGTGCTTGTAGCTAAAAAGCTTCTCCTCACTAGACACAGGGAGACTTGGCCTCCAGGGACAGATGCCGTGGCTCGGCTGGGCCCCTGGCAAATGGGGGCTGCAGCTTCAGAGGAAAGGGCTGAGGACAAATTTTAAAAGATTTGCTCTCCCTTTGTAGAAACCTTTGATTAAACCTTGGCAGCTGGGATCGAGCTGGTGCTCATCTCCCCAGCCTCCCACCCCCTCCTGCTTCTTCATCTCCATTTCTTCTGGCTTTTCTTCCTTCCTCTTTTCTCCCTTCACTTTGGAAGGGAGCAGATCAATAAATAAATAAACCAACAGAAATGTTATTTCTCTGGTGAGAGGCGCCTTGAAGTTCATCAGAAATAACAATCCCAACCTCTTGTGCATGCGCAGGGGAGGGAGAAGAGATGGGATTAGTCCCTGGGGAAAAACACCGGCGCAACACGTTGGGCCTGTTTCAGAGGGCTGACAATTTAACAGCAGCCTTTGAGGTCTTACTCAGTGGCTCGAAGATTTTGACATGAAAGGGACACCAGTCAAATGAACGGAAGGATCATCTTGCAGGATTAAATGTCCTTGTCACTAACCCATCAAAACACAGCATTATTTTGAAGGTACAAATCGTGTTGAGGAGTTTACAGCAGATTAAAGCTGAAATTCCAGGGGATATTTGGCACATAAAACTGCTGCAGGTGGCATCAGCAAGAGCACGGGGTGACTGCGCATCCCCAGCAGGATAAGGATCTGCCTGGCCCTGGGGGAGACCCAGCCATTCATCTGCCATGCAAAGGAGTTGCTCCCAAATCAACCCAAAACTTTGTCCAGAGGATGGAGGAATTTGAAATCCATAGTTTACAGTGAGTGACACGGTGAGTCAAGATCTGAACACTGTCACCTTGGGACTGGATTGCATCAGAACTGCCCCAAAGTGCCACCTGGGAGAGTTTGCAAAGGGAACGCTCCTGTAGACATTCCTGAGTGAACACAGGTGTCCTTACAGAGACACAAAGCTGTCTGGGTGCATTCCTGAGACCAGGCATGTCCCTGTGTCCCACCAGTGACTCAGGGTCTGCAGAGCTCCAACCCAAAGAGTGGAACCAGATGATTGAAGGCTGTGCGTGGCAGCCACAACCCCTCACTCCCTTCATCCCTTTCTTGGGAAACAGTGGGAGTCAAGGTGAAGGTGAACAGGGCCCTCCTGGTCCTTGTCACACTCCAGCAATGCCACAGGTGAGCTCTAGGTGTGTTTGGCTGAATGAGGGAGCAGGTTTGGGAAGGGAGCATCCAGGGAGTGTCTCTCAGGACGACCTGCAGTGGCCATGCTGGCGAGGAACCACAGAGAAGCAACCAGTGTGTCATGAGAACACGAGAAGAGTTAGAAATAAGGGATATCTTGGCTCTGAAGTGCTAAACCAGCTCCTTCCCAGGTGCAGGTGTTAATGGGAGCTCAG
Source organism: Margarornis squamiger (assembly GCA_035222235.1). NCBI lineage: Eukaryota > Metazoa > Chordata > Aves > Passeriformes > Furnariidae > Margarornis > Margarornis squamiger. Next base: position 2,212,065 of record JAWWTY010000027.1, on the reverse strand, counting down.
CTTGGATAAAAAGAGTTGTGCACAGGCTGCAGGAAGCTGATCTCAGTTATTGGCCGTGGGTCAGCAGCAGTGGCCGTGACTGAGAGGAATAGAGTAGGCATTGGAGAAGCCAGGGTTTCTCACCCCAGAGCAGACTGCAGCTGATAGATGCTGTGAGTTCCTCTGCTGCACACGATCCTTCACGGGCTGCAGCAATAACAACCCACTGACCTGCGCCTTCACCCCTGCACGGCCGAGCACGGCGCTCACGGGCTCCAGGCTTAGCTGGATTTAATGGCCCTGTTAAGGAGCATCCAGGGAAATCAAACACAGGGACAGGCGCTCCATCCGGAGTGTTTTTCAGTATGGAAAAACCACAAAGATACCTCACAGAGGGAATATTAACTGCTTATCCAGCCCTTGCCTACAGAAGGAGACAGCAAGATGTCTCGGTTAGCAGCTATTGCTGTCAGTTAGTTGACAAGAAAATACTTGTGTGTAAAGTCTACCCCACAGCTTGTTCCAAGGGATGATGTTGGCAGCTTGAAAGGGAAATTCAGCAATTGCTAAAGGTCTTCCATGAGGTTTGTCACAGCCCAGAACAAGGAAAGAAGAGACATGGGAACAGATAGTGGGAGCGCTCCTGTGTCAGCATTGCAATATTGGTCATGTTCGGGTGAAGAGAGGCTGCAGGGTGGGGAAAGCAAGTCAGAAAACTGGAAAACTTGAAATATGTAAAAATCCCAGTGAAGGAACAGTGGAATAAAATGCAATCAGCCTGGTGAAGGCCTGGTGAAGAGGAGCTGTGGCTGCCCCATCCCTGGAAGTGTCCAAGGCCAGGTTGGACGGGGCTTGGAGCAACCTGGGATGGTGGAAGGTGTCCCTGCCCATGGTAGGGGGTTGGAATGAGATGAGCTTTAAAGTCCTCTTCAATCCAAACCATTCTGGGATTCTGTGATTCTATGGTGGGATGAAGACCTGCACATGGTGTTGTTGCTTGAGACTGTCACACAGAACCCCCACAGCCAACAGGAGAATCCCTTACAGGGCTCCTGGAGAGCCCTGGAGCTTGTACCCATCTGCTCTGTGCAGAGAGAGCGAGGATGTCAGAGGTTTCACTGTTTCACTGACTTTGTCCAAGCCATCCCTCTGGGAAATCAATCAAGGGGTGGGGTGTCAAGCAGCATGTGCACTTACTGTGTTTTAAAATTCTCCTTCCCACAGAGAAATTCAGTGTGCCCAGGCCAGCCAGTTTCCAAATCACTCACCCCGAGGTAATTTACTCCCAAAAGCACTGCAGAGCCCTCACATCTCTCCTGTTCCCTCCCTGAGCCACCTGCTCAGCAGAGAAAGTAAAAAACCAGCACAGACAGGGCAGACAGAGCCAGAACTGAGACACTGGTGGGGACGGATCTTCTGCAGCCGTCCTGGGTTACACCTGTATCCACAGGTGCTGCAGGACACCTGGATTTGTGCTCTGACTTAAAAAAAAGCTGCTGGAGTGGCTGCCCTTGCTCTGCTCATGACTCCTGCCTGCACCCTGCAATACAAGAAGCTGGGAGAGAATCCACGGGGTGCCCCCTGGCTCTGGTGACACCTGGCGAGGCTCACGTCCACACAGGCAAACAGCCCAAAGAGTAGGGAAAGGGCTGTGAGATGAGCAGGCAGCTTGGGAAGCCAGGCAGGACCAGCAGGTCTGACCAGCATGGGAAGACAGCGCAGTGCAGCACGAAGGCAGCGAGGCTGCTCTGGGGCTGTGCCCCAGGCGAGCTGTTCCCTGCCTGCTGTTATCACTGCTGCCCCAGATAACCCACAGAAACAGTGCAGGGTTCCTCCAATCCACGGGGATGGAGCTGAACTGCTGCCTTGGTCCGGTTTGAAGGAAAAAAGGCTGAAGACAGTTAAGGCTGCTGAGTGCTTTGCAGCATCAAAGGGTGGCCTAAGCTCCTCTCTGCTCCCTCTTACTCCTGCCCAGCTTGTTTTGGTGCTTCAGGGATGATCACAGCCCCCTCCTCCACATCGCTTTTTAAAGAGCTCTTTGGTCCATCACTCCAGGGAGTTCATAGCTAAATGCTCAGCCTGGTGTTTGCTGCCTCCACATTGCCAGAAAGGTGGATCCCACAGGGATGCTGTGATGAGGTCCCTGAGGAATGATGCTACAGGAGAAACAAGAATCATCATCAGAGAATCACAGAATGGTTTGGGTTGAATGGAAGCTTAAAGCTCATCCAGTCCCCCCCACCCTGCCTTGGGAAGGGACACCTTCCATTAGCCCAGGTTGCTCCAAGCCCCATCCAGCCTGGTCTTGAATGCTTCCAGGGATCCAGGAGCAGCCACAACACCTCTGGGTAAATAAGGGGTTGTGAAAACCCTAGACCCTCCCACCCCTCACACCCAGGCCAAGCTTTGACCTGTTTCCATGAGTAGAAACTGCAACTACGAAAAAAAAAATTGGGAGGTGTAAGACCTGCAGGCTCCATATAACCAGATTACAAAGTATTCTTCCATTTTCCTCATTCTGACAAGAAGAGGGAAGAGCAACAGCATTTCATGCTGATAGGCAATGCCATCTGTGGCACAAACATCTTATCTGCGCCTGGAAAATGAGGATGTGGAACCTGGAAATGAGAAAAGTGCTCATTAGGCTAATGTGACATTAATGGTTCACGTCGCAGAGACTGGAGTGCCCACAGTGAGCCTGTGACCTGAGAACAGCAGGGTGAGAGGAGGCACTGCCAGGACAGGGGTGGGAGTTGATGGGACACCCCCAGTTGTGGGAGCCTCATCCCTCTTCTGAACACACGTTTGGGGTTCGCTATTCCACCCCCTGAAGTGCCCGTTCCTTTGCAGGATCACTGTCGTAGCAGTAAATGAAATGCTATGTCCCTATTACAGTCAGGATATAGCTCTAAATTGACTGTTTTATAGTCTTGGGTAATTTAATTTTTTTATTTAGCGAATGGTTTGCCATATGCCCACTGCCTGAGCCGCGCAGCCCTCGCACAGATCACGGCAAAGCTGCTGCCTGAGCACAGCTCCCGTTGCCCTCCAGGTCTCTGCCATGCTCAGCCCCTGCTGCTGGCTTGGTGTGGTGGCTTCCTGCAGGGAATACCTGCCTGAGTGGGCAGAAAACCATCCAGACACTCTCCAGGGAGACCAAGACCTGTGGGCAGATGGTCCAGCAGTGTGACACAGGGTCTGAGACTTGAATTGTCACGTCAAGGATGGGTCCACCCAGAGCTCCAGCACAGTGCTGGGAGCCCAGGAAATTGGGATGAAGGCTACATTTGGGACTGCACGTGCTTAATAAAGCCTCTGGTTAGGCATTCATCCAGCTTATCTTGCTGCAAGCACTGCCACCCTCCCCCCGGGGCAGCATCCCCAGGGCTCCTGGGGAGCCAGGCTGGCTTAAAACACTGCCAACAGCAGAAGGGTTTTTCAGCCAGGCTCTGATCCTCTGAAAACCTGGGATGGATGGTGAGAAACGAAAACAGCAGCGTGGCAAGACCCCCCTCAAGAGCAGTGCTAAGCCTTGCTCAGCCTCGCTGCACCACGGGGCTCCCCCTCCCAGTGACTCAGACCGGGATTCGGATCATTTTCTCCTAAATGGCCTGGCTGTGTTTTTCCAAGTGGATCACATTGTGCCTCCGCCTGCCTGCCGGCTCAGCAGGACCCGCTCCCTGTGTCCTCCATCCTCCTTGGTATTTTGATCTCTTCTCCAATTTAGTTTCATCTGCAAATTTCAAAAATGTGTTATTTAGGAGAGTCGTGTGTCTTACTCATTTCAGCAAACACTGCTTGGGAATATCGCTTTTGTTCCCATTTTATAAAATTTCCTCTACATTTCTGAAAAAGTCCTGATTTTTCTCTGATTGGGGTTTTTTTCACTAAATTGGGAGAAAACATTTTGTATGACACTAGTCATAATGCAAGTTACGTGAACAAGGAGTCCCTGGGAACTCCCTGCTCCATCCTGGATGCTGTACTTCATCGTGGCATGCTTCAAGATCCAATATGGGATTCCCTCAAGTCCAAAATCCCTCTGTGCTGGGCACTGCTGAGGCACCTCAAGTGCAGTGTCTGGTTCTGGGCCCCTCATGGCAAAGAAGACATTGAGGGGCTGAAGTGCATCCAGGGAAGAGAATGGAGCTGGGGAAGGAGCTGGAGCACCAAGAGCAGCTGAGGGAGCTGGGGGGGCTCAGCCTGGAGAAAAGGAGGCTCAGGGGGGACCTTCTGGCTCTGCAAGTCCC
>JAWWTY010000027.1:2172396-2207355 GCA_035222235.1 Margarornis squamiger | reverse complement strand
GGAGGTGCCCAAGGCAGGACTGGCCGTGGCACTCAGTGCTCTGGGCTGGGGGACAAGGTGGGCATCGGGCACAGGGTAAACTCAATGACCTTAGAAGTCTTTTCCAACCTTAATGGTCCTGTGAATCTGTGAAAGCATTGTAGTAAATCCCATGTAAAAAGGGTTTTCTCACCCCATGTCCTGTATGAAGGCAGACAGGACATGACACCTCTTACATTTTCATAACCAATATCAGCCGTGGGCTTGGATGTCCAGTGCACTGCAGGCACAAGGGTGACTCCAGCCCTGGAGCAGGTCTGGGTGATATCATTGTGGATGTGCTACCTGGGTGTCTGCAGAGCAGCAAGGTCTCTCAGCACTGGGAGCTGCTCCCTGTGCCCATGGCCTCCAGGGCCCTTCAGGGAGCCTTCTGGTGATGTCTTCTAAGTCAGAGAAGAAAAGGTGATGAGTAAAATCATTGTCCTAAAACTGTGAGACCTTTAGGACTCAAAGTCGTTTTTGCAAGTGCCCTGAGGATTGTGAAAAATTCAACCCCAGCAAAATATTTCTTTCACTCTGGAAAGTACCTGCAAGTCCCTCACAGCTGCTGCTTCTGTTTACTCTCTCTGCCAAGATTATTAACAAAGGTGTTAAACAAGCAAACTCAGCACGGGTCCCTGACACCACCTGATCTTTAGGACTGTCCTTTGTCTTCAGCTTTGGGGATGGTTAGATCCCACACAGAGGTACTGGCAAGTTCACAAGCAAAGACTTCCCCATTGAGATGCAGATGTGGACAAAGTTCCTGGGGTGACTGTGGCTTTGCTGGGTAGGATGAGCAGCCCTGCAGCAGTGTCTCCATCCCTGGGGCTGTCTGGCAGTGAGTGATGCCTTGCACTGCTGTTGTCTGTAGGACAGTGTCTATGTGGCACCTTTTTGGATTTTGGAGCCATCGCATTGCTGTGTCATGTGGGAACACAAGCCCTACATCTGCCCTTCTTCTGCAGAGCATCATACAATGGTTTGGGTTGGAGGGGACCTTAAAGATCATTCCCCACCCTGCCATGTGCAGGAACACCTTCCACTAGACCAGGTTGATCCAACCTGACCTTGAACACTTCCAGGGATGGGGCAGCCACAGCTTCTCTGGGCAACCTGTGCCAGGGCCTGCCCACCCTCACAGGGAGGAATTTCTTCCTGACATCTAATCTAAATTTCCCCTCTGTCAGTTTGAAGCCATTCCCCCTTGTCCTATCACCACAGTTCCTGATGCAAAGTCCTTCTCCAGCTTCCTTGTAGCCCCTTCAAATACTGTAAGACTGTTGTGAGGTCTCCAATCTTCTCTTTTTCAGGTTGAACATTCCCAGCATTCTCAGCCTGCCTCCATAGGGAAGATGCTCTAGTCCCCTTAGCCACTCTGTGGCCTCCTCTGGACTTGTTCCAATGGTTCCATGTCTGTGCAGGACATGTCTGTTCCATGTATCCATGAAAGACATGGGGAGGTGATGTCACAGAGTGAAACAGGAGAGGAGGAGGGAAGAGGATCCCACCCTGAACAGGTCTTTCTACAGCACCTCTTGGGCAGAGCAGGACCAAGCCTGAGGTTCCCTGGCACTGAGACAAGTCGAGAAGCTGTGAGGATCACCAGAAGCCTGGGAGATAAACCCAGCTGCAGTCCCATGGCATGGACCCTGGCTAGGCTGGCTGTAAGATTCTTTCCATCTGGGAAGGGGACTGAGGCAGAACCATTCTGCAGGAGTCCCTGGCTCCAGTAGTCAGCTGTGACCCTGCGAGCAGGAGGGAAAATCCAGGACGTGTCTTGTTCCACATTCCAGGTGTGTTTGGTGGGGGCTGGGGAACTCCATCAGGTCCTCCTGGTGGGTTTGCCCTCCTTTCCCTGCTCAGGTTTCCCCAGTCACCACAGGAGTCTCTGAGCACCCATGGCCTCTAGAGAGGAAAAGAGCAGGTCTGTCCCTGTACCCCACTGCTGTCTCCCTTCATCCCTGCATCCCAAGTGCCAGGGCAGTGCCAGGAAGCTGCCAGCCATCTCCTGGGCTCATTAACGTGGAGAGCAGCGTGCCCTGCTCCCCGCACATCGATCTGATAAATGAAGAGCCACCGATGGTATTTTCTACCCTTTTAAGTGTTAAAATAACATTTTAGTGAAATATGAGCAGGTCAGAGCAGAGCTGCCCCCTTTCATCTCCCAGCACAAAGCAGGCTGGATGGGGAGGGAGCCTGCGCAGGCGGGTGCTCCCACAGCCATGGAAGAGGTTCCTGGGAGCTGAGGGCAGATGTGTCTGGGGTTGTACACAAGCAGTGTGTTGTGTCTGTGGGAGAGGATTAGGAGTCAGTGTGGGTGTGGAGGTGTCAGTGCTGCACCTGGGTGATTGCAGAGGTCAGGCTGTGCACAGCCCTTGGCACAGGCCAGGGAGGAATATCCATTTCCATGCACACCGTAGTGAAAACTTCCACATCTCCAATAGGTGCAGAAGTTTTTTGGAAGCTTTAGAAACTCACGGAACTTTAGAAACCCCTTGAATCATTCTGACTCTTCTTTTTGCAATTCCTTTGTGGGAATGCAATGGCTTGTGTTGAGGAATGGGAAAATGAGATGACATTGTCCTTGAGCTTGGCTCTACCTGAAGGGACCCCTGTGCACTCAACCTCTGGCCTATCCCTGCTGGCAGGGAAGTGAGGGCTGAATTGCAAAGGAAACTAAACCCCATGTGAAAAATGTGGGATTTCAGCCTAGTTAAACTAATCTATAAAATGGATTGGATGGGGGAAAAAAAAAAGGCAAATGCTCACTGGACTGCGAAATGATCCGCTGAAAATTGGAGTGTAGCACTGACAGCTGCTCTTGATGGAGCCCCCTGTGTCAGGAAAAGAAGTGGTAGCAATAACAGGCTTGGCAGGTCCTGGGGGATCCTGCCTTGCCCTGGGGGAGTGATGGCCTGACTCTCCTTGTCTAGGGGATCCAGCCCCTTCCAGGCCTGAGGGATTAACTGGATCTGGTGACTGCAGGGGATGAGTGCCATTTTCACCCCCTCAATATGAGTAGTCCTGTCAATGCCCAGGATTCCTGTGCATGGTCTGGGAGCTGCCTAGGGCTGCCTTGGGCATCTTTACTCTGCCAATCCCATCCACCATTCCCCTGCCCATCAATGGGCATCCTTTTCCTACCCGTTCTGTGCACCCTTCTCCTGTTCATTGCCCCTCATGACCCTTTGTTTTCTCTGCTTCCCCTTCCTACAGGGAAGGAGTTCTTCACATGTCTTTGCATCCCCTCTCTCCAGCCAGCCTAGTCCAGCTTCTCCTCAGGATCCAGCCCCCCTTTTCCACCCTGTTGCCCAATGTCTCTTCCCTCTCCACATCTCTGGAGTATGATTACTCCGCGCCCTGGGTGAGAGAAAGAGAAATATGTGCTGAGATGACATTTCGGTTATACATGATGCTATTAAAATATGATAAGAACGCTATTAACATTAATAATCCTTTTCATTGTATCATTTAGGGAACAAAACAAGCCATTAAATATTACAGAGTCATTGGTGCTTTGATGGCTTCAGGGAGGGGAACATTTGGCCGTATTTGTCTACATGCACTCTGGAAATATAACATTATCTCTGGGAAATGGGTTTCTCTGGGCTCGGTATCTCCCTGCGGCTCGGTGGATCCAGGATGGTCTCTGATGTGCTGGGGTGAGTGGGAGTCATGGAATGGGCAAGGTGGGATGGCTGGGTCCCAGGTGAGGCAGCAGTGTTGGAAATGGCACCCATGCACCCTTACTGGAGCACAGGGAGAATGGAGAGGCCAGAGTGCCTCTGGGAAGGGTGCAGGGGGTGTCTGTGTGCAAGGAGGCTGAGATAGAGATGCCATGTGTTGCTTGTACCCGAGGGAGGAGATTTCATGACTTGGAAAGGGCTGCTCAGCCCAGTGCAGGGTTGCAGATAGCTATGGATACCTCTCTTCAGCTTTAATTTCCATTGCCCCCCACCTGCTTCCTTCTCCAAGGCAACTGCAGGTGTTACAGCAGAGGAGCCACTTAAACTGAGATTAGCTCAGTTGGTCAGAGCCTAGTGCTTATAAAGCCAAGGTTGTGGTTTTGATCCCTCTACAGTCCATTCACTTAAGAGTTGAACTCAATGATCCTTGTGGGTCCCTTCCAACTGAGAATATTCTGTGATTCTGTGAATTTCCCAACTTTAACCATATGGTTCAGGCCAGAAACTCTCAGCTCTGAGGAAGCTCCTGTGTTTGCACACCAAGTCTGCTCCTTGGCACTCCCAGCCCTGTTACACCACCTTCAAATTCACTGCAATTTACCCAAACCTCAGTATAAATCTACCTACTCTCCCTGATGCCGTGCTCAGCCACGAAATTCATCCATGTGGGAGTTCCCTGGACATGGGAGCACTAGCTCTTAAATGCTCTGAAAGGCACCTCACTCCAGGCACATCCCTGGAGAGGACCAGTTCCTGCATCCCTAATGCTCTGCCTCCACTGGTTATGCTCAGTCTGAGGCCTGGCAGCTCCATCCTTTTTCTGCACAGTCATCCACTGGGGAGAGGGCAGCAGGGACCTGAACTCCTTCTCATTTAGCTGGAAAACTCTTTTTTTGGAACAGCAGTTAAATTCCCAAACTACCAGCTCCACTGTATGGCTACACCTGGGCAGGAACCAGCACCTGCTCCTTCTCCAGCCCATCCCCAGGATCAGGCCATGCAAAATCCAGGCTGTGAAGTGACATCAGGGCATGGGATCAGCATCGTGCTCTGGTCTTGAGAGCTAGAAAACCTTTTGATACACACAGGTTCATTGGTGATGCTGCTGCTCAGGGCCAGCCAGGGCAGCTGGGAGACCTGAGCCAGGCTCAGGATGCAGCTCTGCATCCCCAGGCTCACCAGACACAGCTCAGCATGCTGGGCAGGGATGAGGCAGCCAAGCCAAGGCCCCTGAGCTGATCAAATGCCACCAGGGCTGTTGTTATCTGGATATTTCCCCATGGTGACAGGAGCAAATGAGGGAGAGAACTGAAAAATGTGCAGAAGCTTTTGACAGGACTGTCAGAGCACTAACAAGGACGAGTGTGGGCTCTTTAAACAAATCACTGTCATGTTGCAGGCATATCATTGTTTAACACAGCCACCACAAGTCACCAGAAAAGGTTAAAGCAAGAATGGAAAACTTAGTCCTAGGAAATGTGTCATAGCAGAGCTGTCCTCGGGACTGATCACTTCCTGCCTGCAGCCAGGATGGCTTTAGGTCTGGAGCCAGGAGTCCTTGGAGCATCCTTGGGATGGACCTGCCACAGTGCTTGGTGTTGGAAAGACTTCCCTCTGTATGTGGGCACACCAGCAAAGCCACTATCAGGGACACCTATTCCCTCTGCCCTGCCCTGGTGAGGGGCTGGCAAAGAGCCTTGGCCCTGTGCACCGACAGTCAACCCCAACACATACCTACAACAACACACTCGGATGCTCCAGGGATGTGAGCCAGGCATCTCTGGGATGGACACACTGCCCAGTAGCCTCCAAGCCCCCAAGGTTTGCCTGAAGAGGCCTCTCTGGCTGTATTGCAGTTGTCCAGGATCCACCATTCAGGAAGTCTTAGGTGGCTTTGGCATCACAGGCTCACTGAGTTCTCCATGGGGACCAGTGCCCTGCTCACAGCTGTGCATGGCCCTGCAGGACCAAAGAATTGGAGGTGTGACAGCAGGGTCCTGTCCCTGGCCACAGTCCTGCTCCATCCATCCCATCAATAGGAAAGTGAAGGGGAGATGGGTGGAATGGGCAGGGGGTCGCTGGGTGGAATGGGCAGAGGGTCCCTGGGTGGGATTAGCTGCTGTAAACCCAGTCCAGGCCCAAATCCTGCTGCCTGTGTCCCCTGACACAGCGGTTAGTGGGGCAGATGAGGGTATCTCTGTCCTTGGAGCATATCCATGGCCTGAGCTAGTGCTGCATAAAGCCCCAGAGTGGAGCAGGGATCCTCAGGGAGCCTTTCCACCCACCATTGCAGGATTCTGTGCAGAGAAAACATCCCAGTAATACGAGCCATAACTCTTTTGAAAGTGTGAGAAATGAAATAAGTGAGGTTGCTCACTGACACCCAGGGTCACTGCCTGCAATTCATGAGGAGCCGCTCACGGCGCAGAACCGAATGTTCCTGGCTATGAAAATCATATGCCAAGGTCACATAAGCAATCTGGACTCGACCTTAGCACTCTGCTCACGTGCAAGCCATTAGGCAAGGAAATATATAACAAACAGCCCCCGAAGATCCTAAAGGCCCTACACAGCTCCTACAATGCCGAGCTAGTCCTCTGTATCCATCACGTAGCGTCTCCCAGAGCAGTGCATCAAACTTTAATATCTTACTCTTAGTCACACAAAGGCTGTAACAAGCCTGGCCTTTCATGCTACACAATCCACCAAATCAAAGGCTTTCTGACAGAACAGAGCACCTGAATATAATCTTTCTCTCTCATCTAGATCTCATCTGTTTCGGGGCTCCGTGGACCCCTCGGCGCTGTGATTTCCAGCAGCACAGCCAAACAGCCCCTTCTCCTGCTGCGTGAAACAATTGGGCACGTTCCTAATTAGACAAATACCATTAGGCATAAGGAGAGATGAAGGAAACCCTTATGTGAAAGCAGAGGCAAGCCCACTGTGCTCCAACACCAATCATTTATTCCTCCATCCTTCCTGGGATGTGATGCTGAGGGGCACTCTGTCCGTGTTTCCAGAGATAAAAGCACAGAGAGCCCACTTCTGGGGGTGGAAAACATGGTGGGTAATCAAAGCTAAAAACAAGCAAAAAAAAAAAAATAAATGAAAATGCCTCCAAAATGGCTGCAAGACAGCAATGCTGAGCCTAATTCCTGGCAGGCAGGGATTTCCCAGCTTAGGGGAGATTTTAGAGAGGAAAATTTAGGAAAGTGGCAATGACAATACGTTTCCCTACAAGCAGGGGTGCTGTGGGATATGTGCTGCTGGGTGGCTGGGCACTGCTAGGCTCTGATGGCTCCCTGACCTCTGATGTCAGGACTTTCCCCATGGATAATGTGTCCAGAGAGGGAAGATGTGACACAGACACACCATGAGCTCGGCAGGGTCTTTCCAACCTGTCCCCTGCTTTTGTGCAGACTCATCCTGTCCAGTAATTGCTGGGGCAGGAGCAGAAGAAGGGATTTAGTGTGGGTGTAGTGTGTTTGTTGGGGTCTGCAGAGGGCATGTGCCATAGGGTACAGCTTTCAGCAGCCTGGAGATACTTCCAGCTCCTTGCCTGTCGCTCTGGTGCCCACAGCTGCATGGCTGAAGCCATCTCAGAAGCAAGATGTTGTGCAGAGAGGGTGTTGCACAGACACTGAGGGACATGGCTGGCACAGAAGAGCATCCTCTGCCCTTGTTTTTCATCTCTGGCCCTGATTTTCATCCCTCAGGCAGAGCTTCCCACAGCTGGGAGTGTTTTGGAGCCCACACAGTGCCTGTGTCCCAGGCCAGCCATCCCCTCTGCATGCATCACTGTGGACCAGCTCTGGCCAGGAGGTCCTGTATCCCACCCTGGTTCTCAGAGGGGTGTCTGCACCCTCTGCTCTGCCACTGGAGCCTGGGAATTCCATGGGATGTGGGAATCTCTTCCTGCTTAGTGCTTTACTGGGCTCCATGGTCCACAGGAGGGGAGCAGCAGGACTGGGGAAGTGCTGGAGAGCAGGAAGGAGTCTTTAAGATTCACTATCTGCATCCATTCCCATCTGGATACCCACGCAGCAGCAAAGCATCTGGATTTGTGCAGTTGGCAGAGCAATCCCGTGATCCCAGCGAATCAGAGATTATCAAGGGGGAAAATTCGGGGCTTAAGTGGGATCGGGAGGAGGAGAGGAGGATTTGGAGCTGGTCTGATGGGTTAAGCCACTTGTACTGGCTGAGATTAGGACAGAAGGAGTCTGATTTAGATGTGAAATCTGCTGCTCCATGCCCCCCCACCCAGCCTTGCCCACACACTCCAGCATCTCATGGTGCAGGAGAGTGACAGCTTGTCCCAAACAAACACAGGTCAAAGGGCAGAAGTGGGGCCTGGAGGGTCTCCTTTGTCCTCTTTAGGGCTCCTGTGTGGGGTTAGAAGTGTTCCCTGTCTTCTTCAGTGATCTTTTCTCTGATATGACATCGGTCTTGATGGCTTCCCATGGGGTCCTGCCTCTCTCCCTTCTGGCCAAGCCCCTTGCTGGGTCTGCAGATGGAGAGAGATGCAAATAATTGGTGTTTACTGTTTTTCTTTCCCACAGGGATCCATCAGCAGTAGGGTCACAGATTTCACATCTCTAGCCCTGTCCAAAGAAGGGACACCTCCATGGCTAAAATCCTCTTGCCCAGGATATTTCTCTGCTCCAACAGGATCCATTTCCCTTATTGCCTTGAAATACTTCCTGCAAGGAAGGGCAGCACTGAATCCAGCCCTGAATCCTACAGAGATGCTCCACTCTCCAGGGTTGCCACTGTTTCCCAGGCCCTCTGGTCTCCTCTCACCGGACTGCATGGCAGATGGTTGCTTCTGAAGCCCTCAGCCCCACCATGGTGGTCTTTCCTGGCCATGGAATCTCTGCTGGGATCAGGATGCTGCTGCACACACCTCTGCCCCTTGGCATTTGGCTGCTGGGGCACAACACAGCTGCCCTGAAGGCTTCAGAGCAGCACTGGCTCAGGGAGCACCCTCCATCCCAATGGGTGCCGAGACCTTGGAGGGTTTTCAAGGGTGAGGACAAGATGAAGGAAACCTAAAAAGAGGCAGTGATGTGTGACAGCAGTTGGAAGCAAAAAGAGCAGTCAGGAATGACAACACCTCCTGGTACTGGCCCCTCCATGGTGCTTCCAAGTGGTGTCCCCCTGGGCTGCTGCACAGACACTTCTGGGACTAGGTCCCAGGCTCCGGGAATGGGCAGCTGCTTCCCCTGGGTGCTGGCAGAGGAAAACAAAAGGGACCTTGTGTAGATGAGAGAGGAGATGAAAAACTGGTCTCTGGAAACAGTCCCTGCCCTTGGTGAAGACCAAGGGTGGCATCACAGCCCTGCTCATGGCCACCATCTCCAGCCAAGCACACTCAGGACACAGCTTGGAGCCCGGGCTCATCCTTTCACATCCTCTGGAGAAGCAGGATCCAGCACAGAAGACCTCCATGTGCCACTGTGGGAGGCTCTGGGTGGCAAATCCTCAAGTGCAGCCCTTGGCCTCCTTTTGGACTCCCTATGACCCCTGGAGGGTGGTGAACCGCCCTGCCCTGGTGCACTGGCACTGCCTGGCAGCAGGGCTCTCATGAGCATGTGGAGGAGTGCAGAGAGAGTCAGAGAGGGTAAAGAGTCTGGTTTTGGTTGGAATGGAGTTCCAGGAGTACAAAACCAAAGTGTCAGCAGCCCTGAAGAAGCTGTGTCTGTATCAGGGCAGATTCCCTCTGTATTCACACCTTCAGTGATGGATTTGGATCCTGCTTGCCCCTCTCTGTGCCCTGGGCATGGAGAGCTGTCCTGCAGGATCCTAGTGCTGTGGGACACTTGGGGAGGACAGTGATGGGATAAAACCCCTCCAGGCACCAGTCACATTCCCACAGCAGCACCCTGGCAGTGCCATCTCCAGTCACTCCCTGCCTCCTGAGGGGAAAAGGAAAGCAAAAGCATCTCCTGGGAGTTGTCTCCTTATGGGTGGCAGAGCACCAGACCTGCATGAGCCAGTAGCGGGAGCTGCATGCTCATAGAGGAAAGAGACCTAATGAGGTGCTTTATTAATTGCATTGTGAACTTTTCCTTTAATGATTCTCCCTGCAACTCCCTCTAGTTAAAGCTAATGGCCTGTAGCATGTTCAGCAGATGGATTATCCATAGGTGCCCAGGCAGCCGGGCCCAGCTGAGAGAGGGGTGTGTGGGGGCTCCCAGCCAGACACATCACCCCCTGTCCCTGCTGTCCCACGGCCCCACAGGGGCTCTGCTGGACCCCAGGGATCAACAGGGTGCTGGGACACCTTGTCCTTGTCTGTGCACCAGCATCTGCTCCCAGTATCTCTCTGGATACTTGGAGCCCTTGGTGGTGGAATGAACAGCAGCCAGATGGGCTGCTCGTCACTGGGATTCACGGGGGATTTGTGGGCTTCACTGCCCCATGGCATGAGCCTGGCCCTGTGTGGGCCAGCTGAGTCCCTGCTGCAGTGCAGCTTCTCCTTCTTTGCTTCTGCACAAGGTGGCCTGGAGATGGCAGGAAGAGGGAACAGGAGCAGCAATCCCCAGGCTGGAGATGGCAGGAAAAGGGAGCAGGAGCAGCAGTCCCCAGGCAGAGCTTGCAGACCTGGGTGCACCAGTGCAGCAGGGTGGCATGCAGTGGCCAGTGACCAGCCACCTCCACTCATCCCAGGATACCAGTCTAGGAGCTACACAGAGCCTGCTTGAGTTCAGTGGCAATTCAGCCTCATTATTTATATAAAATGATAGCAGATGCTTCCCAAAATGACCAGCCAATGCTGATGCCCAGCCCCTTGAGAGCAGTGTGAGCAAATGGCTTGTGCTGCCCCATCCCAGGATAACCCTGGCAGAGCAGGATGGCCTTTCCACAAAGTCAGCAGAGCACATGCTCTCCCATGGATTTCACAGTGCCTTATGAGAAGATATTGATTTCCATCGCCTCTGGAATGTGGGGTCACAGCCACCAGCTGCATTAAGCACTGCGAGTTAACAAAACACAGCCAGCCACCGCCTGCTGTGAGAGCAGAGAGCTGTGATCCATAAAAACCCCTGTGGGTGCTACAGGACTCATGATCCAGGAAAGATTGGGGCCACAGTGGTGCAGTGTGGCCCCATGTGCCCGCTCAACCCTGTACGGCTTAGCCAGAGGCTGTTCCTCCACAGGGCTTCTCCATCTCCTCCATCAGAGATGTGTCTCAAAGCTGCATTCTGCCCTGCATCCCTTTCAGCTCTTTCCATGCTCTCCCCCTTTTCCCTGCCCATTTCTGGCATCAGGGCTGCTCTTTTCCTGGTGCACAGCAGAGTTAAGGTGGGCACGGACAGCTCTGGAGCCGGCTGTGGGCTCATCACACATGCTGGGGCTTGTCTGCAGGCTGAGCAGCAGGAACGGGAATAAATTAGCAGATTCAAGTGGAGCTGGAGGTTTCCACGTGGGAGTTTGTTTCATTTTTAAAGCGAGTGGTGGTGAAGGCTCTGCATTTCAACCCGTCCACGTCCCATTAGTGACTAACGTGGATGTGTTTGTATTTAGTGTTGGCATTAATTAGTGGTGGGAGATGGGGTGAGTGTGGGCTCTCCACAGACGAAGTGACTCATCCATTCCTTCCTCATCACTGCAGACCGTGCTGTGGCTCCACCAACCTCAGCCTCCCCCCTGCTCCTGGGCACTGCCACGTGCCCACCGCTCCTCTGTGGACCATGCCACGGTCAGTGCCCGATGGAAATTCCCTTCTCAGCTCCAGCTGCTTCCACATGATGAGCCTGTTGCTTTGCTGCCAGAGTCTGCGTTGAAAGGTGAGGGTATTTTTAGTCTTGGACCAATTTTTCTGCAGAGCCTGTGCTGTGGGACTCCTGTAGCACTGTGTCCTCTTCTGTGCTCGGAGCTCTCCTCTGGCTGTGTCGGAGTGTTTGGACTGTGGGGATAACCAAACCAACCCCTCTTCTGAGCCACTTCCCCAGGTGCTGAGGAGTTTTCACCCCTCTCCATACCCTCACCATGCTCACCCTAGTGTTCCATGCAGGCAAAGTTCAGGAATGCTGAGGGAAGTCTGGGCACTGTCAGGGTCACCTCAGCCCCCTGCAATACCCATTCTGCAGCAGCCAATGGTCCCCACTAAGCACCCAGACCGTGGGGAAGGGGTGGGCATGGGGGAGGGATGGGGCAGGCACAGCTGGGCTGGGGGCTGCTTGGAGGGGCAGGAAGCTGAGGAGTGGGGGCTGCATTGGTGCAGGGGGAGTGACATTTGTTTAGATGGAGGTTCAGAACCACAACAGATGGGCAGGAGGGTGTTATAAAACAGTATTTCCTCTGTACTGCCTCTCCCTGAGGTTTCTGTGCCTGAAGCCAACCTCATTTCTGTTGAAATGAAGCCTGGAATGGTTGTTCAGTTGCTCTCTTGGCCACAGAGGTGGTCAGACCCGCTGCAGGCAGGGAAGGGCTGAAGGATGGCTGCAGGCCAGAGGACTGCAAGGCTGTGGGAGCAGCCTGGCATCCATGGCACAGGCCAGGGATGAGCCAGGAGCAGGCTGAAAGCAGGCTTGGAAAGTGCCCTGAGTGGGGGCCACAGTGCAGAGTCTTGAGCAAATCTGTTACAGCAGCTCCCCAGAACTGATGTGTATGGGGATCCCTAGGCTCCCCGTGGTTTCTCAGAGACCTTCTCCAAGATCCTCATCAGCCATGCACATGCCCCTTTTAGCTCCTCATTCCCCTTGTTTTGGGGTTCGGGGGGGGACTGTAGGACATGCCAACAGTTCTGTGGTGAGAGAAACCCCCTCCCTGTGATGGACATCTCAAAGCACTCCCCTAGACCAGCTTTGTGGATGTGCCATGTCCTCAGAATTCCAACAGCTTGTCCACGATTGGTGACCAGTGCTGCAGGAGGCTCCTCCTCCTTGGCCATGCTCAAGCTCCCAGTCATCAGCTGCTCTGTGCCCCACCAGGGATGCCACCAACCTGAGGATCTGCCTGGTGGTGGCCTGGACAAGCCAAATGCTATTCAGTGCTTGGCAGCAGAGAAGTGAAGCCCCCCCCCAACCCTCTCCATACAACAGCAGAGGGAATGGAAGGGTCGTGGCCACCAGCCCAAGGGACCCTTGATTCGCCCGCATCCCATGAGAGCCCGTTTCCTGCCTCTTGAACACAAAGCAGCTGTGTTGTTGGGGTTTCTCCCTCCCGTAGCTGGAATTTTGCTGAATGTTTTGTCCTGGATCAGCTGAAAATAGCTCCAGTCAGTGTTAACAATTCATTAGCTCGGTTTTGTCGGGAAACTGTTGCTGCTGCCTTGCACAGGAGAATGGCTCCGACGGTGGCAGAGCACAGTGATGCCTGCCCAGAGCTTCCCAAGGACTGCTGTTTGCTGGGGAAAGGGCTTCAAAGACAATTTCCATGGGCTGAAATTGCAAATTTCCACTTGCCTGCCCCCATCCTGGCATTTGTAATGTGCTGGTTTGATGTGATGCAATCCGAGGCAATTAGCTCACCTATTATTCCAATGCCTGTCCGAATACAAGAGGGGCACTTTTAGCTCTTCTTGGGACTCTGTGGGAGCTCAGGACGACTCTGGTCAGCATCCTTAGCGTGAAGGGGTGTTTTATTTAGTTTTTGAAGCCTCTCAGTGTAACACCATCAATTCAGAGCAGGGGTGAGTGAGCCCAGCACACGCTTTGCTTCTGGCTGCCCATTCTCGCTGTTCAGCTGTGCCTCCTGATTGAGCACAGCCACGGTTGATATTTTGCCATCTCCAGCTCTGTGTCTCCCCATTTCCCACGTGGGGAGCAGGGGTTTCATTACCAGCAATGTCCTTTCCTGGCTGCCCTTATATTTATGGCAGTCCTTCTTTTTTATAGCCAATTTTGTAGAGTGCCCAGCAGTTAGCGCAACTGCTTCCTTTCATTTCTGCATTACTGCCAATTTCCTGCTCCACAGGCTAAATTTATCACTTCTTTAATTGTTTGATAACTCCTAGAACCAGCTGAGAGTCACCCTTCCCTATGCCAGCCCATTCCCTGTGGGAAGGCTTCATGCTCCCACCCTCAGCACGCTCTTGACATGTCTCTGCAAAGAAGGTTCCAGCCTCAGTCTCAGTCTCTCTCGGGTGCTTTTGGCCTCCTTTCTTCTCCTTTTAATTTGCCAGCCCCAGCTTAGCTCAGCATCCATACTTTGGTCTATTGCCAGTTTATCCCAGGAATCCATGGGAGGGTCTGCCTGGAGGTCTTCCTCCTGTCAGCCAAGGTGGTATTATCGCTCTGAGCTGTGTCCTCAGCTCATGCCCATCCCAAAGTGGATGCCTGGACTTCATCCAGGTGTGAAGAGCCTCTGGAGGTGGAGGAAGGTTCCTGGAACCCTCTCGCTGCCTGCCTTTGGGCTGTGAGGTGAGCAGAAGGGAGGAAGGATGCTGTGGTGTTGGGACAGCCCAGTCCTTCCCAAAGAGTGGTCCAGCTGAGCTCTGAGGCTCCAAGTGCAACACAATGAGACCATTTTTCACGTCAGCTGCTGAAAGCCTCGTGCCTGCTCAGTTCTGTGAGCTCGCCAGAGTCCCTGCAGACTCTCTGGGTATCTGCTGTCCTGCTCTGCTGAGCCAACAGCATCCTGGCTGCTGGATCCATCCGTGGTCAGGGAGATCTGCAGACCGGCTGTGGAGAGTTCTGCTCCAGCAAAGATTTCCCTCCTGACTGCAGGCTTTGCTGGGAAGCTTCCAGCTTTTCTCCTAGATTCAGTCTGAGCCGGACTTGTACCGCCTCCAGTTATTGCTGTGGGTTTGTGTCAGTTCTGCCAGACTTCTGGCCAGTGGCAATTTCGCTGCTTTTGGATCCCTCCTCCCTCCTGGTGCCTGCAGCAAGGCTGGATGGGTTTCCATGTGGTGCCCCAAGCCATGCAGCTCTGGATCTCCTTCAGCAGGGCACCATTTGGCACAGGGTACCATCCTGCTCCCAGGTGCTCTGCCCCAGATGCTGCAGCAAACCCTCCAGCTGGGCGACAGGCAGGCTGGAGGCCTGAAGCCCATCCCCAAGGCTGAGCCCCACATAGTGGTTGTGCCTCTGTGCCCTCAAGATTGCTTGGGGGGCCTCCAGGAAGAGCAGGGGCAGCTGAAGGTATCAGTGAGAAGAGAGGTTTGGGTGGTGGGCAGAGCCACATATGCCCCACAGACCATCCTGTTCCAGGGATTCTCCATTCCATCCCTAATCACAGCTCAGTGGCACCAAGCAAACATCATGCCAAGAGTTTCTGCTGAATAACACCCAAACATCCCAACATCCCAAATATGTGCCTCACTCCAGGGAAATGATCACGGCCCCAAACCTGACAGAGCTCAAGGAGTGTTTGGATAATGCTCTCAGGCACATCGTGGGATTGTTGGGGTGCCCTGTGCAGGGTCAGGGGCTCGACCCAATGATCCTTGAGAGCCCTTTCCAGATCAGGATATTCCATGATTCATCAGCCTGTCTGTGCTGAGCACCCCTGTTGTGCAGAGCCCCAGGAGCACCACACATTGCAGGAAGGATCCTTTTCCTGTAAAATCCCCATCCATCCATTTGGGACTGGTTTGTTGTCCTTGTTGCTTCAGGCTGCCTTTGATGCATGAAATAGATGTCTCAGTGTTGTGCCCCATTTACACCTCACAGTGTGAAACCCCCCAAGCCCAGGGGGGGAGCAGCCGGTCCTCAATCGAGGTCCTGCCCCAGCCTTTACGTCTCCCCCGAAGCCACCCTGGTCCTGCAGTGCTTGAGGTGACAGATACCTTTTAAAGGGAATTTGGAGCCACAGAACTACCAGGGGGCTTCACACCTTGCATTGTTAGTACTTGTCAAATATTTATGAAAAAACAATCTGAGGATAATTAATTCAGCAGCGATGGCAAAGCCCGGCTGAGATTTAGTTGATGGATAAGATTGGAGCACGGACAGAACTCTGCCAAGTCCAGGAAAGTATATCATCAATAATAGATTTGTCAATAGATGAAAAACATCAGCAGATCAGCTAGTCTTGAGTGCCACCTGGCCAGCACATTCCCACAGCCATCCATGGCCAGTGCCCGGCAATCAGCTGCCACCCAACTCCCAGTGCCACCTTTCCTGGCTGGAGTCCTGGTGGCCAGGGGCAGGGGACCATCCAGAGCATCCCCAGAGCCACTTGGCACAGCTGAGGACAAGGGTGGGACACAATCAGATGCAGGGGGGAGCTGGGAGTAAAGATCCCCAGAGCTGGCCATGTGCCATCATTCTTCCCTTTGGTGTCACCGCCGTCCCCCGGGGGAGCCCCTGCTCTGGGATTCATGGCACAAAGGCGACCTTGAGCACTGGGAGGTCCGTGCCCTCTCCCTGAGTATTCCCTGAATAGCTCCGTGCCCGCGGGGTACCCCTGACCCCGGCCCTGCCGCCCAGCAGCGGCTGGTCTGGGGCTGTGGGGTCTCGCCGGGGGCTGCGCACACTGAGCCCATTCACGGGGCAGAAAGGGGCCCTTGTTCCCGGCAGACAAGCTCCAGGGCCCGGAGCAGCTGCGGTGACGCGGGTCCACCCGGGGCAGGACCAGCCCCGGGCACTTCACAGCCCGACTGGCTCCGGCGGGGCTGGATCATGAGCCACACCATGTTCCCCAATTCTGGCAGCTGCAGGAGCAGCACAGGCAGTGCCCCGCAGCCTCCAGCTCCTCTCCCAGGGCTGGGACAGGCTGTGCTGGGACTTATCATCCCACTCCCAGGGCACCAGGTAGGGAGCAAGCCCCGCTGTTCCAGGGAATCCACGCAGCCAGGGGACTGTCACCTTCCCCTGGCACCTGCCACACTGGGTGGGCACAGGGCAGCACAGCCAGGAAGTGTGGCAGGATGGCTCAGGTGGAAGCAGGAGGGATGCTGAGAGCTGATGGATAATGACCCCATTCAGCCCTGCAGCCTCTCCCGTGCAGCTCCTGCTCTGAAAATTCCCAGAACCCCACTTGCAGCACCCTGTGATCCTTGGCATGTGGGGCCATGAGTGGGGCACATTCCATGGGGCAGCATGAGGCAGGACATGCCAGGCTGGGCTGGACCTGGGGGTCTGTGCCTCCTTGGGCAGGGGTGCCCCCTCTCCCCGTGGGCATCAGGGCTCCCTGGCTGCCTGGGTCGCTGGCTCAGGCTGCTTCTCATCCATCTGCTCTCCTGTCACATCCCCGTCTCCCTGATTATTTTAATGAGGATAATGATTCACACCTGGGCAATTCAAACCCGCTAACAATAACAATTTTAATTAGTTTCCACTACAAATCTGAAACGTCGTCATTAACATTTAAAACGCTTGCGATTGGCAACTCCATATAAAGCCAGGACTGGGTGGGCTGGGGGGAGCTGTGGGAGGGGTGGGCAAGGCTCAAGGGTGCAGGTGGGAAGGGGAAACTGCTGACAGGGGTCAAGGACAAATAACCACACACTGAAGGTGGCACTGAGCTGGTTCCCTTCACTCCTGCCAGCCCCCAGCCCACCATGGGGGCGGGTGGAAGGGAAGATCACCCAGGCTCTCCAGTGAGCGTGAGCAGGGACCAGCACATGGCACTTGGTGGCACCTTGGTGGCATCTTGGCTGCTCGCTGTGGAGTGTGAGCCGTAGGTAGCCTTTGGGGATCTGTGCAGGAAGGGGGTCCCCACAGCAGGGTCACCCATCACCCAGGCAGGGACATCTGCATGCCAAGCAGAGCGGGTCACCATGCCCCACATAATGCCCATGGAGAAGGGGACACCTCCCAGGGGCTCACCCTGCTGCCTCAAGGCTCTTTTGAACCCCAGAGTATATTTGCTCCCCCAAAAAAGCTTCCCACAGCCATCAGGAGCAGTGGGGTCAAGCCTGTCTCAGTCCTACACCCACTGTGTGGCCCACAGGAGCCCCTGGTGCCTCTCTTGCCAGGCAGCCCCATCTATCCCTCTGCCCCATCCTTCCAGCTCTGCCCAAGGAGCACTGACGTTGTGGGGAAGACCTTGAGGGGACCAGGCAGGGATGCAGGTATGGTCCTCTCTGACATAAAGTGTGAGACTGACCAGGGAAGAAGTGATGGTGCCTTGGAGGTAGATAAAGTTGATTTTTGTTGGGGGTGGGAAGTGCCAGTGCCCAGAGGTACAGAGTCGGGTGAACAGGCTCTGGCTGGCACAGTCTGTGTGCACACCATCATGTGGGGGTACATGGACAGAGCTCCCTGGAGCTTTCTGACCCAGCCCTTCCAAACTCTCCCCATGGTGCATCTTTTATCCTAGGGAACAGTCACCAGAATAAGGGGAGGGGGTCTCTGCAGAGGTTCCTGTGGTGTCTGGAGTGTGGGCAGTGTCTGGGGCTGCAAGGTGCTGGGAGCAGCACAGGATTAAACAGCTGCCAAAGGGACATGCTGCTGTCACCCAGCACACACTGGGGTCTCAGGGTTCCTGCTGCCCCAACTCCTCTGCAGCCTGACACAAGCCAAGGCAGCTCCACATTCCCACTGCTCACTTTTCCTCCATTGGAGGCATTTGTGCCTCTGCTCACGGGCTTTATCTTCGCTTGGCTTGCTCAGGCATGTGCGGCTGGGGACCACACTCCAAGAAGTTGCTCCAGGCACTACAGGGAACAAGGGGAAAACACAACATGGATGATGCTGTGGTCCAGCTGCTGCCTGTGGGATGTGGGGTGCATGCCCCTGAGGATCCCAGCTCAGCTTTCCCTCGACATCAGCTCTGTCTTTGCAGAGCAGAGCCCATTCTGGCTGTTCTGGCAGTTCCTGGCGCTGCCGCTCGCCTGTCCCTGGAGGAAGCTGGAGGAAGAAACACTTCCACAGTGCCCAGCTCAGGCAACCTGTCAGCGATCACATCAATCATTCAGCCCAGCCTGGCCTCACGGGACGTGTTTAGCAGGAGGATCTGGAATAATGCTGGGCCAGGATGTCAGGAGGCACATGTGAGGCCCGCGTGCGTGTCACCCCAGCGGCGGGGCAGCGGGAGCTCTTCCCAAGGCAGCAGGAATGAGCAGCAGAGCTGAAGATGTGATTTCAGGGCAGCAGGGACTCAGAAGGCCCCCGAGGATGCCCTGGCACAGGGGGAGCAGGCAGGGCTCCTCCCAGACATGGTGTCCTGGCAGCTGGAGTGCCACGGGTAGCAGGAGCTTGCAGGGTGTGGATGGAGAATGCAGATGCTCAAAGGATGTGGCAGCTGCTTTGGAAGGGTGACCCACAGCCTGGGCAGCGACCTTGGGGTCAGACTGGGGACAGGACTGTGGTCCTGAGGCTCTTTGATGTCCTTGGAGCTGTTTCCTGGAGTTTGTCCAGCTCCTTGAGTGCCTGTGTCCCGCCCTTCTGAGAGCTTTCCCCCAACCTGGCAAGATTGGGATCACCAGGACTGCTGCCCTTGTGCCTGCCCTGTCAGTTCTTGTGCAGGGATATAAAGAACTCTTCTGGAGCCATGAAGGTGCCCTGGGCTTGGGTTGTCTGTTGTCTCTACAGTGCCGTGAGGGGCACCCAGCTGGGAAGGGGACAGGGGCTGTGTCTCTACAGCAGCCCAAGATCACCACCATCATCCAGGACAGACCCTGCAACCCCTCACCTCAGATCCCCACACTGGTGGGAAGAGCAGCTAGCAAACCCCCCAGTCCGGCTGAATCCCAGTGCCAGTGCTCTCCCTCTTGGCATGGTGAGATCCTGCCTGGCTCAGCAACATGCAGGGGACCCCTGGGCAGACTTGAGAGCATCTTGCCCTTGCTGGTCACAGAAGAGAGGGGATGATGCAGCCAACAAACAAGGCTTCAGACAGGGTGGTGGCATCACTGCTGAGAGCCCTGGACCACCCCTGCATCAAGGCCTGGCCAAATCCAGGCTCAGCAGCTTCCTGAGGGGCAGAAAGCTGGAGTAAAGATTACAGCCACCTCCTCTCCTTCCCTGAGCTACACCGGCTGTTGTCTTAGTGTAAACAAGGTATTTAATATGCAGAAGAACTCATTAGCATCTCCTGGTTTCAACGGCACCGTGTCTGCAGCTGGACTCACGGGACATGTCACAGGAAATCTCTACACACAACTTTTAATTACAGACAAATGGGTGGACACGTTGTCATTACCAGCTCCTGGTGCTTCCTGCCAGTCCAGCTCTGCCTCTCCTCCAGAGGAGCCCGTGGCCAGGCTGGGGCTGCCTGGGCTGCAGGGGGGTCCCAGGGCAGTGGGGACTGGGGGAACACTGTGGGTGGTGGGAACCAGAGGGATGAACAGGGGCCTTTCTGCAGCGCAGATGTAGTGCTGGCATCACTGGCTCACTGCAACGTGGAGCCAGGTTTAGGAGCCCCAGCCCGAATTTTAAGGCTGAGGTCCAGGCAGGGCGAGTCAAACTCTTGTGAGTACATGAGGTGACATAGATGAAGGCCCTGCTCTTCCTTTGGAGCCTCCCAGACCCTGTTTCAAGGTGTTCTCCATAAATGCTTGGATCACTGCCATCCCTGTCTCGCTTTCCTATGTCTTGGGGTCCTGCGACTCGTAATGACGAGGGAGAAGGAAACACTCAGCCCCTCACTGGGATCAAAGCAAAGGATCCTGGAGTGGACACTGCTCATCCCAGTGTTCCAACAGAGAGGCAGCTGTGTGGGCTTGAAGGTCACTGTGCAGACAGATGGCCACTGCTCATCCATCGTTGCCCAAAATTGGTGGTGTTGGCCCAAGCCAGACTCTCCAGCATCCCAGTGCATTTCCAGAGCCTGGAGCTGCCCATCTGTGGTGAGAACAGCCAGGTCCTGTGGGTTGGCTGCAGAAATGAGCAGGGGGGAGAGGGTGGCTGTGTATAAAATCCACATCCTTGCATGGTGGGAAATGGTAGCCCTGGGCTGATCCAGACTCCATTCTGATCTGCAGTCAGGCATTGGAAACTGGGAATGGGAAAACCATGGGAGCAGGACAGTTGGACCTGTCCTGCATAGCCCAGTTTTGCTCTGGTGCTGCTGGAGGCTGCAGAGAGCTTCCCTTCTCTGATCCAAGTCAAGAGCGTGCCCAGGGCAGTAGCTTGGCCAGGGCATGGGCAGATGTGTCCAACACTCTTTCCATCACACAAGGAAACTGCCTGAGCTCCAGGCCTGGTTTCAGATGCTGGGCTGTTGTAGAAAGCAGGTTTTGTCCTCCCAGGTTCCCCTCTGAGCTCTGGGACATCACCCCGCTCGCCAGCCTCAGCTCCAGCAGGGTCTGCCTGCTCTGGAGAGACACTTTTGGAAGGAAATCTCAGGCAGGTTTGCTTTAGCAAGCAACTCACGGCTGATGATTTCTCACTTGCTTTCCCTTGGGGCCACTTGTGTGCTCGAGGGAGGGTGGAGAGGGGCAATCAGGCACTTTGCACACAACTTTTGGATGGTTTGGAGGCTGCAGCAAGCAGTGCTCAGGTTGTGGGGCACAGAAAACAGCTGGCACTGGCCACCACATCTGCACCAAGGTTTTCCCACACCCCCCCCACCAACTGCGACTCCCAGGCAGGCGCATCCCTGGGGAGGCAGCTGGGCAGGTTATAATGTCTCACCCTTAAAAGCTTTTTTCAAAAGACATTTGTTAGCTACCAGAGTTATCTGCAGTGTCATCCCAACCATGAAATGCTCCTCCTGAGTGGGCAGCAGGCAGGGAGCAGCAGCATCCCAGGCAGCTGAGGGGCTGCCCTGCTCACTCCAGCACCAGTCTTCCCATCCCTGGATGGGGATGGTAAATCCTGGCCACCTAATGCAGGTAGTTTGGGCATCTCCAGGATGCAGGAGAGTATAGGAGGCACTCAGGAGGAAGAACAGACTTGTTCACATGTACTTTGGGCATCTCTATGGTCTTTTGCAATGGGGCAGCTGTGGCTTTTCCTTTTCTGTTGGAGGGGCCAAGAAGAGAACAAGATCCTGGGCCTAGGCTGGATTTCAGGGGTTTATGGTGCTACAAGGGCATGGATCATTCCCTGAGCTATGGGGCCAGGAGGGAGTTATAACAGCCCTGATGACCCCCAGCACCCCAGTCTATGAGGCTTCCAGGACTTGTCATGTGCCAAGCCCATATTTCAGAGAATATCTCATCCTCCTCCTCTTTCTTTCCTTCATCCTCCCCCCAGTCAGGGCTGAGCGTGCTGCTGGCACCACTTTGCTGCATCCTCCCCAGGGACCCCCAAGCCAGGCACAGGCAGAGCTGCTCTGCAGCCTGGGGGTCACCAGAGGTGAGCAGAGAGGTGACATCTGGGCATGTGTCCTCTCCTCCTGACGTATCCCGGGTCCTCCCCTTCCCTATTGCCCTCCCTTGAACTGCCAAGCAAGCTGGGATCCCCTGGAATCATCAGACTCAGGATAAAGGGATCCCGCCCATCCGCCCAGTCCTTCCCATCTCCAAGTGCAGTGTGATCTCCCTTAAATTGCACTGGCCCTGTGGAGCCTCACTGCCAGCCACAGCCTAAAACCAGCTGTCTTAAAAATAACCCTCCAAAAACCCCAGCCTGGCTTGGCAGGGGCTGGGAGGGAGCAGAAGGAGCTGGGATGCAGCAGCCTGGGATCCCATGTGCCCTCTTGGCTGCCCAGATGGGTGTGCACAGTGGGCCGTGTAACTATGGATTTATACATAGCCTGGAATTGCTGCACCACCATGGTCTTAGGGCTGCCATTTCCTCCCTAAAATGCTGGCACTGGGGACATGCAGCCACATCTGTGCCAGGGTGGCACCTCTCCAAGGGACCACAGTCCCCACCCCAGGGGAAAAGCAGAGAGGGCACACATGCCAGCCTGGCAGAAGGTGGGATTTGGGATCAGTGAGGTGGGGTCTGCACAGGGAGGGCTGGCTGAGGGTGCTAACTGGTGGGGGATGCCTGTGGGATATTTGGGGGGAAGCACGGACAGATGTGAACTGTCCCAGACCGGAAAAAGGCAGGAGGAAGGGAGGCAGATGAGGAAAGCCAGGCTGGAAAAATCTGAGTGCTTTCACAGAGATGCTGCTCTGGGGAAACCAGGAGGATTTACACCTGGAACGGGAAAATGAGGAGAGGGAGGGCTGGGAGGAGGGTCTCGCCCAGGGCAGGGGGTGAGAAGAAGTGCTCTGTGGCGCTCTCCATGGCAACTGCCGGGCTGAGAGGAGGATTAAGGGATACGCTTTGGCTGTGCTGATCCTAAGCTACTGCCTGAAGGGTTGTGAAGCACAGTGGGTGTCCCTGTGCCTCCGTGTGCCCTCTGGAGCACTCCCAACAGCCGTCTGGAGGGGCATCCAGCTGCTGCCTGGCAGGGGGTCCCCAACATCTGACCTGACAGCAGAGATAGGGCTGATTTGGTGGCAAAAACACCCAGAGGCTCCCAAAACCCACCAGCAGGGCATCTCCAGCATCAAACCCACCAGCAGGGCATCTCCATCATCGTGGTGCCCCCAGCTTAGCCCCTGCCCTGATGGGGATAAGCCTCCTGCTCCCTTGAATCCTTCCCAGCCAGCACTGGGGTCTCACCTATGCTGGCGAACTCCATGAGGAGAAAACTCTCTGGGAGGTAATTTTAGGCCTCCCTGATGCTTACAGCCTTTCAGCATTGCTGATCCCTGAGAACTGGGGTCTCTCCCATCCCTCCTATCCCCACAGTCTGTTCTGGGGGGGGTGTGTGCATCGAGAGGCGAGTGACTGTCACGTGGACTGTACGCAAGAGCAGAGGTGTCTGAGCTCTGCCAAGAGCCAGGCAGGGAGTGCCTCCCTCACCCCACGTCACCGCCACCGGTGACCTGGATTCCTCCCTGAGACACGAGCTGGTGACCTCAGCAATAAACAAAGAAGTGGAATAAAACCAGGGCAAGATAGATGCCAGTTTTATAGGCTTTTTAAAAGCTTTTGACTCATTCTGGCAGGCAGGACTAACCTTAAATTGCTGTGTGATGGAACTGGGGGAAAATCTTCTGGCAACATTGACGCCGTGCACCGATCCATCAAAGAGCAGGATAAAAATAAACAGCGTGGAAACAGGCCCTGGGGCTGGCAGGATGGGCAGGACCCTGGTGTTAACCCCTGCACCCCACCATGGCACCCTGCCTTCACCCTCAGAGCTGAGCACCCTCAGCCCCCTGACATCCAGGAGGGATCAGACCTGTACAGGATGGAGCCTGAGGGCTGGAATTTCCCCCTTACAGGATTTTCCAGTAGGAATGTCTTTGGCTGGGATCCCACTGCTGTGCCTGCGCCCCTGCATAGCCCCGTGGGACTCAAAGCTGACATATTGGCATCTCTGGCAAGGTTTATAAAATAGATCCAGGCTAAACGTCCTGCTCTGAGGAGGGAGGAGGAAGATTCCTAAACAGAGCTGGGATGTCTGCTCTGGAGAGGGGGCACATGCCAGCTGAACATATCCTCTGTCAGGGTACACAGCAGAGAGCATTGCTCAATGTCCACTCAATAGCTGGCTGGAAGAACAGGGCTGGAAGTCCCTGCATGTTGGAAAGACAGATGGAAACCCAATCCCAGGAGCCAGCCTGGCTCTGTGGTGAGGGGCTGGATAGCAGCATCATCTGCCACCTCCCCATCTCCCACCTTCCTCCCTGCTGGAGCACCCCTGGAACAACAGACCTGCTCCCCACTGCAGTGTCAGGTCACAAACCCTGTGTGTGATCTGACCAGATCTGACCTGCCCCCAGCACCCAGGGGTGACTTCCCAGGAGCATCCACACAGACCTGCAACCAAGAAAAGGGCTGGGACCTGCAGGGGCTGGGTGTTGAGGGGGTCCATTCCCCTGGCACCCTCAGCATGCCCATGGGTGCCAGTGAGCATGGGTCATTCCCAGGGTGTGGCACTTGTGCAGGGGCACGCAGGGACCATGGGGATGCACAGTCTGGGTACCAGTGAGGTGGCTGGAGAGCCCGTGTCACCCTGGGGACATAGGGCTGGAGGAGCCCATGTGACTGCCTTCTCTGCCTTTCAGCAGAGAGCATTTGCAGCATCAGATGTGCTGCTCTGATCGGGAGGGCTTTGAAGCGTCTTCTAATGCATTTCTAATTCCTGCTTATCGCCAGAGCCTGTCGGAGCTTGTCTCCCAGCCCCTCTCCGTGTGCTGTGCTGTTACAGGAACGGCTCAGCTTCAGAGCCGTGGGGTTTGCCTGAAAAACCTGCCTGCAAGCCCCTGCCCCACTGCAAAGAGTGGCATGTCAGCTCCCTGCCTGTCCCTCTCCCACTGTCTGGATCCTTTGGCATTGGGTGGGATAAGCTCCTGGCCCCTGCCAGGCTCTGATGGCATCTCTGGACTGGCAGGCATCCCTCTGCACCCTCTCTTCCACAGGCCTAGGAGCTAAGGGAAAACCTTGCAGGATGAACCATGCCTGACCTGTCCCCCACCTTCCTCATCCTCACAGCTCAACCTTCATGCCATTCCTGCATATCTTTGGACACAGAGCCATACAGCAGGCAGGGAGCAAGGGCAACACGTGGGAAGCCCTTGGAGACCAGGGAAATCTGAAAGAAATGACATTATCTGTAATCCTGGAGTCCCTGAGAGACCTTTTTGGGGGTGACAAAAAATCCTGGTCAGACAGGACAAGTGAAGTACCACCTCTGCTGGAGTTCTGGCTGCCCCAGAGCCACGGCTGGGGGGCAGGAGCTGGGTCCCAGCCTCCCGTTTCAGCGCTGGAAGGGCAGTGGAAGGAGTAGCCTTGGCATCCTGCACCAGCCAGCGCTGCGGGATGAGGAGCCTCTCGGTGCGCTGGGGAAATGGCTCAGTGCAAAGTGCTCTGAGGCTGCGGATGGGAAGTGCCCTCTGCACCGTGCTGAAAGCTGTTATTAGCGCTAATGGCTCTTTTGCTGGGGATATTCAAATAGCAACCGCTCCATTTTCATTGCAAATCTCCCCCCCCCGCCACGTCCCCGCTCGGCTGTGAGGAAGACAAAGGCTCCTCTCTGCATTCCCGCACGGCTGAGGCTGGTTCGTGCCCAGGGACCCTCGACGCTGGCAGGAAAGAGCCGGGCTGAGGCCACTGGGAGGGATATTTGCACAGGAAAGGGCCAAAGCATCTTCTGAACCAGCTGGGGGGTGGGAGGGGAGGCAACAAAGCTCCCTTGTGCAGATGGACCCAGGTAGAAAGCGGGGACAAGGACAATACGTGCGGCCACCGCGTCCAGGAGTGACAGGGACAATGTGGGAATGCAGAGCATCTCCCCTTCGTCCCTGCATCCCGAGGGGTGGGGTGGGCTCGGGGTTGGCTCCGTGGGCACCCAGCCTGCCTGGCGCTGACTGATCTATTTGCATTTCTGGGATTCACGGAAAACGAGAGTGATTTTTTTTTTCCCCTTAGTAAGCACAGAGTTTATGTTAGTTGAAAATTGACTCGATAAATATTTCAGCCAGTGTTTTAACTGCATGTGTGGGTTTCAAAGGCTATTAGGGAGCAGATTTATCCAAGCAGGCACTGAATCACGCTGGCCAAAGCACGGCATGGACCAAGGTATATAACACTGCTCCCACGGGAGCTGTTCCTGCCGCTGCCCAATTTGGGTAAAGCAACTTCCCCTGCAAGCTGGTCCGGATGGGAGGTGGGATCCACTTCCCTGGAATGCCAGTGGACAGCATGCACTGGGGACGATGCTGAGATGGGAATTTGCACCACGGGGGACATGAATCATGGGATCTGCCCTGCTCTGGGAAGCCTCATGCGACCAGTGTCTGTGCAGGGGGGTTTGGGAGGATGAGGAGCCCTGGGTGCCCCAGCACGGGGAGGGACAGGATCCAGCACTGCCTGGGTGCTCCCCGGTGCTGCAGGAATGAGCTGACCAGTGGCAGCGGAGGGCACGAAGCCCTGGGGGAGTCATCTTCCTCCCGTCTGGTGGGGAGAGGGAGGCAATTACCACTGGCAGAGCCCTCCCTGTCGGCCTGTGCACTGAAATGGCCCCACAGGCAGGCTGCCAGGCATGCGTGGCTCGGCTGGTTCAGGCTCTGCAGCTCCCGGCATCGCTCACATCTCTGACCCAGCAAGGCACAGCCAGCCCTGCTACAGCAGCATGGATCTTGGTTCGGGCACTTGACACCCTCAGCACCCCCAGCAGGCCCTCTGTGCCCCCTCCCTGCCCACCTCCCCAAGGTGCCAGAGCCCGGCAGACCTGGAAATGCTCACAGCCAGCCAGACAAGTGGAAACCACTCCTCTCCATTTGGAAATTAAATGGGAGCTTTAAATACTGCTGAAGCCAATCGATGGGATGGGCAGGAGCCCAGCGTGGTCCTTGCCAAGAGCTGTCCTGGGTGGAGAGGAGAGGGCTCAGCCGTGGTCCCAGCAGCATCACCTGTGATGTCCCCAGCCCTCTTCCTCTTGTGTGGGGTCACCCCATCCTCCGGATCCCTCCCTGTGGTGACAGCGAGCATGGCCCTGGTCCATTGGCATGCCTGTCCTGGTGGGATCAGTTACAGATCTGCTGCCAGGAGGGGGGCAGGGAGCCTTGCACCAGGATTAGAGCAGTTTGCTCTGGGATTAGAGCACTGTTTAGCCATGGCACGGCGCAGTAACCCCGCTCTGCTTTACTGAGCTCCCCGGGATTAATACTTTGTTTCAAGGGATTAGGGTGATTAGGAGTGTTGTAGGGGTGCTGCGGGATGCAGGGCTGCTTTTACTGGTGCCACACAGCAAACAAACACTGAGCCAAAAGGATTTGGTCCCTTGACTGGATTGGAGGGATCCAGGGATGCCCCAAAGCCATGCTCCCATATCCAAGGGCTGCTGGTCCCTCAAGGATCCATGCCCAGGGTGTCAGGGTAATGCACAGAGCTGCAGAAGACACACCGTGCCCAATTCCTTGTTGGGATCCAGCCTTCTTGGTGGGATCCAGCCCCCTTGGTGGGATGGAAACACACTTTGTACTGTGTCAACTGAGCCCAAGCCTGGCCTGTCCCCACCTTCCCCATCCTCACAGCTCAGCTTTTACCCCATTCCTGCATACCCTTGGCCACAGACCCATGCAGCAGGCAGGGAGCAGGGGCAACATGGCAAGTCCTTGGAGAGCAGGGAAACATGAAAAAATGACATTATGAGCTGGTCCCAAGTCCCCACACCCAGTAAGGACCTCTGATCCCTGACAGATCCACCAGCAGCTTCTGGCCCTGGGACCATACATGCCACCCCACCAGCATACTGTGGGTACAGGCTGTACCAGCACAGCAGCT
Source organism: Margarornis squamiger (assembly GCA_035222235.1). Taxonomy (NCBI): domain Eukaryota; kingdom Metazoa; phylum Chordata; class Aves; order Passeriformes; family Furnariidae; genus Margarornis; species Margarornis squamiger. The sequence continues at coordinate 2,179,577 of JAWWTY010000027.1, read as the reverse complement.
CCTGGCTGGCCCCAGGCAGCCCTCCGTGGTGAGGCAGCAGTTGTCCTGTCAGTCTCTTGCTTCCCAAATGTCCTCAGGACCCTCAGCTCCTGCTCTGAAACACCACTCTGGGGTAGGAGCTGCTGGAGCACAGCACATGGAGCTTAGCAGGACTGGGAACAGGACCAGGGGAACAGTTCTCATCCTATCAGTGCAGGAGTGACGCTAAAATTGCAAACCCCACCCAAGGTCAGAAGCTGGAATAGCCAAAGAACTGCAGTTGGAGGTTCAGCGTGGGGTCTTTAGCTGGGTATGATGCTCTGTGGAGCTCTGCACCGTGGTGGCAGTGCCAGGGACACTTTGCAGGCTCCCACCTCCCAGCCCTCATCCTCTGCCAGTGTATCTGCTTGTCATGTTGTGCTGCAGCCCAGATCACTGAATTGATCCAGCTATGGAGGACTTGGCTCCATTCCTGGCAAAGCCCCACTGGTGCCACAGCCAAGGCCCAGTGAGAGGCTGTGGTGAGCTATGGGGGTGCAGTGGGACCCCCATCCTGCAGCTCCTCATGGCTGATGCTCCTGGGCCAGCAGTGCCAGAGTTTTGGGGACTACAGAGAGAGGAGCAGCCCCCAGACCTCTGCTGGGTCTTGCAGACCTTGCAGCATGTACTAACTCTTGCCCACAGCCAAGATCCCAAAGTCACATCCGTCCCCACCATCTCAGAGGGACACAAAGCCCTTTGCTCAGGTCCCACCACCCTGTTCTCTCCCCTCAATGCCTCACAGGTACCCCCCTGCAGGGGAACCACAATCCATGTGGCAAGAGCTGAGGCTGTGGGCTTTGGGCTGGTTTAGCTGCAAATACCCGAAGGGAAGTGGCTGAGATGTTGGAGGTGACCATGTCCATGTTGGCAGGTGGTATCCCAGGCAGCCAGAAGTTGCATCTCAGCAGCTTTTGCTGGATGTAAGGAAAAATGCTTCCCCTTGAGGCAGGTTAACAGAGAGGAGGGATGATATGCCTCACTGGAGGTCTGGACAGACAGAGCCAGGGCTGACCTTGCCTGGAGATCAGACACTCATAGAATGGTTTGGGTTGGAAGGGACCTTAAATATCATCTTGTTCCAATGCCTACCATGGGCAGGGACACCTTCCACTAGCCCAGATTGCTCCAAGCCCCATCCAACCTGGTCTTGAACACTTCCAAGGATGGGGCAGCCACAGCTTCTCTGGACAACTTGTGCTAGGGCCTCATCACCCTCACAAGAAAGAATTTCTTCCTAACATCTAATCTAAATTCCCCCTCTATCAGTTTGAAGCCATTCCCTCTTATCCTATCAGCCATTCCATGGATGGAAACACATGTGCAGTGCACTCCCAGCTCACGTGTGTTCCCCCAGGGAAGCTGTGTATGTAAATCCACACTTGCAGAGACACAGTTGCACACACAGAGTGGGAAGCACATGTGTGATTTCTGGGACACTCCCATCCATGGTTATTTTGCAGAAGGATCCAGCAAAATTTTCTTCCTATGAAGCAAATGTGTAAATGCTGCTTAGGGCACTACCACACTCGGGCCCCCAGAAGACTGGGACAACAGGTCTTTCCTCGGCCACATGTTGGTGGCTGGCTTCTGCCCATTCCCAAGGAATTCTTTGGGAGAGGACCAGCCTGTGCTGGGCACTGGCCATGCTGGAAGAGAAGAGATTTGCGTGTCTGGGGTTGAGCTGGAGATCTGCAAAGGAGGGAGCGCTGGGCTGGTTGAGGGGGGGTTACTGCCTGTGGTGAGCAGAGCTGGTTTTCATCCTTTCCCCTCCTCCAGCCTGTGAGCAGAGCTTTATTTTAAATCCTTCTCCAGTGCTCACTCCCTCTGAGCTCGCGCTGTGCTGGAATGGTTTAATATTGAAGAGAGACAAATGAGTGACTCACGCACACATGGGAGGCTATAAAAATACTCAGGCCCCATGTGTCCCATGGCTGGACCCGTGTGGGGTGGCCGTGAAGAGAGGGGTGGCTGGGCATACTGGTGGTGACATCCCTTCTCCCATGAGCAAAGCCAGATCCTCTGGGGACTCGGGGGTGCTGCCCATGCTGCTCTTACCTGGCTCTGTTGACCAAGAATGACAAAGGGCCACGTGCAGTGGGGATCTGACCAGGGCTCATGTGGACTTTTGTCCTTCATCAAGCAGAGGAAGATGCAGCTCTGGCAATAACTCTGGTTCTCAGCACTTGGAGAGCACCAAGCCAGAGACCCCACGTTGTGAAAGCAGCAGCACATACTCTCAGGTTGCATCCAAGGGATGGCCACAGCGCAGGATCTTGTCTCCTCTGGCCTCTGGAGGAGTGACACAGCCTTTTTGGGCAATGTCAGCAAGGTGTGCCCAGCTTTTAATGCCACCCTGCTGTTCCAGCAGTGCCTCAGCCTGGCACATGCAAGGTCAGAGCAGAGCAGCTCGTACTAACCTTCACTTTCCTATTCCGAGGAAGAAGAAGTAGGTTTGAAAGCAGAGCCTTAACTTCACATTTCTGGTCTTTTGCATTGTCATTTTTGAAGATGGGACATTTTGTGGGGTTTTTTTCATGCTTTCTGCTGCTTTTTGCAGGTTTTATGATGTAAGACTGTCACGTTGGTGAGTGTACGCACAGTCATTAACACCCAGGCACCATCCGTGCCCATCTTTCCTCTTCCCAGAAACCATCCACATCCATTCCTCCTCTTCCCAGTCACCATCCATGCACAGCTCTCCTATTCCAAGGTAAAATCCATGCCCGTCCCTCCTGTTCTTTTGTCCCTTGGTGCAGCACTGGTGGGTGACAGCTGTCCCATGCCCTTTCAGAGCCTGATGATGGCTGTCTTGGTGTCAGGAAACAGCAGGGTTGGGAGGAAACATCACCCAAATGTCTCTGGAGCCTGGCATGGCACTGCCCAGACAGCAGGAACACACAGGACATACTGGGCTTTGCCTGTGGGGTGGTTTGTGCAGGTCACAGGGAACCTGTGCTGTGACTTGCAATCCCTTGCTGGGCAGCGATCAGTGCAAGTATGTGGGAGAAACACAAAGAATGGTAAGAAAAAAGGGAAAAAATTGGAAAAAAAAAAAAAGAGGAAAACCCCTTGGCACAGCATGTTGGCACGAAGAGGATATGGCCTTTGGGTGAAGGTTTCCACAACAAAGCCTGAAGGAGCTCCCTGCCAGAGCATGGCTGGTGGTGACTGATCCTATACTTCATTCTGCTGCCTCTTGCAGGATGGCTGAGGAAGAGGATGGCAGCCAGAGGAGCTCCACAGTTGTCCATGGCACCTTCAGGCATGTGGGCACTGTGGTAGGAGTCACCAGTGCTGCTGTGTTCCATCCCCAGGTCCATGCAGCATCTGATTCCCAAAGGTTTCCCTGTGCCCACAGCCTGGGAAGAAATGGGGGACAGTGGGAATGTGGGGCTGGGGTCTGAGCACCCCAGAGTGCCCCAGATCATCCACACCCTGGGTGTTACCTGTCCAGCTGGTGATTTTCCAAGGAGGGGGATGACCACCATGGATTTGCCCAGAGATGAGGAGCAGGAGGTTCTCCTGACTTGGGAATGATCTCAGCTCTCTTCAGGCTTTTTAGAGTCCTGCCCCATTCCCCCCCAGTGCCTCTGAAGCATGAGGTGCCTCCCCCTGCACTCCTGCCCATAATGTGGTTTCCTTGCAATCAGCTCTGAAATTCAGGAGCCTCCTATGGGTTTTTGTTCACCAGAACCTTTCCAGGCAGGTAGAGAGGGGAAACCCCAGTGCTCACGATGGGACCAATGGTGATGCACCCCAAGTCGCTGGTGTCCAGCAGGGACTACCCCAACCACCCCACTGCCAGAGCTGCGGCGGCAGAAAACCTTCCTCCCGTAACCTGGCAGGCTCCGGAGATCACGTTCCTGGCATTTAGCTGGAAGCTGAAGCGCAGGAGACGGGGCTCTGGCAGGGATCCCAGCACTCTTCGTTTTACTGGTAGCGGGGTGGGAGCTGCCACGGCTGGGCGGGGGCTGGGGCGCGGAGAGGAGGAGGAGGAGGAGGAGGATGCTCTTACTGGGATGCAGCCCTGGGAGCCGGCCGGAGAGGGAGAGGGCGGAAAGCAGGGTGGGAAAGCGGGACAGGGTGCCAGGCAGGGATGGTGGGTGAGGTGGGAGCCCCGCTGCAGTCGGGGGCTGCGCGGAGCCCAGGCGCTTTAGCCGATGCAAATTGCTCCAGCCCCGCTCGCCCGCTCCCGCAGCCCCCCCGTGGGCACCCGTGCACTCGTCTGCCCTCCCGTCGGGGAGTGTGAGAGAGCAGGGGCTGTTTGGCACCCTCTGCACACCCCTGTGCAGTGTGGGGACGTGATCCCAGGCGGAACGCAGCTCGCCCCCATCGCAGGGTGCTGCCCGGAGGGGACCCCACTGCCGGGGGGATTCCTGCTTGGCTACAGGGGCTGTGCAGTTTTGTGGGTCCCCCGTGTTGGAGGGGTCTCTCCCCACTGCTGCCCGTGCTCGCTCCACTGGAAATGGTTATACTGGGCAGCAGGGGCAGCGCTGGGACAGCGTCGGGCTCTCCTGCTCCTGGCTGTGCTCCCAGAGCACTCCAGCACACTGAATTGGGGGGAAGTACCTCACAGAACCGAGCCAGTTAAAATGTATAATAAAAAGAAGGACTATTTTTAGCCTGAATTAGTTCCTGGATGTGGATCTGACCCGCGGCAGTGTGTGTGGCTGTGCCAGAAGTGCTGGGTGGCACTGGGGCAGGAGTAGGGGATGTTGGATGGGGTACCCTGATCTGGCAGGACACACACCAGGACACAGGATCACCTCCCAGAGGTGTTTACATCATGTTGCAGCCTGGCCACTCCAGCTGGAGCTCCATCCTCCCATGCACGGTGCTGGAATTACAGAATGGTTTGGATTGGAAGGAGCCTTAAAGATCATCTTGTTCCAACCTGCTGCCATGGGCAGGTGATCCTGCCACGCTGACTCATGGCAATGCAGACATGAGTCAGTTTGGGGGAAAAAAAAAAGTAAAAGCTCCTTTTCTCTTTTTTCCTTTGCAGTATCCCTTCCTACCTGGATATCCTGTTGACCTCTCTGCTCCACAGGCTCCCCATGGCCAGTGCCAGCACAAGGAGGGAGTGGGACTGTTTATTCTTGGGGGAGATGGGCATTCCCTGCTGATGGGAGCTTTTTTTCTCTAGGGCTATATCCAGTAACAACTGCTCCCTCACTGCTCCCATTGCTACAGAACACATTTATCTGTCTTTCACGGGAATTTAACCGCTCCTTGGCACCCAGGGCCTGGCCAGTGCTTCAGGGAGTGCAGGAGCCTCCTGCCCATGGTGTCAAGATGCTGAGAGGGTGTATTTGAGGGCACTGCATAGAATCATAGAATCCTTAAGGTTAGGAAAGGCCTCTAAGGCCACTGAGTCCAAGCATTAACCCAGCACTGCCAGTTCCACCGCTAAACCACATCCCTAAGCCCCACACCTACATGTTTTTTGAACACTTCAAAATCACCTCACATCAACACTCTGTGCCATGCCCAGCTCATCATCAGGTTGTGGGACTGTGTGTGCCCCTTCTCCAGCAAACATCTTTCCCTGTGGCTGAACAATCTCCCAGACAGGCAGGGGGTTCATCGGCTTGGAGCTGGGGCTACTTTTGGGAAAGCCAAGAGCCTCTTGTCACATGCGTGAGCCCCCAGCAGCAGCTCTCCCCTCCTCTGCCCAGGACCACAGCTGCCCTTTCCTTGGGGCTTGCAGGGATGCTAATGCTCACTTTGCTACAGCTCCTGCATATTTCTTCTCAAAACAGCAGCCTCAGTTTGGCAGGAACAGCCTGCACTGCTTGTTCCTAGTTATAACTCTCAGCTGGTGTATGAAATAGGATGGTTGGATTGGCCTGTGCTGGGCTGGAGGCTGCCGGCTCCTCGTCACTATTTACTGCTCTGCCAGGCTCGTGTGGCAGCTGCAAATATTAGCAGCAAGATTGTAGATTTACTTCCAGACCACCGATGAAAATGTGGCACACCAGTGAGCAGCACTTTTGCCTGTCTCCACATCCACGGGGGAAGACTCCAGTGGGGACACTGCAGGGTGGAGGGACGGATTCATGAGGGAGGGGACCCTGCCTGGTCACTGTGGGGTGACCCTGCTGCCTGTGCAGAGCTGCTGTGGGGCAGTAAATCACCTCCTGGCACGTGGAGAAGACCTGAGTGTGTTTTCCATGGCTGTGTCCTGCAGTGGAGGTTCAGCAGCTGCTCCAGTGGCACAACCAGTCTGGCAGCGCAAGAGAAGGGTGGAACCGGGAGCAGGGACAGGAAACTGCCCTCAAATTAGCCCACCCCGGTGGTGAATCAGAGCCTTTCCTAACCCCGGCCATTCAATCACAGCCTGATTGAATAAACATGCCATAATAACAGCTCAGAACCTGCCGTGTGGCACCCATTGCGTGCGGGTGCCCTGATCCCGCGGCAGATACCGGCAGAAAGCATCTCACCTGCTCTCTGCCTGGTGAGGAAACCCTGTGAAGGTGAGAAAACCTCCAGACAGTGAGAGAAGACTCTTACAAGCTTTGCAGGGTTGAGCCTTGCCCCTGAAGGAGTCAGGCTGGTCCCCTCCATGCCACCAGCACTCATTTCAACATCATCCCTGAGTGAAAGAAGAAAAAACCTAATCCTTGCCTTTTTTCCCCCTCATCGACATGAGACAGCAGGAAACTGTATGACTCAGTCCTTTGCAATGCAGCTTCTCTGCAGCTTCCTGTGCCTTGAGAACTGCCACGGGCTGAGGGTCACACCTCACTTTTGTTTCTCTAGATAAATTCCTCCTTGACAGGAAATGCGGGATCCTCCAGGCTTGGCTTCACCTGGGCAAACTGCCTGTCCTGCTGGAGGACAGGCTGGGCTTGTGTGCACCCCCAGGTCTCCCAAACACAGGCAGCAGGACAGGAAAGCCTGAATCCGTGGAGGATATACAGGCAAGAGGGGTCACATTTGGGGTGCAGTGCAGCCTGGGCAGAGCCATGCTGAGCAAGAGCCTGTCTGCAGCTTTTGTTGGGGCTCTGGCTCAAAGGATCACAGAAAGGTTTGGGTTGGAAGGGAACTTAAAGCCCATCCAGTCCCAACCCCTGCCACGGGCAGGGACACCTTCCACCAGCCCAGGTTGCTCCAAGCCTCATCCAACCTGGCCTTGGACACTTCCAGGGATGGGG
>JAWWTY010000027.1:2149693-2171750 GCA_035222235.1 Margarornis squamiger | reverse complement strand
CTAGCCCAGGTTGCTCCAAGCCTCATCCAACCTGGCCTTGGACACTTCCAGGGATGGGGCAGCCACAGCTTCTGTGGGCAACCTGTGCCAGGGCCTCACCACCCTCACAGCCAGGAATTTCATCCCAGTATCCTATCTAACCCTGCCCTCTGGCAGTAGGAAGCCATTTACCTTTGTCCTGTCCCTCCAGGCCCTTTTCCAAAGTCCCTCTCCAGCTCTTGGAGCCCCTTTAAGGCACTGAAATGGGGTCTCAGGTCTCCCTGAAGCCTTTTCTTCTCCAGCTTGGGCATTTCCAGCTCTCCCAGCCTGTCTCCAGAGCAGAGGGGCTCCAGCCCTTGAAGCATCTCCTTGGACTCCTCTGGACTCACTCCAGCAGCTCCACATCCTTCTGATGTTGGGACCCCAGAGCTGATGCAGCACTGCAGGTGGGGTGCGTCCTGCTCATCAAGGGGTCTGTGCTCCTGGGGAGAACTGTGGGGGCTCCGGTGCCAAAGGGACACACAGGGACTCACTCTGCTCAGCGAGCCTGCTGGCAATTTCTCACCCTGGGCACCAGGAGCAGGTTTGCTCCTTGGGTCTGGAGCAGGGCACAGCAGCATTTTCATGCACTGATAATCTGTAAAAAGAGGGGGAAAATCTCTCCTGCATTGTTGTCAAGTTTCAAATCTCTGACGGGTTGGAACAGAGACAAAGCTCTTCTGGTTTTGCTCCTTTTCCATCACTCCTGATTCGGGCTGAGTGGGCAGATCTCTCCGGAGCTAGGCAAGCAGGGAGCTGTGAGATGTTTTCTAGTTTCATGCTCCTTACACTGGATGTGTCCTCCAGGACCTCTGGTTTCATTTTGCTGGATGAGAGGCAGCATGTGGCCCATTGTTCCCCATCACATCCATTCCCTGGGGTCCCAGGTGTTACCTGAGCAAGGGGAGATGAAGGGAGCAGCTCTGGCGTGCTCAGCCCCTGTGCTTCCCATAGCTCCCGAGGCATTGTCTGCCCAGGATCAGAGGAATTGCAATCCATATTTCCATCCCTGAGGGTCCAGGAGCCTTCAAAGGGGGAGCAAACTTTGCTCTCTCTGGGTACTCTGATGAGTGCTGCAGTGCGAGGAGGGGTTGAGCTTGGAGGATATCTGGGGATGGGACTGCTGCCCGTGCCTTCCTGCTTGGCAGGTCTCCACAGGACACTGATTCCCTCTCTAGAAGGAAGGTGCCACCACTAGAACTGGGGATACATTGTGCAAGGTGATGGAGGCTCAGGAGCATTCCTACATCTCCATCCCTACCTCCAGAGTGAAACACACTGCACTGACAGAATATCCCTACCTCAACCCCGCAGCCTCTGCTGTAGCCCCCCTCAATACCCCTGTCCCACCATCAATGTCCCCTGACCACAGAGGTGTCCCCCCAGCTCCCCAGCCCCTCTGCCATCAGCCCCACTGGCCTTGCTGACACGTTTCCCTCTGGTCTGGCGATTCCTGGGGATGAGGCAGGGAAGGATGTAACCCCCCCTCCCCGGGATTTTCCTAGCCTGTCTCTCCAGGATCTGTGCCTCCCACTGTGTTTGAAGGCAGCACAGGGAGCTGCCAGCTGGGCTGAGCTGCCTGGGCACCCATGTCTGCTGTGAGGGCTGTGCCGTGGAGCCCACACTGGCAGCACCGGGTCACGCCGCAAGACTTATTTATGTTCCTGAGCGTGCGGGGGGTGCCCGGCTCTGCTCTGGGTGGCTCTGGCTCCCCACTAGCAGGTGGCCTGCAGGGGTTTGCTGGCAGCCGTAAGGGGAGGGTATTTTTAGCTTTCCACTCCCTCTTGCTGTGGGCGGTGTGTGGCATTTATTTGTCGTTAAAGTATTTGTAATTAGGGTGGCAGGCTGCTTACCCTGCAGGAGTGATGGCACAGAGCTCAAATGTGCATCCTACCCCCAAATCCCTGGGGTTTGGGGCAGTGCTCTCCCCACTCCTGTACCCAAACGTCCAGTGGGCTCAGGTCAGAGGGAAGCTGGATGGATGGGTTAGAAATGCAAGAGACCCAAGTCAGGTGGTAGAAGCACAGGTGAACTTTTTGGGTCACAAATGACAGAACCATAGAATGGTTGGGGTTGGAAGGCACTTCCAAGATCCTCTTGCTCCCACCATGGGCAGATATGCCACCCACTAGAACAAGTTGCTCAGGGCCCCACCCAACCTGGCCAACACAGACAAATCTGTCAAAGCCATGCTCAGGCTCTCTGTGGACACATCTGGGTGTCCTGCCACTCCACACTTCTCGGAACTGCTTCCTCTTTGTACCTTCCATGTGCCCATGCCCAGGTTAGACCCAGTTTTTCTCATACCAGTCCCTTAAGTCAGCTCCTGGTATTCCCAGGCCTGCATCCAAGCTCCCTGCCTACCTGTCCCGCTCTTCCATGCCTGCACAGGAATCTCAGGGGAGAAAACACCTTGTATTTGTGAAACAATGCCCTGCAGGCAAATGCTACCCAGCCTGTCAGGGTATGTCTCTGCAGGGAGCCCCGTGCCTTTCCTAAACCTCCTCAGGCTGCTGGAGCCTCCCTGGCACAGAAATGCTCCCTGCAAGGATCACGCATTCCCTGGCATGGGGGAGAGCCCTGCTGGAGGCAGCCCCAGGGCCTGGGGCCCGGAGCAGCAGCAGGAACCAGAGCAGGAATGCTGTACCTGCACATGTCCAAGCTGCTGGGATGCAGCTGGGTGAGTCCAGCCTCTCTGCCACCCTCAGCTCCTTCTTGCACAGATGTCACACCTCTGGATCTACACATGCTGCTCCTCCTCCATCTCCTCTGTCCCCACCTGCCTGCAGGGAATGATTCCCTGTGAGCATTCCGAGGCACAGCATGTCGGAGCCAGACTTCCAGCAGCTGGCACAGGCCCAGGTTTGCTGCTAGAGCTCCTTGTGTTGGCATCAGACACCCGGAGCAGAGGCAGGGGGAGCATCAACCAGCATTCACAGGAGCACCGGCTGCAGGATCTGTGTGGGAACTGGGAGCAGGGAGAAAACAGAGGCTGGGGAAGCAGATGCCAAAATGAACCTTGGTGACACCTCCCAGGGCTGAACAGAAGGGTGTTCTGGCTGGTTTGCTGCCCTGGACACTCATGTGGCTCACCCACAATAATGCAATCACAGACCGGTTTGGGTTCAAATGGACCTTAAAGCCCATCCAGTTCCACCCCCTGCCACGGGCAGGGACAACTTCCACTAGACCAGGTTGTTCCAAGCCCTGTCCAACCTGGCCAGTGGTTTCCACATACCTTGCACAGATCTGTGTGCACACACATGTGTGTCTCTGTGTGTGTAAGTTCACAGGCAGTGACACAACACTGGGAATGCCAGGCATGGACAACCACCTTAGACAGGATCTCTCCAGTGCCCACATGGCAGAGACCAGACAGAAGGTGACTGACTCACTGCAGTCCAGACACTGTGGGAGGGCTGGTTTCAGGTCCTGGCTCCACCAGGCTCCCAGTATAACCAGTGACAGCTCCTGGCTTGTGTCTTCCCTGCCAGTTGTAGGAGGAATCCAGGTTCAAAGTGGTGCCTCACAGTCGCACTGCTTGTGTGTGGCTCCACCTAAGAGCCTTCATGTTGCCTGGGAAGAATTGAGGGCAAAATTTGTGCCAAATTGTAGTGCTTTTGCCTTCTGCATGTCCAAATGATATTCCCATATGGGAGTGGATCCATGTGTGTGTTTCCTCAGGAGCTCAGCCAATGCTGCTGCCTCAACACCACCAGTGTTCATATGCACACGGTGGAGGGGCAGAGATGGATGTACGGCCAGGGCAGGTGCCTGCATGTTCCCAGCAAGCCAGGCTGCATCCCAGGGCAGACAGGCACCGTGAGCAACCAGGGAATACCAAAGAATCACAGAACTATCTAGGATGGAAAAGCCCTCTAAGATCACTGAGTCCAACTGCTCCTCCAGCACTGCCAAGGCCACCACTAACCTGTGTCCCTGAGCACCACATCTGCACGTTTTCTGAACACTCCAGGGATGGGGACTCCACCACCTCCCTGAGCAGCCTGTTCCAATGCCTGCTCATCCTTTCAGTGAAGCAGTTTTCCCTAATATCCAACCTGAACCTCCCCTGGCACAGCTTCAGGCCATTTCCTCTTATCCTGTCCCTTGCTCCCTGGGAGCAGAGCCCGACCCACCCCCCTGCCCCTCACTCCACTCTCCTGTCAGGGAGTTGCAGAGAGAGAGAAGGTCCCCCCTGAGCCTCCTTTTCTCCAGGCTGAGCCCCCTCAGCTCCCTCAGCCCCTCCTGCTGCTCCAGCCCCTTCCCCAGCTCCGTTCCCTTCCCTGGACACACTCCAGCCCCTCAATGTCTCCCTTATCATGAGGGGCCCAAAACTGGACACAGCACTTGAGGTGCCTCAGCAGTTCCCAGCACAGGGGGATGGGTGCTGTGCTTGTCCTGAAGGCCACACTATCTCTGACACAAGCCATGTGCTCTTGTCCTTCTTACCCACCTGGGCACACCTGGGCTTATGTTCAGCCACTGTCAAACAGCATCCCCTGGTTCTTTACCACCAGGCAGCTTCCCAGTCACTCTTCCCCAAGCCTGGAGCACTGCATAGGGCTGTTAGGACCCAAGTGCAGGATCCATCACTTCTCCTTGTTGAATGAACCTCATTAATCCTCTCCCTGGGACCCTTCAAGCCTCCTGCCCCTGTGGCAGCTGGGTGTGTGCAGCCCTGGGTCTGGAGCCATGCCCCACAGGTGATGGATGAGCAGGCAGAGAAATCTTCCTGATGCAGGATGATGCAGTAACCGTGGATACCAGAAAGGTAATTGGTGAGAAAGGAAAACTCTGAAAAAGGCACCTGCTGCTGAATTCAGCCATGGACAAGCTCTTTGAGGTAGCTGCAGATTTACACATCAAAAGAGGAAACTGAGAAAAGCCTGCCCAAAGGTTGTGGCTGAACTGTGCTCAGGTCCTCACCCAGACGGCTACTGGCCTCAGCAGATGGGGTAGGATGAGTTCCTTCCAGCTCAAACTGCCTCCCCGTTGAGTCTGCTCTGAGCTGTCCCTTTAAAGGCTGTGGGGAAGACGGACACCTCCGGAAGACAATTTGTGACGTTCTCAGGCAGCTCCAAGACAAGACTTTAGACAGCTTTTGGAGCTGCCTGTGGATGCAAATCCCAGGGCTTGGATCTGTGAGAGAATAAAAGCACCACTGCCAAGTTTTCATGGCCAGGCATCCCACACCCACAGCCACCACCTCTGCTGCTTTATCTGCCATGGTGGGGGATGTCCTTTTGGCTTGTGCTTTGCACCATGGCCTTATTTATGGATGGGAATGGGCATTGGAAGGGGAATTCCCCACCCAGGAGCGAGGATACTTACAGAATCTCATGGTTCCTTTCTTGCCCTCCCATCATCAAATGTTTCCAAGAGAGTTGGCACCATGTGCCCACCCCTAGCAGGATGGAGGGAATTCTTTCTGAGCCATGGAGAAAAAAGGCTTTCTGAAGGGTTGGCTGGAATAAGCCAGGTGTCACCACCAGAGCCTTGAAAACCAAAATATCTTTCCTGATAAAGCAGATTTTGGAGTTTCATGTCACCAGTCTTAGCTGCAACTCCCTCTGCTCGTGGAATTGGGCCTGCAGGAGACAAGAATGGGGAGCATAAGGAGAAGGGTGAGAAGCTGTTTCAGGAGGGATCCCTCCTTGAACCATCTTCACCCTGTACAAGGCTGAGCTGGCGATGGGTGGGAGGGAAGGCTCAGCTGCAACACTCCAGGATGACAACAGCAATTTCCATGGTGTTTCACAGCCTGTCACTGGGGTGACTGCTCCTGAGGTCCTGCGGATGGTCCCCATCTGTTAATACATTTGTCCATCCAGCTCCTGTCCTGTCTCATTTCCTGCTTAGTCTCCACACACACACTGGGTTTTGGACCTGCAGCTCTGCCTTCACTGGGCTCTCAGGGGGGTGTTGGCTGCCAGCAGCCTGCACTGTCGTTTTCCAAAGCCCACAGAGTCACAGGTGTTGGAAGTGACTCCAGGGAGCACCCAGTCCAACTCCTGGCCCTGCACAGGACACCTCAACAATCCCATTCTGTCTCTGAGAGTGTTGTCCAAACACTCCTGGAGCTCTGGCAGCCTTGGGGCTGTGCCCACTGCCCTGGGGAGCCTGGTCAGTGCCCACCACCCTCTGGGGGAAGAACCTTTCCTGAGATCCAACCTAAACCTTCCCTGACAGTTTCATGCTGTTGTTCCCAGGACAGCTACTCTGGCTCAAGGGATGGGGTCGTGGTGAAGCTCCCCTGATGCCTTGGTGCTTGCAAGGGATGCACTTTCTGCACTTTCCCAGCAGTTTCCATCATCCCTGGCCATCACATTTCCATCCAGGAAGCCTCAAGGAAGCTCTTTGCCAAGTGCAACAAAACCACAGCTGATTATCATAGAACCATAGACTCACAGAATGTTTTGGGTTCAAAGGGACCTTAAGGATCATCTCATTCCATCCCCTTCCATGTCCAGGAACATCTTCCACTAGCCCAGGTTGCTCCAAGCCCTGTCCAACCTGGCCTTGAACACTTCCAGGGATGGGGCAACCACATCCTCTCTGGACAACCTGTTCCAGTGCCTCTTTACACCACCTTGTCCTCCTCCAGGGAGGTGGGGATGAGGAACACATCCCACACCCACCATCCAGTGCCAGACTGTCTCACAGCACAGTCAAATTCAGGAGCCATACCCAGGAACCGGAGCCAGGCTGGAGACCTCAGCATTCCCAGGGAACAGGGGGAACAAAGGAGTGGCCTGGCAAGGCAGGAGCAGTGTGTGGCCGGCTGGGCCCCGCCTGGGATCCAGCCCACATTAGAAGCCTGCCTGGAGTCTGTGTATTAGCCGTGAATTAATGTCCTGCAGAGACTGGGAACCGGGATCATGCGGGGATTAAAGAGGCATTACCCCTTTGTTAAAGCTGATGTTTTTGGGATAATCTGGAAGCTTTAGCTAATACATTATTACAGAAACTCCTTCAATCACAGCGGCAGACTGTAAGCAGATTTGGATATTACTGCATAACTGTGCAGGGCTGCTGCTGCTGTTCTTCCCTTCCTGGGCAACAACATGGCACAGCTGGGTGTGTCCTGCCCGGAGAGCTCAGCAGGGATCCTCTGCTGGCCTTGTCTCTTGGAAAAAAAAACCTCTCTGGAGATGCTACATGTCCAACAGAAGGATGGCCATGTCCTGGCCGAGGTGCTCAGGGTTCCTCTGGGAAACTCAGCAGCTTTGGAGACACTCAAGGGACTTTGTCAATGGAGGGGAGCACTAGGAGCTCCAGCTTGGACAACTGGATCACCACACCAAGCCATGTGAAGCATTTCTGGAGCAGGTGGAAGCTGTTGCTGTTGCACATATCTCCCCTTGTGCTGTTTCCCCGTTGGAGCTGCTCCTGCTTGGACCCCAAAACTGCTCCCTCTTGGTTTCTCAAGAATCTCCTCAGGTCAAACAGAGGGAAACCTTTCCTCATCCCAATGTGGACAGCAGTTCCAGGATTTGGGGCGTGTGAAGGAAGACATTTGGAAGACACCCCTGCTCCCAGGGATTCTTCATGGGTGGCTTCTTTGGCACCACATTCCAAAGATTCACTGGGATTTTGATGGAGACGTGTTCCCAATTTTCTGTTATTCCATCCTGTACTGTGTCTCCCCAGGTGTGACCCCCAAGAGTCACTGCCAGGGATGCTTCCCTAAATCCCAAGAGTCTGAAAAGGTGTGGCAAGCTTGTGTGTTTCACCCTGCACAGGTTTGTGCCTGCTGGCAGACCAAACTAAACTCAGCACTTCCCATCACTCCACAAAAGCCTAAGGAAATGGGAAAGGTTGCCATAGAATCATGGAATCCCAGACTAGTTTGGGATGGAAGGGATCCTGATGCCACGGGCAGGGACACCTTCCACTAGACCACGCTGCTCCAAGCCCCGTCCAACTGCCCCATAAGCCTGGCACAAGCATGAGCTGGGTTTAATCTCAGTCCCTGCCCTGCCCTTGCCCCTGATCCTGCTTCTCAGGGGTGCTGTGACTCCCACAAAGCAATCCCAGAGACACGGAGGCAAGATTGTGCCTGGGTTTGAAGGAAGGGCAGTTCTCACTGTGCCACATCTCCCAGGAGATGGAGATGGCTCAATCCTGGCCCTGCAGATCTGCGGGAACGGCAGGCACTGGAATGTGACAGGACCAGGGCTCGAGCCTGCTTAGCAGTGCTCTGGGGATACTGGGAAGAGAAACAAGGAAGGTTCATATTGCTCTTATGGCAGATGCATGAGATTGTTTGAGCCAAATGCTGTTGAGAAAATAGATATTAACCTCCAGAGAGCCAAGGGAAAGGAAGAGAAAATGCAGCGGGTAAAACATGGGATGGAAACTGGGAGGCAGAGATGGCTCAGAGCACACAGAGCGTGCACAGGGGGGACAGGGCATAGAGGAGACATGGTGGAGCTGTGGGAACACACGGCCAAACACGGGGGCATCCTCGTGCAGGAGTGGGAGCCACGTTCCCAAACTCATCCTCCTCCTCAGGAGGGGAAGCAAAAGGCAGAGATGGAGGAATCAAAGCCACGATGCTGGAACGCACAAAAGGCAACAAATCCCCGAGCCCGGATGACACATCTGGAGTCCTCAAAGAGCTAAAAACCAAGTGACTAAGCTCTCAGCAATAACACACAAATTCACATCCTCCAACTATTGGACCGGGGGCAGTAAACGCTGGGCCTACATTTTAAAGAAGGCCCCGGGGTGTGCTAGGGATTACAAACCAATAAGCTTTGCTTCAGCATGAGGAAATGGTTGGAACAATTATGCAGAAACGTAATTAGAAATCTCGTAGAGCAGGGGCTCCTGAGCTGCTGTATCCACCACTTCAAACGAGCACACGCTGTCCCAGCAGCTCCTCTTTCCTAGGCTGGGTTATTCCTGGGTCGTGCTCCCCCCATGGACACACAAGATGTGCCTGTTGAGCAGGAGGCACAGTTTGGGGCTGGGGTGGAGGGGCTGGCAGCAAGGAGAGCTGTGAGGGGCTCAGGGCCAGCAGGACCTGTGTCACACAGAGGGATTTAGGCTCTGCCAAGATGCTGGCACCCACCCTGACAACGCCAGGCCTGACCCAGCATAGCCCAGGGCATGTGGCTTTATCCCTGCACTCCAAAGAGTCGCTGCCCTCTCCCTTTTCCCAAGATGCTGCACCCAGCATGGATGCTCTGCACAAACAAGAGGCTCATGATGGGAGGAAACAGCACATTCAAGCATGGAAGGGAACCTGCTCTTCATGCACAGACAAGGAATACGCCATGGGAGCACCAAGCAGCCCCATCCCTGGGGGTTCTGCACGACTGCAGATCCAGCCCCAGACTGAGACTTGGCCCCTGCCAGTGGTGCCACAGCTCAGAGGTGCTGGGAAGGTCCTGGCAGCCATGCCAGGTGTTGTTGTTTGCTCCTGTTGTGTCTTTTCCTCTTTCAGGGCACCTCCCCATACCCAGTCACCAATCTGGGGACATGTCAGTGGAAGTGGGTCCCTGGAGGTGTTCAAGGCAAGGTTGGATGGGGCTTGGAGCAACGTGGCATAGTAGAAGATGTCCACTAGAAGGGTTGGAACAAGATGTTCTTTAAGATCCCTTCCAATCCAAACCATTCTAAGTCCTAAAAAATGTGCAGATGTGGCACCTGGGGACAAGGTTTAGTGGTGGACACAGCAGTGCTGGGTTACTGATTGGACTCGATGACCTTGGAGGTTTTTTCCAGCCTAAATGGTTCTGAGATTCTAAATCCTGAAGGTCTCAACCGAAATCAGCCAAAAGGTAACATCACTTCATGCCCTTAGAAAACTAAGCTGAAATATAAGGAAACTAAGCTGAAATATAAGGAAACTAAACCAAACACTCAAGTGACTAAACACCCATCAGTCACCAGCAGCCAGCCAGGGTGTCTCCAAGTCCTGCAGGGACTGGACGTGCTGCCTTCCACTCCTGCTGCTTTGGGTTATATTTTTTCACTGCTAATAGGATTGCAAAAACAAAACTGTGTTATGGGATCTGCTGTATCACTTCCTCCCCTCCCACTTTCCCAAATAGGTGGAGGGGCTGGGAAATGTCCAAAGGGTTTTAAATACCTGACTCGGAGTGGGGGGGAAAAAAAAAAACAAAACAAAAAACAAAAAACCCACAAAACAAAAAAAAAACCCAACTGAGAAAGGCTTTTCTATATTTTTTTGTGACAAAGCCCTCAGGCCCTCAGGACCCACCAGCAGAGGTCCTGATGCTCGGAGTGCACCTCTTTGTGTGCTCCAGTCCCTCCAAGCCAGCCCTGCTGAGTTCCCCGTTGTTACGAGGTGGGGGTACAGGCAGGCAGCTGGCACAGAGGAGTGTTTCTGCCCTAGGCTTTTCTTGGCAGAAAGAAGAGCAAGCACCTCCCTCAAGGGCCTCCTCTGCCTGCCTTGTGCCCCGGGGCGTTCGTGCACCTTTCTCTGGAGCATTGGCACGGGCACCACAGAGACTGCAGCATGGTCTGGAGGGATCCTGGTCTGGGAATCCCCACTGCAGCTCCCTGCAGCATATGCCAAGGGGCCTGAGGACTAGAAATCAGGAGGGACCCCCGCCCTGGCTCTTAACTGTTGGAAAAGTAGGCCAGGTCTCCCAGGCTCTCCCGTGCTCCTTCCATCTCTCCCAGCATCTCTCCAGTTCACTCCTGCTCTCTCCAGTTCACTCCTGCTAACCCTGCCCTCTCTTCCTCCACCAATGTGATCCTCAGACTCAGTAGAGTCCCTGATTTAGCCTTCCCCTCCCTTTGAGCTGGGCCTGTGTGGTGTCTCACAGGGCACTAATGCTGCAGGTGTGGAGTCACACAGAGCAAAAGAAGGATAAGGAAGAGGAACAGATTGCCCAGCCTGGAAACTGCCCCTTCAGCCCACCTAAAACGGCTGCTGAGGCAGCTCAGGAGCCTCGTGGTGCTCAGTGAGGCACTTGCACTCTCTGGCATCCCCAAGAAGGACCAGGAGGTGACGAGCATCACAAACATCACTGGGAGGTCTGGTGCTGGTGCCCCTGCAGGGCTGATGTGGTGGAGTGATGGGGGTGAAATTGCTGTGCCCTCCCCATCTTTTCTTCCTGCAGCTGCACCACCGCACCTCTCTGCAGGGTGGCACTGGAGAAGTGGGTGTTGTACCAGGGCAAATAGCTGAGCTGTCACTTGGGACCAGTCCTGCTTCAGCTTGATGGGCTGTGAAGCCATGGGGCAGCCCCTGCACGGGGCAGCCCCTGCATAGGGCAGGGGAGTGAAAAAGGGAGCACAGGTCCCCTCCTCCCTTGCATTTCAGCAGTCTGTGTGCAGGCTGTGCCCTCCACCCTCCCTTCCCGTGCCACCACCTCCTGCCACCGAGCACCCCAGTGACACCAACACTGCCCCTTCACCTTCCTCACCACTCAGGAGGGACCAGCAGCTCCCTCTCCACTCCACAGTGCCCTTTGATGCAGCTCTCCAGCCCACTCCAGGCCCAAGTGATGCTGCTTTAATCAGGCCAAGAGGTTTAATTTTGTGAGCAAAACAAAATGTGGTCAGGTTCGCTCAAAATGCCTCGCTGCAAGCCAGGCCAACGCTCTCCAGTGTTTTTCCTTCCTCTGCTCCTCTACCCCTTCACTTGAACACGTGTGCCTGGCACACACAGCCCTCCCTAACCCTGCTGGCCCTTCCCAGGCTTGGCTCCATGTCAGGCACAGCCCGGCTGGATTTGCTGGGTGGGGGAGACCACAGGTTTTTGCCATGCAGCACCAAGTTCACTCTCCTCTGGCTCTTACTAAAGGGTGCAGCTCCCTGTGACACCCCTGTGCCTCACAGAGCCATCTCCATTCTCAGCCCTGATTTCCAAAAGGTTTTCCTTGCTGCCTGAGGGCCAGGTCATGGTGGTTTTGCCAGGGACCACAGCCTGAGGTGGCTGAGGGATCTTGTTATCTTGCAACAATGGGATCTCATTAGCCAAACCTCCCTTCCAAATTGTCTAGGGGTACCAGTTTTACATCTTGCTATGGAGAAGACCCAGACACCAAGAGTGCTTCTTCTTCTTGGCCCTTAGATTCTGCAGCTCAAAGGCTTTTGTGGTTAAAGTCTTGGTGACTCTGAGCCAGGATGAGGTTGGAAGGTCAAGGAAAGGCTGGGGCCACAGAAGGGGTGACAGGAAGAACATTCCCCCCCAAGATCAGACTGAACCCATCATTCCTAGACTGTCCAAAGAGCCTGATCCCCACGCTCTTCAGTCCCTACATGGCTCTTCATATCCATCACTCTCCACTCTCAGTCCACCCCAGCAACCTGTCCCCTCTTGCACTTTCTTATTTCACTTCTCTCACATCCAGATACATTCCACCTGTTTCCAAAACAATCCCTTGGGCAGTGGAGCCCTGAGCTGTGCACAGCACCTGGGCCACCAAATCATCATCCCTAGGAGAGGGATGCACACTGGACATGCTGCTCACCTCCTCCCAGACCCTGAAAAGGAGTCACCTCCCTGTCACCATTTCCAGCCTGGTCCTCAGTGCCTGGAGGAGTCCACCCCATTTTCCAGGGGCTCAGACAGACAGTGTCCAGGTCACCTCACCTCAATGCTGGCCCTGGCACAGGGCAGGGCCCAATCCCAACTCCTGTCCTATGCCAGGCCACCAGTGATGCTGCTGGTGGTGGCCATGGACTGGTTTGCCTGCCCTGCTCTCTCACCCCCTCGCTAACAGGCTCACAGGCATGTGGGCTGCAATCCCTCTCGGGGGCCCTTGCACCGTGCCAAGGGAGCTTTTCTTATCTTCACAGGAATGAAAACCTTTCTGAAATCAAAGCACTTGGGTGGCTTTGAAGAGTTTCCTCTGGAGATGAAATAAGGCTCTTTGCAAGTGTGAGCAATCTCTGCTGAAGCTGGAGCTCCTGGTGAGACTGGGCTGCTGGTGAGCACCAGGCTAGGGCAGTGGGCCTGGGGCTCCCCCAAGCTGGGCACTTTGGCCAAGGGAGCCACCCTCTGGGCTGGAACCTTCCAATCATGCAAAATCCTCCAACGCAGAGCTTTTCTAATTCATTTCTGACTGGCTGCACGCTGGGAATTGTGTGGCATGAAAGGCAACCAACAAAGGAACGTGATAGAGGATTATGTGGAGATGCTGGAGATGTTCAAAGAACACCCTGCGCTGTAAGAGGCTGCTCAAATCCTCAAGTCCCCAGGACCCACACGGTCCATCTGGAGGGGAAGAATAAATTCAAGGCCAGTGCAGCAAAAAAGTGTGAAGAAAATCTCCCCTCCTGGAGGAGTCCACCCACACTGCTCTGTTTTGGGATGCTGGATGAAGGGTAGATGTGGAGGGGCCAGAGACAATTTTGCTGCAGGTTTAGTGACAGGCAGACACGTGATCTGGGACTCACCAGCACAGCCCGTACCTGTCAGCCTGCCCTGGGGAGCAGAGATTGCCTGGGATGCGAGTGTGCATGTAGATTATTTGTTGTTTGATATTTTCCCTTTAATGCTTTTGTCCTAAAATAAATACACAAAAGTTCAGGGCCCTGCAGGTTGTGTCTGTTAGGGGGAGAAACGGATGGCTGAGTCAGTTATTCCTTCGGAGCAATCGATGCTGTTTGTTTACCAGGATGGGCAAAGTCTGCTCTTTCCGGACACACGTTGCTCACAGTTCCTCAGGAACCTGCCCCAAAGCTACCTTACCTCCCTGCCCATGCAGCTCTGTCACCTCTCCCTGCCTTCTTTATGGGCCAGGGTGGCTCCCGGGCTTTGGGGACAGAAGGATTTTGAGGGCAGGAGGACTTTGTTAAGGAACTGAAGCAGTGAAGGTCCACGTTGGATCCAGCCTGGGATGGTGATGCTCAGGCAAAAGGGGAAGCAGGATGTGCTGTGTGCTCTGCGCCAGTGGTGTGCCCATCACCCTGGTACCTGGGCACAAGCAGGGAATGATGCTCAGTACATGCATTCCATCCCAGTGCATCCCAGGTCCAGCTGATCCCCACACCAGCACAGGCACGCTGCCACATCCATCATCCCTGCATGCCCCATCGCCAAGTGAAGATCCTGATACAAGGATCCCACACTCCATCCCTCCAAACATCGTAGGTGAGGCTCATTCTCTCCCTAGGACGTGTTGTATCTGATCAGGGCCACTGTGGCTGGGGAGTGCATCCCCTGTGAGAGGGTCTTGGTTAGCCTTTTCCACAGATCCCAGCTTGTCTGCCACTTGTTTAGCACTGCATTCCCCTCAGAGTCTCACTCCAGCATCTCTGGATTTTGCCCTGAAAGAGTGTTGGCAGGAGGATACTGCAGAGGAAACACAGATCAGAGATAAAGGGGCAGCATCGTCCCCTCAGAGCAAACACAACCCTCTGACCTCCAACCCAGTCCCTGCAAAGGTCACACAGGTCCATCACTGCCACCACCTCCCACCCCAGCCCCTCGCTGGCCCCAGGCCTCTGCCCTTGCTCCTGCCACGTGCCACAGGCAGCATGCTGACAACCCACCAGAGACTGAGACATGGCCTCATTCATGCACTCCCTGCCCTCACCATCTCAGTGCCAGGGCTGCCTGTTCCCTATGTGTCCACAGAGATCTGGTTCCTACCCTGCTGATGCTCATGGCACCTTGGGGTCCCTCCAACCTCCACCTCCCTTTGCTGTCTCCATCCACTAACCCTGCCTTGGGCTCCCTCTCAGTCTGCCCCTGCCATCTCCTGCCAAATCCATGCTCAGCCTGAGCTCTCCATCCTCTGGTGTCCATGTGTGTGGTCTGTCTGCCCTCTCCACAATCCCTGCCATGGTCCCCGCCATGATGCCCCCCCTGAGCCCCACAGAACTCTGCTGGCCATGGCTCCCTGATTTGTGTTGGTCCTCCCAGGAGCAGGGATGAGGGAAGCCTGGGCTCTCCCTTTCTCTGTACCCAGAGCAGCTCCTGCCTGCCCAGCGCAGCCTTCACGGGCAAGTCACAGCCTGAGCCAAGGTTTATGCTGCTGTGTGACCTGTCCCCGTGTCAGTCATACTGGGAAGGGCAGGTCTGATCCAGTCTCCTCTCCCTGAGTTTCCTCCTGCCTCCCTTAGACTGCAGGATCTTGTGGGGAGAGGTCAGGGCTGTCCTCACAGCTCCTGCTGTGAGGATATGGAAATCTCCCTCCACCGTGCCTGCTTGCTTGTCTCCAGGGCTGGACCATCTCCCAGCAGCAGCTGGAGGTGGATTTGCAAGCAGGAGGCCATTGGACCCTAACAAAAGTAGGAAATGGGTGTAATTCTCCTTTCCGAGGTATGAATAGCAGATCCCCAGAGGAGGTGAGGCCAGCTCAGAAAGAAGCAGTGATGTGATAGATTCAGCTCATTCCTTGCAAAGATGGGCTTCCTCAGAGTTCCCCTCTTCCTGCTCCTCTCCAGCCTCTCCTCCCTTTGGGCCAGCTCTGCCAGACCCACAGCAGCTCCAGCACTGACAGGACAGGAACCACCAGTGTTCTGGTCAGGGTTCTGTTCCAAGACCTGCACCCTGCCAGGTCATGGGGTGCCCAGACTGGGGAGTAGCCAAGGGGGACAGAGGACCTGAATGACCTGATCTAGTGGGTGGCACCCCTGCCCATGGCAGGGGTTTGGAATGAGATGGGCTTTAAAGTCACTTCCAACCCAAAAAACTCTGTGATTCTATGATTCTATGACCTCACACCCCACGCATAGCACCACTCACTGCTTCCTACCCAGGATCCCCTGTGCTAAGCCCCATGAACAAGAACGTGAGTATTTAAGGGAATAAAGAAAGTGCCAGAGGCAGAGGATGGGAGGGAGGCCACCAGAGCCCAAGTCCCAGGCATGGACACAGTGCTGGAAACAGCAGGAGCTGCCCCTTGGGGGTGGCTCGCAGCCTGGGGAAGCTGAGCATCCCATGGGCTTCAGATAGTCTGATAGTCCCCGGGAAGCTCCTCTGAAGTCTGAATCCCAAGATCAGCTTGGGCACCGAGCACCAAATCTCAGTCTGCCATCAGGGTTTCATTTTTGGGGCTCGGCTGCTTCTTCTTGAAGAGATCTCTGGTGCTGCAGAGGATGGGTGGGGATGGGAGAAACCTTCCTGCTCTCTGCACAGGTCTGTCTGAACCCTGAGGCAAGAGATTGATTAATCATTGCTTGAATAATTGCAGGGCACTGCAGACAATCTGTTCCCAACGGCCTGTGAAGGGAAGGGATGAGGTGGAGGATTGGACCAGGGGAGGTCACTCACCCTGGCCCATCCTGCCTCAGCCTCAGAGTTGCTTCCAGACGCTGGATTAAATCGTTTCTTTTTTAAAGAGAGATCTAATCTCTTGACAAAAGCTGCAGCAATGCTGTGAGCCCATCATCTCCCTGAGAAAAGCTCTTCCAGCCTTCAAATGCTTTACAGCTTGGATAGTGGATTTCAATTCAAGGCTGAATCTGCCCCTCTTCAGCTCCAGCCCTCTTGTTACACCTTGCTGTGGGATTTCAGGGTCTCCCACTATCTTTTCCACGCGGGAGGACAGGTATTCAGATCACCTGATAACATACTTTTGGCAAGCTTTCCAGCCTGTGATCCGGTCTGTGGTGTTCCTTCAAGCTCTCCTGGTATTTTCCTGACATCCCCTGGGTGTGGGTGCCAAAAACAGTGCTTCCCCTTTCAGACCTCCATAGAGGGGCACACCAGGTGTCTTTTGGGGTACCTGTTCACACTGATCCCTAGTTACTCTTCCAAGGACAAATCTCCATCACTGGATGAGGCAGATATTCCTGGGAGGGCTTTAAATTAGCTCCTTTGGTTGCTGGTTAACAGCCAGTGTTCCTATCTCCAGCCTGTGTAGACATGCCTAAAGTCACTGCTTTCCAAGACCTGGCCTGTGGGCTTAAAATCCAAACTTCATTTCCAGATATATTGCTGTGTTTGTCTGCATTTAAATACATCCTGACCATTCAAACCAGCTGTTTCAGCGTGAAACCATCCTCTTCCCCTTCTATTTCATCACTCTGGGTGTCATTTTCAAGCTTTACCAGCAAAGATTTCACATCTTCATCTCCATCATTGATAAAAATGTTTAATAGCAGTGGACGAAGAGCAGGGCCCCAGGGGAGGGAGGTGGAAATAGTGCTACTTACTGATATCTCCCCATTAGCAGCTACCTCTGAGATCTGCCAGGGAAGCATTTTTAATCCATCTAATATGTGCCCTGTTAATTCCTTATAATGCAAGTTTTAATCAAAATGTCAGGTGGAAGTAAGTCAAATGCCTCGGAGAGATCCGAGTGTGCTGTATCAACACAATTGCTTTTCTCAACGAGCCTGGGAATCCTGTCAGGGAGAGACAACAGGTTTGTGTGACAAGCCCTGCTGTCCGTGCCACCATGCTGGCTCCAGCTCCTGAGTCTGGGGACATCACATCACCATCTGGTCCTTGACCCAGGGATCCATTTGTGCACCTAAAACCCACCAGAGACCAGCAACCCCTTCTGAGTAATACCCTCACCATCTTCTCCAAGCCTATACTCACATTTCCTTCTCATTGTTTTGGGGATGGTGGTCCCTGAGGAAGGGGATGAGCCTTGAAGAATGCATGAGGAGGTTTGAGATGCTCAGCCCCAAATGTCCATCCCAGGAGGAGCTTCCAGCACAGCAATGGTTGATGCCACATGTCCCTGAGGGACAAGGGATGATGGTCCCTGAGGAAGGGGATGAGCTTTCAAGGCTGGACAAGGAGGTCTGAGATGCTCAGTCCCAAACATCTATCCCAGGAGGAACCTCCCGTGTGGCAATGGTGGAGCCTGTGCAGCCCTGAGGGACAAGGGATGGTGGTCCCTGGGGAAGGGTGGATGAAGTGGTCTGAGATACTCATCACCAAGGATCCATCCCAAGAGGAGTTCCAGTGTGGCAAAGGTGGAGCTGTGTGGCCCTGAGGGACAAGGGATGATGGTCCATGAGGAAGAGGATGAGTTTTCAAGGCTGGACAAGGGGTCCGTGATGCTCATCCCCAATGTCCATCCCAGGAGGAGCTTCCAGTGTGGCAATAGTGAGCCTGTGGCATCCTGAAGGACAGGTGACAATGGTCCCTGAGGAAGTGGAGGAGTTTTCAAGGCTCAACAAGGAGGTCTGAGATGCTCAGTCCCAAACATCCATCCCAGGAGGAGCTTCCACTGAGGCAATGGTGAGCCCATGCAGCCCTGAGGGGCAAGGGATGGTGGTCCCTGAGGAAGGGGATGAGCCTCCAAGGCTGGAGCAAAGCTCTGAGATGCTCATTGCCAAGGATCCATCCCAGGAGGAGCTTCCAGCCTGGCAGTGGTGGAGCCCATGTGGACCTGGGATGTGAGGTGGGCTGAGTGCTGTGGGAGGACCAGAGCTGAGGGGCTTCCCCGGCTTGCGGGATCTTTCATCCTCCGTCACCACAAAGCCGGGCCAGATCTGCATTTTCAGCAGCCCACAGAAGCTGCCTCTGTTGTCTTATTTTTGTTATTTTTGAGAGGATATTTTAGCGCTGAGCACATTCCCTCCTGTTGCCATGGCAGCCATGACAGGGGTTATATACCGTGAGAAAAATACCAAAATTAATGAGTGAGTGAAAGAGCAGCCAAGAGAAAAACAAGGTTAAAAAAAGAGTTAAAACAGTAATAAAAACAATCTCCCAATAATTCGGCAGCAAGTGTCCCACAGGCAAGACAGCCAGTGAACATCCGAGCCCTCCAGCCCCTCCATCGATCCCGGCGTGGGGTTGGCTGCCCATATCCCATGGCCAGAGTATCTCCGTGGTCTGAAGGATGTGCTGCTCCCTCAGCATCCCACTTACTCTCCAGATGGGCTTGAACCCACCCGGCTCCTTCCCCCGCAAACCCACGGCCCTTCCTGACGCGGGAGGCGTGCGGAGGAGAAGTTCTTTAATGTGCTCATTTCCTTGCATTTGGGTTTTGAGGATCTTTTTGTTTTTAATTGTAGAAACAAGCGAATTGTCAGAACATCTGTGTTATTAGCATTTGCTGCCCAAATCCGAGCTGCTGCTTCTCCTGCAGAGCCCAGAGCTGATGAGAGAGAGAACAGAGGAGCCTTTGAACTCCTTGCAGCAGACGGCAGCCAGGTTGCTGCGTGTGTGTGTTGGGGAGGGGGTATTTATTCTCTTGTAAGGTTCATTTGCTCTCCGTGTTTCCCTTTCTTCTCGCTTTCCCAGAGATTTAGCTGGATGCTCTTCCCTCGCAGGCTTTGTTCTTCTGACAAGGCCCCACTGGCACCACGAAGCTGCTGTCTCTGTGTGATGCCAGAGCATCCCAGCACGGGGTACCCATGGCACGGGGCAAGGCAGAGCCTCCAGCAGCAGCTCTGGGAGTGGTGGCACTGCCAGCACCAGGACAGGCAGGTGGGAAGGGTCTGGAGGGTCTCATGAAATAACTCTGCAGACAAATCTGCAGTTTGATGGTTTCTTGTTGTTCAGGCTGGCTCTGCTTTCTGGGAAATGGTGAAGACAAGGTGAGGATGGGTGACTCATACTGTGACTGTTACATATTAGGAGGAAATTCTTGCCTGTGAGGGTGGTGAGGCTCTGGCACAGGTTGCCCAGGGAAGATGTGGATGCTCCATCCGTGGAAGTGTTCAAGGAGAGGTTGGACAGGGCTTGCAGCAATCTGGGCTAGTGGAAAGTGTCCCTGCCCATGTCAGGGTGTTGGAATGAGATGGCTTTTAGTGCCCGTTCCAACACAAACCATTCTGTGATTCTATGATAACACCCAGGAGAAGGAAATACGGGGAATGGCAATGCCTGTATCAGGCTTTTTGTGCTGTCACAGTGCAAGGAGCACTCTGCTACTCTGGGAGGAGTCTGGATGCTTTCAAAGGCAGCAGGGTGGAGGAGGAAGTAGAGACAGACAAGGCAGTGTTGAGTTGCCAGGCCACCAGTGGCCTGGACACAGCATCCCACCAGCTCCCCAGGCAGCCAAGTGCTGCTGGCACTGCAGAGGGCTCTGCCAGGCAGCTCCTCTGGGCTGCAGAGAGGTGGTTCCTCATGCCAGGACACTTTTCCCCCCACTTTTCAATCTGCTCCTCAGAAACATAGGAGGCTGAAGGTGGCAGGCACGGGTGTCCCGCAAATAGGCGGCATCCAGTGATCTTGTGCATGCCCAGCTCCCTGGGCACTCCCTGAACAGCTGCCTATCGACTGCCCCCGTGACTCTTGTGAAATAGAAACCTTTGGTCCCCAGCAATCTCTAAAGTTTGCCATCCTCGCTCCACAGGCGGCCTTAGATCCACAGGGTCACTCCCTCAGTTCCTCTCCTTGCTCCAGCTCTCTGTCCCTCCAAGGAGTGTTGCCAGTGACTGATACATCAAATCTCACGATGTCTCCAGAGAATTTAATTCCCTCTCCCTGCCCAGATCCCCAGCTCATTCTCTATCAGCAGGGCAAAACGTGACAAACCCCACAGCTCCTTTCCTTGCCCCAAAGGTGGGCTTTGACCTTCCCTTGGTTCTCACTTCACATCTTCTGCTAAATTGGCTTCATGAGAATTGACACTGAAAAAAACCCCAACACACAGACGGAGAAGCAGACATCTCTGCAGGAGCAGAAAGTCTGGGAGGAGAGCTGGGTTTTCCATCCTGAGGGGGTGACAGTCCAGCCCCTTTCTTCTGCTCAACGAGACAAAGCCTTGACAAGGGCTAAGCTCCTTTGTTGCCGGGGGAAAAAACGGGGCGATCGGGGGGGGAAAAAAAAAAAAAGACAGTGCCATTTGGGGGAAAAGCGAGGTGATTTGGGCTGAGATGGAGCCCGGCTCCGCCGAGCAGGCGAGCGCAGCCTCTAGATGGTGCAGTGATGCAGCCGAGCTGAGCATGTGTGCGGCGAAGGGAGCTGCGCAACAGGTTGGCGTAGCTCAGCGGGCAGCAGCGCTCCCATCCCCGCGCTGCGGCGAAGCGGAAAGGACTTTCCAGCATCCTGGCGAGAAATCTGCGCCGCAACCGCCCGGGAAAGCTGCTCGGTGAGGGGCCCTGCGGCTCCATGCGGTGCCTGACCCTCGCAGGGTGCTGAGAGCCACCCCAGCATCTCCCCGTGGGAGCGCTGAGGCCGCTGGCAGGGCCAGGCTGCAGCTCCTGCTGGCGAGGGAGCTCGGCCTCTCCCTGCAGGAACACGGAGGCACCCAGGGAAGGGGCGCCCCTGGAACACGCTGTCCCCAAGCCCCCGGGGACTTTGCTCGCCCACCCGAGGTCCCGGGGTGAGGAGCCAGCAGAGGCAGAGCAGCTTGTGAAGGCACCACAAGGGCCCTGGGAGCTCGCGGGCGCTTTTGGCAGTCGCAGGTGCTCCCTGCTCCCGCGTCCCGGCACGCTGCAATAAAACCATGATTCACCGAGGTGTGACGGGAGGGCACAGCTGCTGCTGCCCCGGGAGGTGAGGTTTGCAGCCTGCCACCAGCCCTGCTGGCCTGGGGGGTGTCGCGGACCTCGCTCCCACGGAGGGACCCTCTGTCCCCTCGCGGCGGGGCTGCGGGGTGTGAAGCGCCGGCTGGAAGAATAAACGAGTCAATTAATTATTAAGAGCACCGAGAGCGGAGTGAAAGGGGAGACCCGAGCCACGCGTGTGCGGGCAAGGAGCAGAGGGGTCCCCGGGGTGAGGGGGCCTGGGGGGCTGTGAGGACTCCCCTTCCCCACGGCCACGGGGGTGGGCGCGGTGCCGGGAGCCCGGAGTCGGGCACCTCTGCCCGGCACCCGCTGCCCGCTCGTCCCGGCTGCCCGGCCGGGCTCGGGATCTGATAAGGAGCCGGAGCTCCACCTCCCCGTGGTGGCGGCGAGAGGCGGAGGCAGCGGCGGGCGGGGGGGGAAGGGGCCGTGCCTGCGCTGCGCTTCCCCTGCACATCCTCACACACACCGAGGGACGGAGGCGGGCACGGACCGAGCTGCCCACCGGGGCTGCCTCCAGCTTCAGCCGCCGCTCCGCCGGAGGAGCCGCAGCCCCGGCCGGGGGAGGGGGGCGGTTCCCACGGAACATTTATATATTTTTTGCCCCCCCTCCCCTTTTTTCTTTTTTTTTAATTTTTATTTTTTTTTTTTTTTTTTTTTTTTACATTTGGTTTTCATCCGT
>JAWWTY010000027.1:2088765-2149593 GCA_035222235.1 Margarornis squamiger | reverse complement strand
CCCCCCCCCCCCATTTTTTCTTTTTTTTTAAATTTTTTTTTTTTTTTTTTTTTTTTTTTTTTACATTTGGTTTTCATCCGTGGATAACGCTCGAGAGGAGCCGGGGGGGTGGGGGGAGCCCGGTCCCGGCGGGGAGGAGGAGATGGAGACGCCGCGGGACCAGCGCGCAGGGGTTCGGCACGGAGCGCAGCGCCGGCACCATCCAAGTAAGAGCTGCGGCGGGGCCGGGACCCCCGCCCGCGGCGGGGAAGAGCGGCAGGGGGTGGTGCGGGATGCCCCGCGCCGGAGCCCGCCGCTGTGCGGGAGCGCGGGGCCGGGCGGCGGCGGGAGCGGCGCTGGCGAGCATCCCACTCCCGAGCATCCCGCATCCCTCCGCTCCCCTCCGCGCCGGGCTGCGCGGGGCTCCGCGGGCAGCGGGGCGGCTCCCGCTGGTCCCTGGTCCCGCCTGACGCTGCCACTTGTTGTGCGGAGCGGAGCGGAGCGGGGCCAGCCCCGCACTGGGCAGGGCGGGCGGCGTGGGCTGGTTGCGGGAGGGCGGCTGTGTCGGGCTGCGCGCGCGTTTCTCTGTGTTTATTTTTTCCCGTGGGGGCGGCCCTGGGTGTGTGTCCCCCGTCCCAGCCCTGGGTGTGTGTCCCCCGTCCAGCCCTGGGTGTGTGTCCCCCGTCCAGCCCTGGGTGTGTGCGCCCGCGGGCTGCGCGGGTGCGTGGGAGCGAGAGAAGTTGCGGGTGAGCTGGGAGCCGGCTGGGAGCGAGGCTGTGCGTGTTCGTGTGCGGGTGCGAGAGGAGCGCGGGGCAGGGGATTGCCGGGCGCGCACACCTGTGTCCGTGGCGGGGTGTTTGCGTGGGGGTGCGCGTGCCAGCGGAGTGCGGGAACGGGAGCGGGGTGCGTGTGTCTGTGTGCGGGGAGCGGGGCGTGCGGTGGTGTGTGTGAGCGGCGTGGGCTGTGCGTGCGGCTGAGTGTGTCAGCGGGCTGTGCGTGCTTGCGCCTCGGAGAATCCCTGTTTCCCCGTGCGCGACGCTGAGCGCGAAGCCGGTGCCGGGAGAGCGGCTCCCGCGGCTTTTCCACGGGTGTCTGCGTGTGTGTGTCTGTCCGTGTGTGTCCGTGCGTGTGAGCGGGGCTGGCGGAGGCGCCCCCGTTTCCCCCGGGGAGCGGCGGAGCGGGGGCTCCGCTCCGCTCCGTGCCCGCAGCCGGAGCCGGCGGCTGCGGGAGCTTCAGCCCCAGCCCCGCGGGGACCTTGCAGCCTCAGCCGCGGCGGCCGAGAGCGCAGCCCGGCCTCCATCCACCCTCCCAGCCGGCGGGACCGGCAGCAGCGGCTCCCCCGGCGAGCTGAGTGGCCGGGGTTACCCTCTCCCCCCTCTGCAAGGCCACCCCATCCCTCCGGGCTGCATCCCTGGAGCAGAGCCGCTCCCGCTGTTCCCAGCTCCCTGCGGCCCTGCCGGGGTGTTTCAGGCCCTCGACATTTTTGTTTTCCTCCAGGGTCCCCCTCCAGACGGGGTGGTGGGTGGGATGGTGGCAGGAGGGGGCAGAAGCCCGGAGGGGCTGTGGAGGACCCCCGGGTGAGAGGATGGGGGCTGCTACCCTGGGGAGGCTCTGACAGGTCTCTGCCTCGCTGCCTACCGGAGTTGGAAAGGATGTGGAGAAGGCGGCAGGAGGAGGGAGGGCCCTGGGCTTTGCCTGCTTTTCATCGCTGCCCGGCTCCTAGAGATGATTTTGGGGTAAAGCTGTTGACAAGCGAATGGGGTTCCTCCTCGCGGGGTGCTCCGGCTCGGGCCCAGCCTGCAGAAATGCCGAGCAGCCGCAGTGGCCGCCGGAGCTGGAGGAAATCCTGGGACGTGCCACAAAATACCCAAGATTCAGCCCATCCGTGCCTTCGGTGCAGGGCTGACCATCAGTGGCCGTTTTCTCAGATAACACGATCCCTGATGTCAGAGCGGAGCCGATGGGGCCGCGATGAGCTGAGCGTTTGCTGCTTGCTGGGATGTTGCTCCAGCTTGGAGTGTCAGAGCAGAGCTGGGGGGGTTGTGGGGGGGATTAGTACTTGTGTGCTTAGTGCAGGGTTTGGACAGACTTGTAAGCCGTGGCTGCGAGCCACGCAATCAGCCGTTGGGAGCAATAAGAGGGTGGACTTTGGTGCCCGTTCCCGAAGCGGTGCTGCCTTCCATGGAACGGGGCCAAGAGGCTGTGGGAATCACAGGGAGCCGCGGCTTGTTGAAGCAGTTTGCTTAAATTCTCGGTGCTTTATAGCCTCTCTCATTAAGGCTTGTTGGTTTTTTTGGGTTTTTTTTGTGGAGATGGCTGAATTCTGTAGGATTTTGCATGCCACTGTCCTCCGAGAGCTTCCCAGTCATGCATTAAGCAGCATGACTAACGCCTCTCTCATGTGGTTCAGTCTTTCTCACACTCTCCCCGTAGGGAGAATTGTGTGTGTGGAGGAATAGTTGTTTTGGGAGGGGTTTTTATTTTTAAGTACTCTATGCTCTGCCAGCAGGTTGGAAAAAGGTGCCTGGCACCAAAGAAGAAAGTGTGGGATGGTCCTTAGATCCCATGGGAAAATAGCCTGATGCCTTGGACTGGCCCCTGGGAAGCCTCTGTCTCCTGCACAGACGTGCTTTTCCCCGGTGGTGGAGGCTTCCTCCTCCTCCTCCTCCTCCTCCTTCTCCTCCTCCTCACACCCAGCTCTGGGCTCTCACGTCTGCGCTGTGTCATTCGCACCCCTGGGCGCAGGGCAGAATTCCTCACCCGCCGAGCCCAGGGCCCCTCCTGCCTGCAGGCAGTCCCGCTCAGGTTCCCAGCCCCTCTCCTCCTCCAGCCTCCCTGCTTTGGAGGGTTCCTTTGCCAGCAGGAATGAGTCTTGGGTTCAGACTCCAGTCCCATTTTTGAAGCAGAAAGCGTGGGTGCTGGGCACCTTCGGGTGACACCCTTCCTCCTCCAGGCTGGCACAAGGCTCCTGGCATTTTCAGCTCCTGGGCCCTCCCTCCTGGCTCACTCAGAGCCATGTGAGACATCACACTGCATTGAGACTTTCCCCATTACCTGCGATCTTTCACCTCACACCAAGGCTTAGTCAGGACGGCGCTACGTCATCGGCAGCCACGGCCCAGCCCAGTGCAAACAGCCTTGTGCAAACAGTCGGTGGTGGGTGCAGGTGCCTCTCCCAGCCAGAGCATCCTTTGGGAACCCCTTCCCGAGAGCTCTGGCTGCCCATCTCCTCTGTCCTCACTGCACAACCATCTCCAAAGGGAGTGCAGGGTACTGGGGGATGAAGTTTCATGCAGGTTTGCCCCATGGAGGCAAGTGGACATGGCAGGGTCTGGTGTGAGTGCACACCCTGGGTATGGGCAGACATGTGTGTGACCCAGCCGGGGTGTGCACACGCAGGTGCTCCTACACAGGGTGACATCACACAAACACACACTCGACGGGGACAGGGACATGCTCACACGCGGCTCCCGTGCAGGCACACGCGTTGCACGGCGCACACACACGTGTGCTGGGGACAGGGACACAAACTCGCAGCGGTGCACAGCCCCGGGGCAGGCACTGGTGTCCTCCTTGCCGTGTGACACATCTGCACACCCTGCCTAGTGCACGTGTGTGGCATGTTAGCTTTTCCCTAGAGACACAGCTGTGCTCTAGGGGGTGCACACACCCCCAGAATGCTCACAGTGCACACACACTTGTGTGTACACACACGTGTGCATATATGCTCATTGCCTGTGTTGGTGTGGAGATGTGTTTCTGCTCAGCTTCTTGCCTCCTCCATCCTCAGCCTAATCCAGGCATGGAAGAGGTCTTGATCTCCTCTTCCCTTCCTCCCGGAGACATAAATCCCGGGAAGCTGCACACAGCGCTGGTGTGGCCAGCTCTGCATGGCCTCAGCCAAGTGGGAATGCCTCTTCTCTGCTCAAAGAATGTGGCAGGATAAGGGAGCAGAGTCAAACTCAGCTTGAGGGCCATGGTTTCATCTCCAGACACAGAAATGTATTGTCATCTGCGGAGGGAGAGCTCCTCTCTTCCATGTCACTTGTCCGTGGGGAAGCAGAGGGGTGTAGGGACCAGGAGGTGATGGCTTGTGGACAACGCAGAATGCTCCCCTTGTTGATGATCTGTACAATGCCAGGGTAACCAGTCAATGGGCACTTTCTGTGTGGCACTATGGAGGAGAGATGGTGATGGAGCACTTGCTCATCCCACAGACTGGGTGCAGAGTATGGAGAGAGGGAGTGATGGGAGCAGGGAAAGAGAGTTGATGCTGTGGGGCCTTGGCAGATGTTTGTGGCTGTTCATTTTAGGGCACCCAGCCACTGTGTTTTTGGGTGCTGGTGAGCTGGGCTGCATCCCTTCATGCTCACAGCTCAGCCAGAGCTGTGTGGGTGCACCTGGACACTGGAGGAGAAAGGTGTGTTCCCAGAATACAAAGCAGGGGATGGGAAAGCTGGTGGCCAAGCACAGCAACAGGCAGAGGCTTGGTGACAGGGCATGTGGCTTGGCACAAGAGGGGACGGTCTATGGAACTGGCGGTACCTGGCACTGCCTGGGCAGTGTGTTGGGCACAGGGAGGAGGTTGCAGTGATGGGGTGCCTGCAGTGCAGCGGGTGTCTCTGCAATGCAGGGGGGCAGTGCAGGGTGGGCATTGGCACAGGGTGGGCTCCCAGTATGTGCGTGCAGTGTCCCAGACTGGAGTGGGAGGGAATGGGAAGGAACAGTGTGTCTGCAGTGAGCGAAGGGAACAGTATCTGCTGGCGCAGGGTGTGGGGTTGCCTAGTGACTGTGCAGCGAGGGGGGATGCTGTGCCTGCCGTTGCAGTGTGCCGGGGCTGTGCAGTGCTGCTGCTCCGGGGGAGCCGGGGGGCTGCCCGTGGGGTCTGCCTGCACTGCAGCACACAGTGGGCAGGGAGCTGCTGCCCCTCTCACTGCCAGGGGCACAGCGGGGTGGCAGTGCCCTGTATGCAGTGCAGGATTGATGATGCATGGGGCTCCTGCATCCCTGCAGTGCTGAGTGGGTGGTGCCTTCGTACCTCGCAGTGTGAGGCTGGCAGTGCCGGCAGTGCAGTGAGGGCAGCGCTGCTCTGTCCCTGCCAAGGCAGTGCCCTGTGTCCTGCAGTGAGGGATGGGTGGCAGTCCTGCAGTGCCCCGTGTCCCTGCAGTGATGGAGGGGTGCTGTTCCTGCAGTGCAGGCAGTGCTCTGCATCCCTGCAGTGCTGGACGGGTGGCAGCCCTGCAGTGCCCCATGTCCCTGCAGTACCAGCTGGGCGGCAGCCCTCCATTCCTGCAGTGTCCCATGTCCCTGCAGTGCTGGAGGGGTGCTGTTCCTGCAGTGCAGGCAGTGCCCTGAATACCTGCAGGGATGGATGGGAGATAGCTGTATCCTGACAGTGCCCCGTGTCCCCGCAGTGATGGATGGGTGACATCCCTTCAGTGTCCCATGTCCCTGCAGTGCCAGATGGGTGGCAGTCTTGCATCCCCTCAGTGTTCCATGTCCCTGCCATGATGGAGGGATGGCAGTTCTGCATCCCAGCAGTGTGCTGTGTACCTGCAGTGCTGGGTGGGTGTCAGCCCCACATCCCTGCAGAGCAGACAGAGCTCCCCATTTGGTGCTCCTGTTTTTGCAGTGCTGGCAGCTGCGTGCAGTGCCTGTGTGTCCCTGCCGTGCATGGCAGGCAGTGCCCCTGCATTGGTGGCACACAATGCGCCTGTGTTTGGGTGGTGAGAAGCTGTCTCTGAGCCTGGCCGGCTCCCATCGGGTTGCTGGCAGCAGGCTGCCTGCAGTCCACCCTGTTAGTGTGTCTAGTTGGGTCTAATTACAGTTTGTGTGGTGACGAAGAGGGTGGACAGTGGCAGGAGTGGCTTCCTGTCCCTTGGAGGAAGCCAGGGCTGAGGTTTCAATGACTGGGTTGCTCACTCCAGCAGGGTGGTGCAGGAACTCTGCAAGCCAGGACCGGTTCTTTGGGGCAGTGGATGGTGGAGGCTGCCAGGAGCCCATGGCTGGCCCAGCCCTGCAGCCCCTTCCCTCGGGGGTTGTGCCAGGACCATGTGCAGTCCCACATGGCAGAGCGGGTGCACCCAGAAGGATGTGCCAGGGAAGTGGGCTGGGGCGGAGCGATCCCTAACCTCCAGTGTCTGTGTCTCCTCCAGCTCCCTTGCAGCGCAGGATGAACCCATTGGCATCCTCCCTGGGCCTGTGGCTCCTCTTCCAGCTCCCTGCCCTGGTCTCTGGGACACGTGTGGTCTACAAAGTGCCGGAGGAACAACCCCCCAACACCCTCATAGGGAGCCTGGCCTCCGACTACGGCTTCCCGGACGTGGGGCACCTCTACAAGCTGGAAGTGGGGGCCCCATACCTACGTGTGGACGGCAAGACTGGGGACATCTACACCACAGAGACCTCCATCGACCGGGAGAGCTTGCGTGAGTGCCAGCACCTCCTGCCCGGAGAGCCCTGCTTCCTGGAGTTCGAAGTGTCCATCACTGACCTGATCTTGAACAGCAGCCCACGCCTGCTCGAGGGGCAGATAGAGGTGCTCGACATCAATGACAACACCCCCAACTTTGCCTCGCCCGTTCTCACCCTCTCCATCCCCGAAAACACCAACATTGGGACGCTCTTCCCCATCCCCCTGGCCATGGACCGGGACTCAGGCTCCAACGGCGTTGCCTCCTACGAGCTGACGGCTGGTCCGGAGGCACAGGAGCTCTTTGGGCTGCAGGTGGCCGAGGATCAGGACGAGAAGCAGCCACAGCTGATTGTCATGGGGAACCTAGACCGGGAGCAGTGGGACTCCTACGATCTGACCATCAAGGTGCAGGATGGGGGCAACCCGCCACGGGCCAGCAGTGCCCTGCTTCGCATCACCATCCTGGACATGAACGACAATGCACCCAAGTTTGAGAAGGCTCTGTACGAGGCAGAGCTCTCCGAAAACAGCCCTGTGGGGCACTCTGTCCTCCAGGTGAGTGTGCGGGCTTTCTTCTCCTCCCCAGCTCTGCTCCTACCTGGCTGCAGCAGGGACAACTTGGGAAGCATCGACACGGCCGCTCGCTACCCTGGTTCCTCTGGGGAGAAGGGAGGATTGGACAGAGAAGCCCACAGTGTCACCTGGGGCCAGCAGGCAGGCAGGTCCCTGGGATGTCACATCTGCTCAAACAAGGTTGAAGAGGATGTGCAGAAAGGCACAGCCAGAGCAGGGGCTGCAGGACATGGCTGAGGGGCAGCAGCAGGGTGGGCGGGTATGCGGGAGCAGGGAGCCGGGTTACTGGGAGGGCTGGGACCCGAGGTGCATGGGGAGTCTGGCTTCAGGCCAGACCAGTCTCAATGCTGCCTGCAGACAAGACATAGACCCTTTCATAAGCTGCATTCCCTTGGCTGCTCCATGGAGACTCAGACTCGCACAGGAGATGGGGGGCAGGCAGCATCCCTGCTGCCTATCTGGGGGGGCTGCCCATGGCTCCAGGGGTGCCTTGCTGTCTGTAGGGAGCAGGGGCTCTGCTCTGTCTCAGGCAGCGGTGCAAACTGGCCCAGGGAGCCCAGGGGGGTGGATCTTGGTGGATTTGGCTTGGAGGGGGCATTGAGATGATAGTAGTCGACATCTGTTTATCTGCAGCTGCCATCTTAATAAGCGGAGCGCGGCCAGCTCTCATCTGCCTGCTAATTCTGATGTGAATTTTTTAAGAATTCATTTTTCACTGTTAAGAGAATGGAAGTTGGAAGCAGATAAGGGAGCTGCATGGCCAGGAGGAGAATGGGCTGAGACGCCACTGCTGCCATTGCTCAGCTTTTATCTTTCAGGGGGAAAATGACTTCCGCCTGTTTTGTGAGTGGAGGTAAAAGGTGGAATTTACATTTAACAACTTTCGTTCTCCATCCAAATCTGCTGAGCAAGATAACGGCGGAGCAGCAAATGGTGCAGAGAAGAGGCTGCTCAGAGAGCCGATTAGGGAGGCAAATGTTAGACAAACCTCATCTTCTTTAGAAAGCAAATAATAGGAGTAGAGGCAGGTTTATGGGAGTGCAGAGCCCCGGACGGGTGGGCAGGGATGGACGGTGCTGTGCAGAGCTTAGGCAGCCCCAGGCCCCCTTGGCTGCATCCCGGGATGCTGCGATGGAGCTGCTGCAGCTCCACACGTTGTTGCCTCACTCTTCATCCTCACCTCAGCCAGGCAGATGCTTGAGCCCCTCCTTGGGGGCACAGCTGGAGAGGTCCCTCCCCACTGCTGGCTCGCTCTCAGCAGCACGGTTCCGAGGTTCCCGAGGATTCCCTGCGTGCCGGAGCTGGCCGGGAGGGGAGCACAGCCAACTGGCCCAGCCGGTTTCACCAGAAGAGCAAGGCAAAGCCTCCATGCCGTGCCGGAGGGCGGCTCCCAGTGCTCTGCCGGTCCCAGGCTCTTTGCCCCACAATCCTTGGCCCCAGAAGAGGAAATCCTGGTTTTTCCCCCGCGGCTGTCCTCAGGGAAGGCTGCAGCCGTTTGTGGAGGGGCTCACTCCACCAGGCCCTTCTGCTCACCGTTTGTCCCTCTGTCCCACAGGTGAAAGCCAATGACTCGGACCAGGGTGCCAACGCCGAAATCGACTACTCCTTCCACCAGGCCTCGGACATGGTGCGGCGGCTGCTGCGCCTGGACCGTGCCACGGGGCTCATCACCGTGCAGGGGCCCATCGACCGCGAGGACGTCGGCACCCTCAAGTTCTCTGTGTTGGCCAAGGACAAGGGCGCCAACCCCAAGAGCGCCCGCACCCAGGTGGTGGTCACCATCAAGGACATGAACGACAACGCGCCGTCCATAGAAATACGAGGCATAGGGCTGGTCACCCACCAGGATGGCATGGCCAACATCTCGGAGGATGTGCCAGTAGAGACAGCAGTGGCTCTGGTGCAGGTGTCCGACCGAGATGAGGGTGAAAACGCTGTGGTGACCTGTGTGGTGGCTGGTGATGTCCCGTTCCAGCTGCGGCAGGCTAGTGAGACGGGGAGTGACAGCAAGAAGAAGTACTTTCTACAGACCACCACGCCACTGGACTACGAGTCGGTGAAGGAGTACACTATTGAGATTGTGGCGGTGGACTCGGGGAACCCGCCCCTCTCCAGCACCAACTCTTTGAAGGTGCAGGTGGTGGACGTGAATGACAACGCACCTGTCTTCAGCCAGAGCTTCACCGAGGTGGCCTTCCCCGAGAACAACGAGCCCGATGACCTGGTGATGGAGGTGAGTGCCACCGATGCTGACAGTGGCTCCAATGCCAAGCTGGTTTACTCCCTGGTGACGGACCCCGCCTCCAAGGGCTCCTTCACCATTGACCCCGACTCTGGGGAGATCCGGGTGAAGGCAGTGCTGGACCGAGAGCAGCGGGAACGGTACGAGTTCCTGGTGGTGGCGGCAGATAAGGGCAGCCCCAGCCTGAAGGGCACAGCGTCTGTGGCCATCAACGTCATGGACAGGAATGACAACGACCCCAAGTTCATGCTGAGCGGCTACAACTTCTCGGTGATGGAGAACATGCCACCCCTCAGCCCTGTGGGTATGGTGACGGTGATTGATGCTGACAAAGGAGAAAATGCCCGTATCCAGTTGTCGGTGGAGCAAGACAATGGGGATTTTGTCATCCAAAATGGCACTGGCACCATCCTCTCCAGCATCTCTTTTGACAGGGAGCAGCAGAGCACGTACACCTTCCGACTCAAGGCAGTGGATGGTGGGGATCCTCCCAGATCTGCCTACGTGGGGGTGACCATCAATGTCTTGGATGAGAATGATAATGCCCCCTTCATCACTTCACCCTCCAATGCCACCTATAAGCACATCCTGCCCCACACCAGCCCTGGCCAACAGGTGAGCAAGGTCAAGGCAGAGGACATTGACTCCGGCGTCAACGCAGAGCTGATCTACAGCATCACAGGAGGTAACCCCTTCGAGCTCTTCCAGATCTCCCCGCAGAGCGGAGACATCACCCTGGAGAAGGAGATCCTGCGCAAGCACCACGGCCTGCACCGCTTGGTAGTGCGTGTCAATGACAAGGGCAAGCCCTCTCGGCATGGCACAGCGCTGGTGCACTTCTACGTCAACGAGACGCTGGCCAACCGCACGCTGCTGGACACGCTGGTGGGGCACAGCCTGGACACCCCGCTCGACATAGACATCGCTGGGGACCCCGAGTACGAGCGCAGCAAGCAGCGAAGCAACATCCTCTTCGGGGTCATCGCCGGCATCGTGGCTGTCACCCTTGTCATCGTGCTGGTCGTCCTGGTGCGCTACTGTCGGCAGCGGGAGGCCAAGAGCGGCTACCAGGCAGGCAAAAAGGAGACCAAGGACCTGTACGCACCCAAGCAGGCCAGCAAGAGTGGTAAGAGCAAGAGCAAGGTGAAGAAGAGCAAATCTCCAAAGCCGCCCAAGCCCACGGAGGATGAGGAGGAGACAGGGCTGCAAAAATCTCTCAAGTTCAATCTCATGAACGACTCTGTCAGCGACAGCCCCCGAATCCACCTGCCCCTCAACTACCCACCGGGCAGCCCGGACCTGGGTCGCCACTATCGCTCCAACTCACCGCTGCCCTCCATCCAGCTGCAGCCTCAGTCACCCTCTGCCTCCAAGAAGCACCAAGTGGTGCAGGACCTGCCGGCCACCAACACCTTTGTTGGCACCGGGGACAACAACTCGACGGGCTCCGAGCAGTACTCGGACTACAGCTACCGCACCAATCCCCAGAAATACACCAACAAGCAGGTAGGAGAGCTCATCCTGAGGCCGGCAGCGGCGCCCCCGCTGCACCGGGGAGCCATCTGGACAGAGGTGTGGGAGTGAGCCTGGACTGGCCCCCAGCCCTGCATGCGTGGCCCGGGGGGCTGGCAGAGGACTACCCCGGAGCCGAGCCATGGAGCCTGGTCATGGGGCAGGGAGGGGCTGGGGATGGTGGGGGGGAGGCCAAAAACTGTCGGAGCCCTTGTCAGAGTGCCCGGGGCTGGGTCCTGGTGGCGCTGCCTGGGTGACGGTGGTCGAAGGGTGCTGCATGTGTGTGCCTGTGCATGTGGGGCTCTGGGGAGGGGCCCCACCTGCCTGTGTCCCCTTTGGGGACCGGCTCTAAGAGCATTGAGGAGGGCGATGCCCAACCTCCTATCCATCTCTCTGCTTGGGCTGGCTCATGGGGAGGAGGGACTGGTCTTGCTCCTGCCACAGCTCTGGGCAGCCAGTTTCCAGCCCTGCCCTGGTCCAGGGAGCAGCAAGGAAGGCACTGACCTCGCTGTTGCCAGCCTGGCTCTGCTGATGTGGCTGAACCTTCTGCCATCCCTTCACCAAGGTGCCTCAAAGGGAGTTCAGCGCCCGCTGCGGCTGCCCGGGCAGGTGGGGCCGGGTGGAGGAGCAAAGCTCTGCCTTTTTCCCAGGCTCAGGCTTTGGCTTCCCCCAGGCTTGGGCTGTCTGCCATAGCCGGCGTGGGGAAAGCCAGGCTTCCTTAGTGCGAGTATCGGGCCCGGAGCTGTGGCTCTGTGGGAGCCGCACGGCAGTGGCTGCGGGGATGGAGAGCGGATCCCGGTGGCACAGGCACGGGTCTGTCCGTGTGCCAGGGCTGGGTCTCATGCTCGGGGCTGGGGGAGTGGGGCAGCGGGGTCTCTGCTGCGGTCGGGTCACTGCTCTTGGTGTAGTCGGCGGGTTCTGCTGTGTGCGGGGCAGGGCAGAGGCAGGTCTTGGCTGTGAACAGGGAAGGGCTGCTCGCTGGTGTGCACTAGAGCTTGGAGCTGTCCCGGGATGTTGTGGGGTGAGCACGGAGCTTGCAGGACCCTCTTTCTTGAGCTGTCTGGCCAGTTAGCTTGCACCACGTTTCTGCTTTGCCACCTATCAGGCCTATCCTTAACTAGCTAGGGAGGGAGAGGGGGGATGAGTGCCTGTGGCTTTGTCTCCTTCCTGGGGCCCCGTGGGTGAGGAGCACCCACTCCCCCTGTGCTGTACCCCTTGTGCCCTACAGAGACCCCTGCTCCCTTCTTTGTACCCCAGTGAGCGGCAGGCTGGGCTCCTGCCGTGGGGCTGAGCTCAGCTGCCCTGTTGGATTGACTTCAATAAAGTTTTCTATTTTTGACCGGTTGTGCCTTATTTTCCCTGATGCCCCTGAAGATGCTCTTGCTCCCAGCAATTTCCCAGGCATATTTTCTGTGTCCTCAGCCACTGAAGCACCCAGGCCCCACAGAGCCCAGAACTGATGCTCACGTGGGCACAACACATCTCCACAAACCCTTCACCAAGTGCCAGTGTGGCCAGTCCAGAGACCTCATGGTGCTGACCCCTCATTCCCAAGTTGGCATCTCCCATCTCCAGTCACTGCCCGGCTCTCTAAGGATGCAGCTTCCTCCAGGACATGGTTCACAGCATATGCATGTACACACACAAGCACACATGTGTGAATGTGGAAGCAGTCCGAGCCACAGATCAACCAGCCCAGCTTTCTTCCACCCCACCATCCTCCCTCAAACCTTCTCCTGGTTGATCCCCACATCCTCTTGAGCCCCACCCATGTCCCAAAGCGAGTGCATGGAGGAGCAGCTCTCTGCCATGCGGTGCCTGGCTACCATGACCCAAATCCTGCCGGGGAGGGTGGCAGGCGCCTGCTCTCCCCGCCGCAGTGCTGCAATGAGGGCGCACGCGGTTGCAGATGGAGCCTTGGCGTGTCAGCAGCACCGGGGGGAAGCACCCGGATCAAGGTGCTCCCCCACCCTGGGATGCATCGGGAAGGAGAGGTGCTCCCAGGAAAGCTTGCTGCCAGCAGCAGGGTGATGGAACCGGGCACACACGCTCCCCATAAAGATGGCTCTGCCCCTCCTGGGGGAGTGGATGGGGGTGATGCTGCTGCTGTGGGGCTTGCTCAGAGTCTTGTCTCCAGCTGGCTGGAGAGAGGATGGATTCTGGTACGCAGGAGCAGCACAGCACTCCTTTCCCCAGGCCCTGGATGGGTCCAGCCTACACCACCCTCCCACCATCCCAACATCACATCTCAAGGACCCCCTCCCTGGCCACCCATTCCGGTTTCTCATGGTTCTTATTTCAAACTGGGGCAAACATCCCTGC
Source organism: Margarornis squamiger (assembly GCA_035222235.1). Lineage (NCBI taxonomy): Eukaryota > Metazoa > Chordata > Aves > Passeriformes > Furnariidae > Margarornis > Margarornis squamiger. Next base: position 2,136,550 of record JAWWTY010000027.1, on the reverse strand, counting down.
ACCCATCACAGCAGCTTCGCCTCTTCCCCAGGGCCTCCAACTGGCCACACCAGGCTGCCAGGGAAGAGGAGCTCTGGCGCTGGGAGAGATTAGATCATCCGGGGAAACCAGTGGTTCTGGCTTCGGTGGTTTCAGCCCTGTGCCAGCCTTGGCTCTCACAGCCTCCTCGTTTGTTTTGCTAACAGCATAAGGTTTTATCTTGAACCATCCAGGAAGTGTCTGGGCCTCCTGGGCAGGCAGGGCTGGGACCCGCGGGGAGATGCGATGGCTGCAGAGGAGGAAAGGAGACACCAGCAACCACCTAAATAACTAGTCCCCGCAGGGCTGGGCAGGGCAGTCTGGGGGCTTGGCTCAGCCCTGCCATCTGCTTCCCTTTGGGAACTTTCTGAGAGAAGTTTCCCTTCCTTCCTTGTCCTCCGCAGCTCTTTGATGAACCTGGGGTGAGAACACAGACGTGTGGGGAGTGGCTCTTTCTTCTGCCCGTCTCCCAGGCTCCATCCTTTTATACCGGGGGGGGGGGTTATGCTACATCCTTTCCCAGGTGCACAAACCCAAGCTTGCCCCGGGTCCTGAGAGCCCCTCACCATCCCAGAAGGTGGCTGGAATGGTGTTAACTCCAGCGAGCTCAGCAGAGGTGGCTGTACCTGCCCGCGGGCTCCGGAGCGCGGTGCAGCATTAATTACTCTCCGCGGGGGGGGATAAGAGGAATATTGTAGCTGTAATGGACAGAAATGAAATTGTCTTGTTTTAGAATTTAGCTCAGAGTCTCCATAAATTGCAGGTTTAGGTGTTGGCAGATGTCTGGGAAAGTCTCCTACCGTCCTGGGTCAGTGGGTTTTCTCAAGGTCGTTCACGTGGAATGAGCTGATAAATGGATCCAGCAATGAGCTGCAGATGGAGCTGAGGGTTCATGGGGGACCTGCCCTGTTTTTCCCCAGTTTCAGAGAGACGTGCTAGGAGCAGATCCGGGTGCACTGCGAAATCAGCTCTTGCTCCCGGGATCAGTCGGACTTGGGTCAGATTTGTCTCTGCTGTGCAAAGACCAAATGAGGGAGCGTTTTGGTGAGGTCCCAGGGCTGTGCTGAGAAGAGTGGCTGGGCTCGTCAAGACCCAGCAGCTTGTGAGCATCACTAAGTGCTTGGGGGAGTTGGGGGAGCACGAGAGGGGTCATACACCGTGCTGGCTTCTGGGGCGCTGGTGAGGATGCCGAGAGCCCAGTGGCAAGGCAGGAATGTGGGGTGGCTCCTGGTAATTCTGTGCTGGGGGACTTTGCTTGATGGCAGGGAGTGGTGCCTATACCTGGGAGAGCACTGCGGGGTATTTGGAACCTCAAAATGTAGAGCTTCAGCCATGGGAGATGAGCAACTCGGTGGTGTGGGCTGGTGTGTACAGCCAGAGACAGCGTGGGTGTGTGCAGGCTGTGCTGCAGGGGGAGGTGACAGCGGGGTGCTCACAGTCAGCACCCCATGGAGGGGTGAGTGGTCTCTGTCACCGGCGGTGGCAGAGATGCACATACAGGGTCGGGGGTAGGTGATGCAGGGGGTGCAGCTGGAGTCTTTCCCAAAGGAGGTGGCACAGGGAGAGGTACAAACCCTGTCCCCCAAGGAGGTGGCAGTGGGGTGTGTGCAGCCTGTACTGCAGTGGGAGGTGACAGGGGGGTACGCGGACACAGGGAGCAGTGGCAGTGGGGTGCACACAGCCTGGACATGGCAGGAGGTGACAGTGGGGTGTATGTCGTGTGCAGTCTTGGGCAGGTGATGACTCCTCTGCAAGCAGCACATCTGCAAGGAGGCAGTGGCACTTACTGTCCCTGACCCCCGAGGAGAGCATTGGGTCTCTCCTGCCTGACAGTCCCTGGCCCCACCAGCACTTGGGATCTTTTGGTCCCTTGAAGGCTTGCCCAGCCCTGTGCTACCTCCTGGGGCTCCCCACACTGGGCTGGGTGACTTGCAGCACTGCCCAGTTCCCTTCTTCCCACCCTGCTGAGAAAGAGCCTGCTCATTCCTCCCTGCCCTCCTCTTCCTCTCCCTTCTCAGACCCCCAGCCTCTCCCCTGCCTGATGCCCTTGGAGCCAGCACTGGTCTGTAGTGAACATGGCCTTCCCTAGCCATGGGGGATTTCTTTTTTTTCCCCCCCCAGTCTCCCCTCTTTTCTTTCACAATTGTATCTGCTGCTCTCCACACTTCTCTCCTGATCTCTCGTGGCTTTCTGCTCTGCACCAGTCTCTCCTCATGGGCTGTGTCCTGGCCCTGGTGCAGAGGGATGGTACAGGGGGATGCTGAGCTCTCTGCAGCACAGGGCTGAGTCCCTGGCTGGCTCTGACAGCCCAGTGTGGATCCCCTGTGCAATGAAAGCCCTGGCTGTGTGGGCAGCCGCCCGCTCCAAGCCACACTGATTGATATTCCCAGCACTGCTCTGCCCGCTCGGCCGGGCTCTCAGCTGCAGTGCTGTTCCCTGGAGCGGGGCCCAGCCCTGCAGCCTCCTTAAATCCGACACCCAAATCCTGGGGCAAAACCCCGTGCTGTGACAGCATGTGTCCCCAGGCACCTGGTGGTCCCTGTGTGTCCCCAGGCACCTGGTGGTCCCTGTGTGTCCCTGGGCGCCTGGTGGTCCCTGTGTGTCCCCAGGCACCTGGTGGTCCCTGTGTGTCCCCGGGCACCTGGTGGTCCTGTGTGTCCCCAGGCACCTGGTGGTCCCTGTGTGTCCCTGGGCGCCTGGTGGTCCCTGTGTGTCCCCAGGCACCTGGTGGTCCCTCTGTGTCCCCGGGCACCTGGTGGTCCCTCTGGCTAGAGAGTGTCCAAGAGGCTGTGGATGGGGTGAAGGGAGGAGGGTGGGATGCAGCTGGAGGGGGTGGAGCATGGGATGTTCCCAGGTGAGGACAGAGCTGGGATGTTCTGGGATGGGATGGGGTAGGATGGAGAGGAGGTTGGGGTAATGAGAGGGTGTGTGATGTAGGGCAGGACAGGGAGGGGTGTTGTGGAGGAGGGTGAAGAGGGCTAAAGGATGCCTGGGGCAAAGGGCACAGAGTGGCTCTGTCCCTGGGAACTGTGTCAGCTCATGGTGGGGAGAGCAGCTCTGGAAGGGTGTGGGGCAGCAGAGAAGAGGTGGATGCTGTGGCCTTGTGTCCCTGGAGCTGATGTCCACCCAGGAGCCCTGGAATGAACCCCCCATGTGGAGCTGTGCAAAGAGAAGGATTCCTTCCTGCTCAAAGCTCATGGGGTGTTGGATATTCAGCCCCTGTGGTGCCCTGCCAAATCTTCCCTTGTCCAGCCTGTTCTTCTGAGCTCTGCCACTGGAGCTGAGCCCCATGCCAGGCCCAAAGCACCTTCCTCCCCCTCCTCCCTCATCCTCACACATACCTGTCATGTGAGAGCACCTGCCCAAGAAACCCCAGGCACGGCCCATCCCCCTGGCAGAGCTGTGCTCCCACCTGCTGCCCTGCAAGCTGGTGGATCCAAGCTGCAGTTGCACAACCCCAGCTCTGCTCTTGGGAGAAACCAAGATGGTCGATGCAGATTACTCCAAAGGGGACTTTTCCTGCAGTGCCCTGATCCTTCAGTGCCCCAGCAAGCACAGCCTGCTCAGCTAGGGCAGAGGAAGGGTGAACATGGGTGAGGAGGCAGCAAAGGCCACCTCTGGCATCTTGGTCCCCCTCTAATCACCTCATACACCAGCTGCAGTGTCAATCAGTCCAACCTTGATGAAAGTCAGTCTTGGGAGCCTGGGTCATCTGTGACTCAGACTCACTCAGCCTCCCCCTAATAGGCCATTTACTGACCTTGTCTTGTTGTCTTGACCTTTTCAGTACTTCAAGGCGGCTTATAAAAAAGATGGAAAGTGACTTTTTACATGGGAAGATAGTAATAGGACATGGGGGAACAATTTTAAACTAAAAAGGGAGAGATTTGAGTTAGGTATTGGGAAGCAGTTCTTGTCTGTGAGGGTGGTTCACGTGGTTCAACCCTGGCACAGGTTTCCCAGAGAAGCTGTGGCTGCCCCTGGATGCCTGGAAGTGTCCAAGGCCAGGTTGGACAGGACTTGGAGCAACCTGGCCTGTGGAAGCTGTCCTCGCCCATGGCATGGGTCTGGAACAAGATGAGCTTTAAGTTGCCTTTCAACCCAAACCTTTCTGTGATTCTTTCTTTCTGACTTTCTGGAGGTCTCAGTCTGCACCCTTGAGGACCTGCTTTCTATATCCCACTAGTAGTAAAGGTTTCTTTTCCCAGTGATGTTCCCAATTTAACCCTGTGGCTGAGAGCATGAGAGGAAGAGGAGGTCAGACAGAGGACCAGAAAGAAAACAACTCCTCCGGATCCCTTAAAAACATCTCCTACTTGTTTTGCATCAATGTCTTGTGTGGTGTAAGCTGTTTACTGCCTCAATCCTTCAGATGCTTGCAGGAAAGCGTGGGTGGGTTTGTGGTGGGAGAGTGGGATGTGACCTGCTGGGAGAACAGGAGAAAGCTCGTACACTATCTCATCATTTACATCCAGTTTGGCACTCACAGCCTTGTGGGTCCTGCCCAGAGATCCCTGAAGATGCCCCTGCCCCGGGAGGTAAACATCCTTCTGAGCACCTCCTTGCTTGCAAAATCCCCACCTCTGATCTCCTATCTGCACATGGCACAGCAGATCTTGGCGGGTTTCATCAAAGCTGCTCCAAGCCATCACTTGGGGAGGGCAGCGAATCACCACCTCCCTCCCTTGGAACTGATCCTGCTCCGTGGCAAAGCTGTTGGAGCAGAGTGCCCTGATTCAGCTCCTCTGAGACATCTTTAAAGGCCTGAGCAACCTGAAAGCCTGGAGCTATTTTGCTCCCACATGGCCTGGTTTTCACATCCTCCAAACTCCCTGATGCTCTGGAGCAGCTGCAAAGCTGCTGCCGAGGAGACTCTGACAGATATCCGGCCCTGCTGGGGGGGGAACCTCTTGTCTGAGCTCCGGACTGAGATCCTGCTCCAAGTGTCTTGCTGAAGTGATGTCTGATGTTCCTCTTACGCTAATCTATTAATCTTTCTGCTTCTTCATCAAAAGCACTCAGGGCCTGTAGAAAGCAAAATCAGTGTTTCAGATGTTTGAAGAGCCCTTCGTTATTATTCAGGCTGGGCAAGACCTTTTTTGGGTGTTGTGATTCAAGGCTCTGGAAGTGCCTGGAGGAGCTTGGGCTGGGTTTTTTTTCCAAGGATTTCAAGTGGATCACAGTTTATTAGGGGTGTCTCTTGCCAAGAGAAGAGAGCTCAGAAACATGCTCTAATGTTCAGGAAATTTGTCTTGAGCCATGATCTGCAAGGTGTGACCCAAGGACTTGACAGCTCTCCCAGGATGTGAGGACAGCTTATCCATACCAGGGACCCTGTGCCAGACCTGGTAATGCCAGAGCAGTGCAGGCAAGAGAAGTGGCCCTAACAAGCCTCACACTATTACTTGTCCTACCTGTTTGATGTCTCCAAATGAAGGCTTGACTTACCCAGTATCGCCGTTCATCAGGAGGTGCAGGTTGGTTGCAGACCACTAAAGTGAGGGCTCTGCCCAACAGAGCAAGTTGGTGCACAGACTTATGAAATAGGCACAATTCCTTGAGCAAACAGGAAAAGCTTCTGCCCTTTGCCAGTGAAAATAGAGGTGGTGAGAGAAGAGGTTTGCCCTCAGAGGAAAAATTTCAATTTGAAAGCAAATCAGGAAGAATTGGCAATTTTTTTCCCTATTTTCCCAAGTCAATCAATATATATATTATAAATAAATATATTTTTTCCTAGTAATTTCTAAAGGCATGATTCCGACTGACCTTTTTGAATTGAGCATCATAATTAATACTTGGCTTGCATTCTGAAGTGAGAAGTACCTTTGCAAGAGCATCATTTTTTCATTTTTACATGTCAGCAAAGATCTCCCCCCTGCCCCAACCCTGAAAACAAGAAACTCACTTGAATAATGATCTGATTTCAGCAAATTGACAGGTTTTCCATGCAGAGTCTTCTGTTGAAGCATTCCTGGTTCTCTCTGGTTTTTTTAATAGAGTCCTGAGTCTATGGCTTAGGACCCCCTGCTCCCCCCAGAGCTTTCAATACTCTCTGTCAGCTCCACTGGGTGCAACTGGGGGCCAGATTAGCTCATTATTTTCCCAGCATTATTTCCCCACTCTACAGCTGTTGGATTCCTCGAGGGCTTTGTTCAAGTGTTACTCCCAGTCCTGGAACCTTTTTCTCCCTGGGATCTTCAGATGGTTTTAACGTGATTATGAGACCTCCTTCTGTGTCCTGGGCAATTTCCACTCTACACCAACCATCTACAAAATAGCTCTATTATCAGCTTGATAGTGACAGAGATTTCAGGACACCACAGCCAGTCCAATTGAGACATTATTCCATAAAGATTATGACCCCTTTAGTTTTTATGAGTCCCCCTTCAGATGATTTATTTCCATATTTTCCTTTCCAATCTTCATTTTACCCAAAGAAAAGCCAAATTGCACATCCTCGATGGGCTCAGAGCTCTGATAGGCTGAGGGGTTAGGCAAGCTCTGTCCCGAGGCTGTCTAAATGGGTTTCTAATTGCGTTAGATCTTGCTATGAGTTAGATAAATTCGATCTGACCAGGCAGGTTGGCACCGGGCTTTGGCGGCTTCTTTGAGCATCATGCAAATTTCAGGAGGCTTCAGGGCACCTATGTGGAGTCAGCCCACATTTTACCCAGATTTATTCATTAAATAGTGCCTCGGGATGTGATGTCCATTTTAGGATGGCTGTTCTGCTATCATTATTTCGGCAGGACTTGGAGACTGTCTCTTCTGTCTGCAAGGTCAGCACTCGCTAATTGTCAGCAGTGGCAGCCATGCGAGCAGCCACTTAGAAGGGTGAGCAGTTGCTTTTTGGATAATACTTGGTTTGGGAGGTGGAATCCAATGGACTCCTGTGTGTGTTTCCTCTTGTTGCAGATTCCTTCTGTAGTATTGCCTGTTAGCAGTGGAAGAGCTAAAGAGTTGTTGGGAACAACCCTCATGTCAGACACTGGGATGGGGATGGACACAAGGATTTTTTGGGAGACCACAGCCATTAAATAAGACCTCACAAGCATTAGATGGAGCAGAACTGCCAGCCCCGTGGCTGATGTGACCTGTGGGACCCCAGTAGCTTTGATGGAGGTGACCCCAGTAAACTGTCAGAATGGTAGATCAGATTGCTGGGCCTTTAATTCTGCTGGTAGTTCTGTCCAGAATTTTCAGTGTTCTTCTGGAGACGGCACCTTCTATGGAAAAATTTTGGTTTGAATGCAGGAAGGGTCTTAGAATTGTGCACATACCATATATTTGCTTAGACCTGAGTCCATCTATCTCCCTCCCTCATCTGTGATGGCTGAAGCTTCTGCCTGGGTGCTCCAGCCCTCCCTTGTCCAAAGCAGGGAGAGCCACTGGGACCTGTTTCCTTGCTCTGCACCAGCTTGTTCCTCAGTTCCTTCATGTTGTGTTAAAAGGGAGCAATCCAGCAGTGCTGGGAACGCATCTCTGGGTGTCTCAGTTTGCTTAATGAAGTGATAGCCAGTGCTTGTGCCTCTGAACATCTGGAGATTCTGTGGCAGGGCAGGGAGGGACCTCTGGGGCAGACAGGATTGCCAGGCCAGCAAGGGGACCTGGGGAACACGGAAGGGAGAGGCACAGTTCCTGAGGAACAGAGGGTTATTGTAGATGCCAGGAGGTGACACCAAGCCAGGGCAGTGTTTGCCTTTGCTGCTGGTACACAAATGCCCTCCCTCCTGGTGCTGCTGTGCCAGGTAACGCTGTGAGCTCTTCACATCCCCTCCAGGTGTGGCAGGGTGGGTGCAGAAGGAGAGGGAGATGCTCTTGGGGGGCTTCTTGTCCAAAAATCAGAGCAGTGACTGGACAACCCTTGCTGCTGGGGTAGCAAGGGAAAGGATAGGAAGAGCTATCTGTGCTCTGATCCATCCTCACCCCAGAACAGCAGCAGAAGCACTCGCTGTTGTCAGACGAGCTGTAAAATGGTCGGCTGTTTTTACTGCCACGAGCTGAGCTGGTGTCTTGTTTTCTAGAGCTTGAGCATTGCCCCGGATGGTTTTGGCAATTCAGGTCCAGCTTTCCTCGAGGCTTGCCCTGGTTTCCATGGACATAATATTCCCCTCAGCCTCCTGCTCTGAAGCCTGTGTTGCTTTGGGCTGGAGCTGTGCTCCTCTCCAGGCACGACACTGGCAAATAAAATAATTCCCACACGCCGCAAAGCCTCCACAGAGGAAAAGCTGGATCGGTGTAGTTCAGAGCATGGTCCCTGGGCTTATCTTTTGCTTTTTCTCTCAGTAACCAGGGATGTTGCCTCGCTGCAGGTTGGTTTGTAACAGAGAGGGGTTCCTGAATTCATCTGAAGTTGACTAACTCCTGTGCCACAATGGCTCCCTTGTCACTTATTTTTATATTCCGGGCGTTGGGTCGGACATTGCCTTTCACTCTCAGCCCTGTGAGTTGCTGCATTGTGGCGGCTGTTGGGGAAGCAAGCTCCTTTGGCAGCTGGCTGAAAGGCCGTGGAGGCTTCTGGCATGTGGGGAGGCGCAGGAGCTGCCAGATGAGCCCACGAGCCGCGGATGCTGCTTTGGCATCAGCAGCGAGGGAGTTAAGGCTGTGGGTATTTGCACCACTCCAGCGTCAATCGGCGCTCAGGGAGCGAGCAGGGTGGCTCACCACCATTCCCGGCAGCAGGAAAAGGGTGCCCGGGGCGGATTTTACGGTTTCCTTTGGGAACAATGGAATTTCGGGACGGCATCCCCCGCTGCTCGGTCCGCGCCGTCTGCGCAGGGGGTGATGCCGTGAGTTTGCGGGGAGCCGGTGTGACGCCCCGCAGCCCCGAGCACTCCTAGCACTGCTCCCGTTCGTTTTCCCTGAGTTTAGCAAGGAGAATCAGCATGGTGCGGGTCCTGATCAGAGCTGGGAATGTTTTAATGAAGGGGAGAGGCGGGAGGGAGCAGAGCGAGGCTGAGGAGGGAGGGGATCTCCTTAATCCCCATCCAGCATCCGTGGGTGGGAATCCTCATAGAATCACAGAACCATTAAGGTTGGACAAACCCTCCAAGGCCATCAAGCTTTGACCGATCACTACCTTGTCACCCAGCCTAGAGCAGTGAGTGCCAGGTCCAGACACTCCTTGAATACCTCCAGGAATGAGGACTTCACCACCTCCCTGGGCAGCCCCTTCCTATGCTTAACCAGCCTTTCCATGAAGAAATTTTTCCTAATACAATTTTTCCCTACCGTGGCATCAGCACGGGAAGGGACTGGTGTTGTGGGGTTTGAGGGGTGTGCAGCCAGGACCAGGCAGGCTGGGCAAGGCTGTCGGGGACAGCCCAAGAAGATTCCTCATCGAAACAAGTTCCTGCTCCTTCTGACAAGCCCCAAAACTGCTACCATGGGTGTGACCCCGGCTTCCCCGATGTGGGAATGCTGTGGCAGGGCTGGAAGAGGCAGAGAGAAGGGCAGCAGAGCTGGCCTGACCTGCCTGGTGTCTGCAGGAGCACAACCTGCACGTCTCCGCAGGCTGCAGAGGACACAGCAGAGCACGATGCAGCGTGGATTTGTGGAATTGGAAAGGGGTAGAGCGAGGAGCAATTGTTTTTTCTCACAACCCTGCAGGTAGGAGAAGTTCAAGGCAAAATTACTAGGCAGCAGATATAGAACCAAAGGGCTTTTCCGTGGAGCAGAGAGTTCATTGCTGCAGGATGCCACGGAGGCTGGGAACAGGCACGGGCTCAAAAAGGCAAGAGAGCACTTCACAGAGGATGGGGGTCTTTAAATGTAGAGCTGCAAACCGTTCCTTTTCAAGAAAAAAATCTGAGCTGTGACAGCACAGAAACCTACAGGATTTACTAGGGGATGAACATCTTCATCAGTGCTTCTGCTGGAGGCAGCTGCCAGTGCCGGTGCTCCCTGGGGAAAGAGTGGGATGGGGGCTTGGTTTGTTCCTCAGATTTAGGGGCTGGCACAGGTCTTTCCATCAGGAATATAAGTGCGAGCACTGGGGAGCCATTGAAAGGAGTTCTTTTCCAGAGCCACAATTTCTCAGCTGAGAAAATAGACAGCTTTGCCCCAAATCCTGTTTCAGCGCAGTGGCAAAGTGGAGGCAGCAGTTAGAAATAGAAAACCAATAAATACTGGGGGAAAAGGGAGGGAGTGGATAGCAATTAGTAGAAATGAGTAGTTATGGAGTGTAGAAAATTAACAAGGAAAGCCAAAGACATTGGGGGAAAATCAATTTTGACAAGGTAAACACAATAAGTACTTTAAAAAATATGCTAGGAAGAGGTGGAATCCGGTAACTGTCAATTCCAACTGGAGGTTGCAAAATTGCTAATTATGTAGAAAAATGCAAAAGTATTCAATGAATAGTTGTAGACATTTGGACTGAGACATAACAACGTAGGATTGTAATACCTGCCAATGCTTTGGTAACCAGCAAAGTCATTCAAAATTGTCTTGAAATAGCGATATTTGACATAATTGAATGAAATAATTTGTACCGAAGAGTGTTCAAAAGTCTGGAGTAGGATCTCTCTGATCCGGGGGTGTTAGTGGAGCTGGGGAGCCCATGCAGGGCCGGGAGGAGTGGGAGGGCATGAGCCAGCTGTGGTAGTGCTGGGGATGTTGTGTGCAGTGCACACTGTCCTCGCCAGCCCCGGGGAACAACTGGATTAATAGCTAAAGCAGGAAACTCGATGATGGAAATAGCATTGACGTCAGTCACCGCAGCTTGATGGGAAGGGATACTGGGCAGTGTCATTACATGACAGGTCCAGCTTTTAAACCTTTCCTTAGGCATCTGGTCCCGGCCTCTGTGAGGAACAGGATCTGCTCAAGGCATTCCTGCAGGTCTGGAGCAGCAGAGCTGGTTTGAGGTCACAGTGCTTGGCTGATCAACTTGGAGACTGATGGATATGCCAAGCTGATAATGTCTTTTGTTGTTGTTGTTATTATTACTATTATTGTTATTATTTTGAATGAACACTACTCTCAGGTTGGGCATCAGGGAGGATGGAAAAGGTTGTCAAGCATTGGAAGGGGCTGCCCAGGGAGGTGGTGGAGTCCTCATTCCTGCAGGTGTTCAAGGAATGATTGGACGTGGCACTCAGTGCTCTGGGCTGGCTGTCAGGGTGGTGATTGGTTGGACTCAATGATCTTGGAGGTCTTTTCCAACCTTAATTACTCTGTGATTATAAGCAAAGCATTGTGAGATGGACGGGGATCTGGTTTATCCTCAGCTTAGCGAAGAAAAGCTCGTTTGGAGTCCTCGTGGAGCGAGGTTCTCCTGGAGGAGCTCCCTGGCAGCAGCACCACACCCGCTGCCATTCAACGCCGTAATCAACGATCTGGAAGTAAATATAAAATCACCGCTGATAAAACTTGCAGCTGACATGGAGATTGGTGGAGTGGGAGATCATGATGAGGATAGAGCAGTCATGCACAGCAATCCAGATTGCTTGGTAAACTGGGCCCATTTAAACAAAGTGCATTTTAGCACAGCCAAGTGCAAACCTGCGCGTTGAGAAATAGGGGATGCTGGTTTATATCCTGGGAAGCACAGACTTTAAAATGGATTTAAGGGTCACACTGCATGAGTAGCTCAGCGTGAGCACTCGTGGCACTCACACTTGAGGGACAGTGAAACAACACGAGAGGCAGGAGAAGGAAGGCTCTGCAGGAAGCCCTGGTGAGATGACACCGGTGGGCCTGAAAGGATCACCTCTCATGAGGAATGGGGAAAAACTGCAGCAATTAAACATTAGGACCACAAAACCGATTTGCTGGCTTGCAGGCTGTGACTTGAGCCTGGTTTGTTTGACTTCTCAAAAAGAAGACTGAGGCATGCCTGGATTGCACTGTACAAGCAACTTCTTGTGTAGAGGACGCTGCGTGCTGAAAGGCTCTTTAACCTACCAGAGAAAGGTCAAACAAAACCCAATTTCTGTAAGTCAGTGCCAGACAAATTGATTCAGTGTCTTTCCATGGCTCCAGAACAAGGCTCTCCGGGTTGGAGAGCTTCACAAGGCACAAGCTGGTAGGGCTGGGCAGAGGGGGGCACTACCCCTGTCAGTGCCACGCTGCCACGTGGGGCTGGATGGCAGTGGGGTTGAGTGTGGGTTGTCTTTCCCCTGCAGTGAGAAGAGCTCTTTCAAGGGCTGCCAGGCAGGATGTGACATGTAAAGGAGGTGTTTTTCAGGTAAAAGTGATGCTATTTGGACGGAGACCCCTCAGGGGAGGGATAGTAGCTGTCACAAGCTGGGTTTCGGAGGCTGTTTGTTTGTGTTATTGCAGGCACCCCGAGGAGCCCGGGTTGTTTGGCTGAGGTTTTACAAGCACAGAGTGAAAGCAGGAGCTTGGAGCTCGGAATGAGTGAGGCAGGAAATCAGCTTCAGACAGGCAGTCAGGGTGCAGGAGGGGGCTGTGGGAGAGCAGTGCCTGACATGCTGGGCAGTGATGTCTGTGCAATGGTGGCTCCTGTGGGCTTTGCACAGCTGCACAGCCTTCAGAGTGGGCTGGAAGGGGACTCCAGAGGGTCATCAGCACACAGCTCTGCCACAGACAGGACTGCCTTGTCCTCAGCACCTCCAGAGCTGAGTACCAAGACCTCCCAAGAGGAGATTGCCCCTTCATGGCAAAGATTGCACCTTCTGCTTTGGCAACCAATTCCTTCTGGCCCAGGTTGGGCAGAGAAGCTGTGGCTGCCCCTGGATCCCTGGAAGTGTCCAAGGCCAGGTTGGACGGGGCTTGGAGCAACCTGGGCTGGTGGAAGGTGTCCCTGTCCATGGCAGAGGGTGGAATGAGATGATCCTTAAGGTCCTTTCCAACCCAAACCATTCCAGGATTCTATGGCTGCACTTGGCCAAAACTACCATTGTGTTTTTTTTTCCACAGTGATTAACCTCAGTCTTTCCATGGGTGAAGGCCTCTCGTTGTTCTGCCCATGGTCCAAAGCAGCAGCCTTTTCTTTGCAGAACACTTTTACAAGCTTAAAGAGTGCTGCCTTTGCCATCCTTATCCCTCTCCTTCCTGAACTAAATTCCTTGTTTCTTTTTTAATATTCTGGCATGGTTTCTAGCAACGGCTTGTTTCTGTTCTTTTTGGAAGTGGTGCCCAAAGTGGGCAGAGCTCTGGATCCAGAGCCCTCCTCAAACTCAGCCGAGCAGAGAGATCCCTGCGTGGCTCAAAGACGAGGTGCCTGTGTACACATCCCAATACAGATGCACGTTTTTGGTGAGAGATTGACGGGGTTGATGGATCATCAACCCCTGATCTGCTGCAGCCCCCGATCCCTCAGCCAGCCCTGCTGCTCGAGTGGTGATTATTTCTTGCGAGCGTGCAGATGTGACAGATATATTCCACATCTGTCATCCGAGCACTTAATGAAAATACAGGCTAGAGTTGGACCCGGGACCCAACCCAGAGAATTTAATTTGATCCACCGTCCCAGCTGAAAGGCCTGTCTGCAGTAATTACTTTGTGAATACAACTTTCTAAATGCTTTGCATCCACCCTGCAGTGAGTTGCACTATATTACCCAGGCAGAGATGTACATGCTGCACCTACACTGTTTTCCTGAATTACTTATGAGAATATCATCTAAAATAGCGTCAAAAAAACTTCCTAAAGTCAAGATAGAACATTTACTGCTCCTCCTCCATCCACAAGGTCTGCTGTCTTTTCAAAGGAAGAAGTTCAATGGCTTGACATGTTTGTTTGTGACAAACCTACAGTGGCTGTTACTCATTTCCTTGTTATCTTGTAGGTACTTACAAAGAGTTCTTTTATCTGCTTCAGTATTTTTCCAGGAACTGAAATTAAGCTAACTGTTTTATAATTCTCCAGCTCTTCTTTTTTCTCATCATTAAAGACAGGCGCTATTTTAGCTCGCTTCCAGTCTTCTGGAAGCTCCCTGATTCTCTACAAATTCTTCAAGAAAAAAAGTATGGGAAGAAAAAAAAAAAAAAAGAATCAGCCCTAACAACTCTGAAGTTACTTAAATCAGGTCTCTAAGCATCTGGGGTGAATTTAATCAGGTCCAACCAACCTTAAAGCAGCTAGCTCATCTAAATGCTCCCTGTGTGTTCCTTCCTTGCGTTTGTCTCAATTCCTTCCCTTTCCTGGTCGGTGCTCGCAGTGTGGGACGCCTGATTGCCACTCATTTGTAGTAAAGACGCCAGCAAAAAAAAAGGTATTGAGCCTAAATGATGTGTTGTCTCTACTCTGTCTCCTCATCACCTTCAGATCCCCATGAAATAGCTCCTTTCTTGGGTTCCTTCCTACATTTCTGGGCGCTGCGGTGTCTTTTTCTCTCTCTTGGTGTTTGTGTTTCATTCTCCACACGCATCATCCCGCTCTTGCCCTATGAACTCGTGCTACCCTTTCCACTCCTCGGTAATCACGACAAAGAAGGATTTTGTGGAAGGATTTGGAGGAGGATAATGATGTAGCTTAATGGTTGTTTGCAGGGAGCCCCTCCCAAGCATGAGGCAAAGCTGGGGAGAGAAAGTGTGAAGTAGGGTCTTTGAAATGCTTAACGAGCAGACAAAGGCAGCGATGGTGACCCTTGTTGGAGAAGCTCTGAGGATGAGAGATGGGGTCAGGCTGCGAGGTGAGGGATGATGTCACCAAGGCTCTGTGCCGGGCAGTGATCCCACTAGAGGGGCTCTGGGATGGGCTTGGCAACGTGGGTCTCTGGGATGGGTCTCTGTGAACACCAAAGGGACATGCAGAGTGGGGAACCCCAGGTGAAGGGTGGGGGGCAGTGCTTCACGATTCCGGGGGATGTTTCCAGAGCCTTCCTGCCATGGGAGAGGGCACCTGCCCATGGCTGTCTATGGGGGATGGAAGAGGCTGGGGCAGGAGCTGTGAAGGGGGATGATGGGTTGGAGGAGCACAAAGGACCGTGCAAAGTGTGCTCCCCACATGTGGTGGTGTCTGATGGGGTGCTCTTGGCTGAGGTGGAGGCTGGTGCTGTGTCTGTCAGGATGGCTGTGGAGGGCTGATGATGGACCCTGCTGGTGTCACGAGCTCTCTGTTGGTCAGGTTTGATGACCCACCCTTCTTCATCTGCTGGGTGGGTGATGCAACAGCTTTTCTCTTCTCTCCAGTTACCTCATCGCCGAGTGACGTTCTCTGCAGCCAGCCAGGCTCAGGACCTGCAGGATCCCTCCCAGCACAGCTACTACGACAGCGGGCTGGAGGAATCAGAGACCCCAAGCAGCAAATCATCGTCGGGGCCCCGCATCGGGCCGCTAGCCCTGCCCGAGGACCACTACGAGCGCACCACGCCCGACGGCAGCATCGGGGAGATGGAGCACCCTGAGAATGGTACGTGGCTGCCCTCCCATGCCTGCCCCTCCCCGGGACCCCTACCCAGGGCTCCTCATCCCCCACGCTGCACCTCCCCCGTGTGGGTGAGATGGGACCAGGAGCTTGGCTGGGGCAGGCTGGCCATGCTCAGGTGTGGTGGGGATGGGAGGATGGACGAGAGATGAGGCTCAAAGCAAGAGAGCAGCCAGGATGTGGTGGGGAGGGGAGAGGTGGGGGAGAGAGGGGATGCCTGGGGGACTCAAGGGGATGTGGGAGCAGGAAGAGCCGAGGAGGCAGGTGGGGTTGGCAGGAGGCAGGTGGGGTTGGCATGATGTGGAGAGGGGGTCCAACAGGGTGGTCCGGGATGGCAGCACAGGGGGCACCAGCCAGCAGTGAGCTCCTGTGCCGCAGTCAGGAGGTCCCGTGGGTGCCTGTCCCCACGGCAGGGCAGGGATGGTTGGGGTGTGATGCAGCTCTCCATGCTGTGGGAGGGGTCAGAGCCACAGGAGTGTCCCAGGGAGCAGAGTAGTAGGTTTAGTGTCACAGACTGGGGCGAGGAGATCCCTGGAGTGGAGGATCAGAGACCGTGGGGGTGGCAATCCCGAGAGCGACGTGTCCCATCTTCACTGGGCCCTTCAGGTCACCTCCTGCTCGGGTCCACCTTTCCCTGAGAACCCCCCTGGAGGTGTCTGTGGTCTCACCGTGGCAGAGCTGGCTTTCCCCTGCCCTGGCGCAGCTTCAACCCCAGTTCTGCTCCTTGTGCTGCCTCTGTGCTGCCTGCCTGACTGCCCTCAGCAGCCCACTCCCCCAGCTGTCTTCTCTGGCCAGCTTTGGTTGCTTCCTTGGACTTGGCTCTGGCTGTGCACATAACATCTTCTGTCCTGTACCTGCTGCCTTCTGTGCTCGTGTACTGAGGGGAGGTTGCTGTGGAGCCAGAAGGTTCAAAGAAACCTCTGGGAGGGAAAAGGAGGAAGTGGCAGAGGGTTCTTCTGAAGTCTTCTACTTCTGGGAGCATCCTTGACTTTGGGACAGGTCTGTATGTGGTGTGAAAATGGCTGAGAGTGTGTTCAGCTTGTTTTTAGGGAGCTGCAGACCTGCTGGGTCCCTCTGTTAAGGAAAACATGGGGAGATGTAGTGGAACATCTCATCCTTCTTCCCATGTTAGTTCCTGGAGTGATGCTGGAGTTGTCCATGTTATGACCATTGAAGCCCTGTGGTGGTGCCAGGTCTGGCAGGGTTCCCAAGTCCATTTGTTGCTCCTGCAATCATGTCTAGCAGTGTTGTGCAGATCACTTTCTTCCCAAAAGTAGTGGTCAGACAACTGGGAAGAACAGTTTGGAGAGGTTCCTGGAGCCCTGGCACAGGATGACAGTACTGGATTTCCCAAGTGTCCTTGACTACCAGCCTGTGCCTGCAAGAAAGGTTTGAAGGGCATATGGGCAAGGAGATTCCACATGGCTGTACTGAAGGATATACTGAGGCAGAAGTGGTGATGGACCTGGAAGAGGAAAGTTTGAGCCCTGGAAGGTGCCAGGCAACTTGGAGATGGTAAGGAAGGAGCAGGGCTTAAAGTAGGAAGAGGAGAAGGAGAGGAGCACCTGGAAGGTCTGCAGCAGGAGGTGGAGGGGAAAGAGGGCTCTCTGTAGTCCTTGGGATGTTTGGTGTCTGCCCAAGGTGATGAGCAGAGCTGAGGAAGGCTAAGGAGCACTGCTCCAAGCAGTGGCTCTCATAGGGACAGAGTGCAGGCCATGGCTCCCTGCCCACAACATCGTAAACCCCAACCTGCCCTATAAACCAGGCAGGTTATATAAACTCTCCTTGCACAAGACTCCCTGTGTATGTTCCCATCCCAGGAGGACAGAAATCACCCCCCACCCATCCACCAGCAAGTCCACGTGTGGTACAGACAGGTGCAGAGCTCCCAGGGGATAACCATAACCCTGTTCTGCTCGCTGTCACCCAGCCTGTCCTGTCTCAGCTCCCTTCACATGGCAGTGGATGGGAAGTCAGGCTCCAGTGCCTCCAGCAGCCATCCTGACCTGCATAAAGCAGGTTGAGAGCAGAGGCCATGGCAGGCCAAGGCTCTGGAGAATCCACCAGCATTAGCCCAAGATGGTCCTGGTGCTCTGCAGATAATCTGGCAATGGCAGTTCAAGGGATCTGAGGAGCAGGGTCAGGGTTGTGATCTGTTAAGCAGACTTAGGGGACCCTGGTGCTGGGACAGGTGATTTGGAGATTAGGAGGCACTGGTGGTGTTAGACCAGCTCATCAGAGTTGTGTTTCCCATGGTTTGTCTTTCCATGGTGTGGGACATCTGATCTCCCTGTGGCTCCAACAAGACCTTTCCATCCTGTTTGTCCGGACAAGGGTCATGTCTTGCTTCCTGCAAAGAGTTTCCAGTGGTGTGGGACCACCATGACCTTTTGGGGACTGTCTCACTGTGCCCCTGTCTTGGCTTTGTCAGCTGCTCAAGCAGCACCAGCCCCTCAAAGAGATCAGATCTTGTGTTTTTGTGAGGCTGGGAAGATTAAGCCATTCTTGACCTTATATTAAACTGAAGAGAGGAATTGGATCCCACACACCCTATCTCACTGCACGAGCGCAAGACTGACACGACTGTGCATTTTCTAGGCTTTCATCTAGTTATAAATATCCAACATAACAGGGCTTCCATTGCTTTCTCCAGGAGATTATCCCTGCAGCCGAACCAATCTGATAAGCAAGTATGCAAGGCTATTTATAGCTTTTCAACTGGAAGACAGATCCATGCCTTTTCTTTGTAGATGGTTCTTCACTTGATTAACACACATATCAGTGTCCTCCTTTTTTGGACACTTTTTGCTGTGCAGACTGCAGTAAAATGCTGTATTGCAGGGGCTGAGCCAGGTCCTTTTCAGGAGGAATTATGATGTTTCTGATGAAGACTTCTCCAGGATCTTGGCTCTCATGTGCCAGCTCCTCAGTCATCCCAGGCGTTTGCCATCCCTGGTATTTTACCTCGCTGCCCACTGTTTCCTCCCCAACATTTTGCCATGCTGTTACCCCCTTTTGTGGGGTACACTGAGCTGGGAGCAGAGCTTAGTCTCCCACTTGGCCACCCGTTGCTTTCGCTAGAGACATCTGTTCCCCCTGTATCACAGATTTGCTTTAGTTGGAAGGAGCCTGGGAGTGATTGTGCTCTGCAGAGGATCTGCCCTGCCATAATGCACACAGAGCTTGGATTATGACAGTGCCAGTCGCTCTCCATTGGTGATGGAGAGAATTTAGCAGGATTACAGGACCAATATGTGCAATTTAGGAAATGTTACGCAAAGGCTGTTTGCCTGTGCTCCTGTGTGGTCCAGACGTACCCAAGATTATGATATATTGGATGAAGCATTTCTGGTCTGTGTTCTTCAGCCCACAGAACAGGGGCAAACATTTAATCTGTTTTATCCCCGTTATTTAAAGTGGGGACCCCATGCCATTTTTAATGCATTCTGTAACAACCCCGCTCTGAATATGTAATTAACGATCATCTCCTGAGCTTTGCAGTGCTCTTAGTGCAGTAGTATCTGTACTTCACAGATGTTAATGAGTTTATCCTCACAGCTCCCCTTCCAGGGAAGAAACTCCACTGTAGGCGGGGGGGGGATAAAATAGGAAATTATAATCTGCATTTCAGAGGTGTCTGCAAGCTTTGGGTGACCCCCAGATGAGCTGGCAGCTCCTCTATCTGCTCTTTTTCATAAGGTGAGGGCCTTCCCAGTGCTCCAGAGCCACGAGGCAGGTCTCCAGCTGCTCGTGGATGGTGAAGCCAAGGCTGTGCCGGCCGCCTCCGGGCAGCTGCTGACGTACGAGGCGTGAGCAGCTCGGCTTTGGGACTTTGTGGCAGAGCTGGATATAAAACCCTCTCGTCTGGTTCATAGCCATAGGCTTTTCTGACAAGACCAGCCTTCTCCTCGTGGTCCCCCACCTCCTCTGTACACCTCAGCACAGCTTGAGCAGATGAATTGAGATACCATTTCCTTGGTTTGACTGCTGGGCTTAATAAAACTGTGTCAGTCCAGATTTTTCTTTGTTTCAAGAGAGACTTAGACTGATGCATCGTGAAGCCAGAAGGAGCAGGTTGTCTTACCCCTGTGTGACATGGGCATGGAATTCCACCCTGTGATTTCTGAGCAGGAGCATTCCTTTGGGAATATTGCACTTTGACAGCAAACAGTGACAAGTGTGTGAGACCCCAGGTGAGCCCTTCCAAGGGTGGGTCCTTTTTGCCCCCAGTTTTACCAGTCTACACTTAAATTCTCCTTCAGCTGCTCTACCTCCCCTTGCTTTCCATGGAGTCCTATGATAATGGAATTTGCCTCACTGGGTGCGTACTTGTAGATCACATTCAAGCAAGTCAACAATTAAAGTTCTCTTTGATACACTCAAAAACTGAGTCAACTCCCTCACTGTAAGCAGAGCCAAGGCAAGATATTTTGGCAGCTGGGTCTCTCTTCCTCTCCTCCCACCCTTCCTCGCGCTCCTCCCAGCCATTGCCATCTGCTCTTGACACCACCACAGACCTGCAGTCCCATTCCTGGGCAGCAGCAACATCTGGCACATCTTGGGTGTATGTGCTGCTTTTTGGCAACCCTTGCAAAGGCAGTCTGGGGAGGATTTTTCCTCTTCCTCTTTGCTACACTTCTGATTATAGTTCAAGTCTTCCATTCCTTCAGATAATTTCTTTTTTCTCTGCATGACCACCAATTTGCCAACAGCCTTTTAGGGGTCTGAATGTGACCAGATGATGGTCCACAGCCCTCCAGCAGCACGCAGTGCCATCCACAGCAACACCAGGTGCAGAGAAAATGTGTCTGCTCGTGTTTGTCTTCCTGGTCTCATGATGTTCATGTGTGTCCATCGCATGCAGACACGGCAGCTTCTGGCTGGCACTGGGCTGTGTGTGCTCCCTGCAGTGCCAGAGAAACACAGGTTGGTTTGGAATGGAAGGGACATTAAAGATCATCTCATTCCACCCCTCTGCCTTGGGCAGGGACACCTTCCACTGGACCAGGCATCCATCATGGCCTTGAACATTTTCAGAGATGGGGCAGCCACAGCTTCTCTGGGCAACCTGTGCCAGGGCCTGCCCACCCTCACAGGGCAGAATTCCTTCCCAATATCCCATCTAACCCTGTCCTCTTTCTTTTTGAGGTCATTTCCCCTTGTCCTTTCACTCCATGCCCTGATCCAAAGCCCCTCTCCAGCTCTCCTGGACCCCCTTTAGGCACTGGAAGGGGCTCTCAGGTCTCCTCAGAGCCTTCCCCAGGCTGAACACCCCCAGCTCTCAGTCCCTCGAGAAGGTGGGTGACTCAGAGGAGGACTCCCAAGCCAACAGCCCCTTCTCACTGCTGACAGTGATGATGGATTTGCAGTCCTGGGCAGCCACTACTTCCTGTCTCTGCTGAGTGCCAGTCCAGCCATGAGCTTCTTTTTAAGGTTCTCACTGTGATTGTTGTTCAGTTCCCTCCCAGCCAACAGATGCGACAAAAAAATTACATTCTGTCTCCTTCTCTGGCACAGTGGCTTCTCTAGATCTTAAAACCTATTCTTTTTCTTTTTTTTTTTCTACATTATCTTTAAATGTGCCTTTTGTCTTGCAGAAAGAGTTCCAGGCACATGTTCAGTCTGCAGAGGTTTTTTTTCAGATGTACCCTGCAGCAGTTTTGCTTTGTTGCAGAGGGCTGAGAAATGCCTTTGAGTGGGCTCTGTCTGGGATGTGGGATCTGAGCTCTGTGCTGTTCCTGCTCAATGCCAGGGAGCCTGGACAGGTTGTCTGGTACACAGACCTCTTCTGTCACTGAAAGATCTCACACCTTGTGGGAGGGTATGGCATGGGATGGGATAAAAGCTGCCATCCCTGGAATAAAGCTGGTGTGTGGCTGGCACTGGGTACCAGTTTGCCCTTACTGACTGAGAACCAGGAGGTCACACATCTGGCCAGCTGAGAACATTGGGTCTGGCTGGTGCCTGGACTCTTTTCCAGCTGAGACATTGTGGTTTTGGATTTTTTTAACTGATCTTCAGCCCTTTCCTTTTTAACACTTGACTTCAGGGCTGAAATTCCTTTCTGCCGCTGTTTTGTCCTTATGAGCAGTTCCCAGTGCTGCTCAGGTTTAGGGTGTGCACAGTCTCTGTGACCATCTTCTGCATCTCCTCTGCCTCTACAGATCATGTCGGGGTTTCTCAGTGATCTTCAACTTTACAGGCATCTGCATTTCTTCATAAGAAATCAAGAGCTTCTCTACTTTCCACACTTAATGTTGGTTCATCCCCAAAGACAGCTCCTGATTTGCCTAATCACTGCTGATGAGAGTTGTGGGAAAAGATTTTTATCACCAGAGACAACATCCAACAGATTGCAAATGGCCATGGATTACACCATCTTGGTTTCAACATGCCATTTCTGCCTGAGCTGTAATTTCAAACTCGTTCTCACCCTATTTCTTTATTTTCCATAGTTTCCAGCAGCCGTGTTCTGGGTAAACTCTTATGAAAGAGCTGTTCAGGTCAGAGCAGTTGTGTCACGCCACGTCAACCAGGTCACCTTCCTTAATTGTACTGAGGATCCCAGGGCAAACAGGGTACAGCTGTCTTTTCTGCCCAGACTGAGTAACAACTACATTGCTACCAGCTACAGAGAATGCCTTTAATCCTCTCAAGACCTTCTAAGAAGGATGCTACTTCCTTCAGACGTTGTCCAAAATAGCTTTAATAATTTATTTGACAGTGTCTCTCTTGCCTCACAGGATTATGTGGTAGTGCACATATAAGATTGTCCTCAAGTTCTCCAAAGATCCTTTGCAAATCTTGGACATCTTTAGAGGAGTTATTTGAAGAACCCAAATTTCCCTGTTGGATTGTGATTTCTTTTTTCACCCTTTCTGTCCCTGAGCTGTGGTTCCTTTATGTGATTATGAAAGATCTGGGCAGTACAGTCACCCTGAGTCAATGCCCAAGAGACAAAAAGCTCCATATTTCAGTAGGAAGGTGCCTTCTCCTGTAGAATATATGGGTCCCCATGGCTCTATGTATGCCTCCCTCATTCAAAATTGGATTTTTGGAGTTTTCTGCTATTCCTTATGATCCTGTGAGCTCTTCCATTCCCTCTTGCTGTCTGTGGCAAGATGATGGAAATTAGTGAGTGTCGTCCCCCTTGTTTTATGCCCTTCACATTCGTCCTGCGCCAAACTTACTGAATGGAGAAAATCTGATCATTTTTCTTAATCTTTATTCTTTCTTCCATCTGGAAGCCCTGCCCAACGTGATCCTCTCTCTGTGCTACCGCGAGGGCACGTCTCAGGGAGGTGACCCTGCTCTAAATTTGCTGATTTACAGGGCAGTACTGCAGAGACCACAGGCCTGGAGAACATGCTGAAAGCTGCTGACCCAAAACTCACCTCACTCTTTGCAAATACTCTTCCCTCTTCATTAGGCTTGGTCAGCTCCATGGCAAACTTTGAGAGTTTTCTTAAAGGAATCAGCTGCAAACAGATGGGAGAGTGTAATTTTTTACCTAAGAATTATAAATGAGCTCATGTAGGGAAGATGACTTCTGCTGTCCTGGGGAAGGGAGGATTTCCCAGTCTCCCAGATCAGGGAGACCAAACAGCATCAGGTACCTCTTCCAGTCCAAGGCAGGAACACTTTCTACCACCATTCCACCTCAGCAGACCTGGGGAAGGGTTGTAGCTCTCACCTGGCAGGACATGCCCTCCTGTTCCCCACTGATATTAAAACAGGGTACTAAGTCCACAGAGAACTTGATATTTAACATTTGCCTGGCAACGGTTGCAAATTCCGATGCAAATGCCCATGCAAACGGTCATGCACAGCTATTCTTATCTCTGGACCAAATCTAAACATCCCTTCTTTGGTATAAAGCCTGTTTTCCAAAAAATACTTTATGTCATACTCAAACTATTCATGACTTCAACTCAAGTTCGTTAAACTGTGTTACAGGAAGAAATTTTCCAAATTAGATCCGCAATGGGAACAAGAGGGTGGGTCCTTCCCTTGTGCCGTGTTGCTCTCCAGAGAGGACATTTCCTCAGAGTGGAGGAGTTGGATGAAGCTCCGTCAGACTCTTCTTTTGTGTTTTCTACCACATTTTAGAGTATGCACTTGAACAGGACTTGAGACCCAAGTGTCTTGCCTTTGGACAGGTTCTCCATGTGATGTCCACAGGGAAGAGCCATTTCTGTTGATGAGCCACAGCACCCTCCATGTGTTTTGGTAGCAGAAGTGCCAAAATAGGCAGATTCCCTCCTCTCTGTCCTGGTTCGCTCATCCCTGTGCCGTGTGCCCTGTTGTGCCAACACAGCTGCTTGGCCAGCTGGACTGGAGAGCTGATCAGGCTGAAGTTTTGCTGGATCACTTTTTTTTTTTTTTTTGGCCATAATACTCTTCAGGCAGAGCAGTTTTCCTAACCTGACTGCTCCGTGGCTCCACAAAGCGCTGAACGTGCAGGAAGCAGGGATTTTGCAGGAGCTGAGGTCGGCGTTCAGGTTTCGAACACGTCTAAACCAGAAAAAGCGACCAAGTGTAAAAGCAACAGACAACCAGGATCCCTCAGCAGTCCCAGACTATTTGTTGTTTTCAAAGACCTGCTTCCTTAGAAAGCTCCTTTTGAAGTAATTTGACGTGCCATTTCCAGCTCCTGTGTGATCTACCGAAGTTATTTCCCCTTTATCTGCCTCCCAATGCTCCTGAATGTCTCTATAAACCTGCTTGGCAGTGCCTCTGCCCATGTAAGGGGACCTGCATTAGTGGGGGATTTAAACTTAATGCCAGAGGAGCTTACAAAGTCTCCCATTTGAGCTTCTTGAGGACTTCACACTGCATTTTCTTTCTCATAAAAATAGCATGTGTCTGAGTTTGAAGGATCGGTCAGATCCCTCACATGGAAAATCCCTCTCATCGGCATGAGATAGAGGATAAGGGATTCATCCCTGTCCCCAGTGAAATCAATGGGAGCTTTGCTATTGAGACAGGTCAAATGTCAGTCTCAGTTGTTCGCTCTTCCCCAGGATTTTATCCTTTGTGCTCTCGCTATTAAAGAATCTCTCTTCCTGTCTCCTTCCCACAAGCTCTCATCCATCCTGATTTGAAGTCACCTCCATTAAGTGGCTGTAACGCCGGCGCTTCGCTTTGCTCGCAGAGAGGACACTCCATAAATCTCACATTAGTCATGGCATGTGGCGAGCGATCCCAGGGATAGGCTGCTTTGACTCAGAGGTTACCAAACCGTATCAGCCCCTGCGTTTGCCTCTCCTTTCAGAGAGCTGAGCGTTCCCGGCAGGAACCAGGACTCATTTCGTGTGAGCTGATGCAGCCACATCGTCGGCTCAGGGACAGGGACAACACAACAGCGTTGTGGAGAGGCCACATGGTGGGCTAGTCCTTCTTCCCTGGGCAGTGTGGTTGGACCTGGCCTTCCTTTCCAGCACCTCTGCCTGGTCTGAGCAGGACAAGAATCTTTCCCCTTTAGAAATGGGGGAAACTTATGTGCCTTGAGACCCAGCACAGGTCTCAGAAACATGCAGTGATAAGTTGTCCATATATGTTGTTACTGGGATGCAGAAGGGGCTGTGACTTTGCACTGGGTACAAGGCTTCCCAAATAATCTCTGTGATGCACTTGAGCCTTGTGGAAAAGGCAGGCTGCACCTCACAGGTGGAAGCACAGGACAGCGCAGGGTCTGATGGATACTTAGTGGGTGCTCCTTCCACTGCTGTATCATTGAAAACAAACAGCCACATCTTGCTCCTGGGCTTGGAGGCCAAGAACAGGGAAGGGTCCCCCCACAGTGCTCACCCCCAAACTGTGCCGGGGCTCTTGTCTGGCAGGGAGCTGCTCTGACCCAGGTGAAAACAGATTAACATCCAAATGAGCCAGACAATGAGGACATCGCTCATGGTGGGTTTGGAGATGCTTAGATTTGCACTTGTGACCCTTACTACAGTGTAAAACTGGCATTGACACATTAAAATAATTTCATTTTCAAACTAATTTTGGATAAATTGGTAGAAAGGCTGTGAGTCAGATAAAAATCAGCTCAGATGGCCCATGTATGAGATGTGTGCCTCTGTTGTAGTCTGCTCTGTACTTATATATAAGTACATACATATATATATATATATATATATGATATAAAAGGTAAAATGTTTTTACGTGGATGGCCATGAACCCTCTGTACAAGGAATACTGGGAGAGGCTGGGGAAGGGATCCAGAGAAGAGCAGGATGCTGGAGGACAGGGACACAGGTCCATAGAAATAGCAGTTTTCCATCAATTGTGTGTCTGTGGCTGATTTAGAACAACCTTATTTTGAAGTGGAGAAACAAGGAGGCAGCGAGAGAAAGGAGGAGAGGGTTAGGATCTGATATTTGTTCAGGGATGTGTCAGAACGGCATGTCGTGTTGTTTTATAGCTGCTGAGGAAAGAGAAGATGGAGTAGGGAATGTAAAATGACAGAGAGTGAGTAGATGTGATATTTGCCTGATGTATTTTGCTGGTAATTAGTGTAATGCCAATTAGACATAAGTAATCTTTTTTTTTTCTTCTTTGGCTGTATAAATTATTGCTTGAAAATATGCCAACTAAAACCAAGATATTAAACTCTGAGTGATATGGAGATCTCTGTTCCTTGAGGATCTCTAGATGAAATTACCCAGACAACAGGGATCTTGACAAAGGCAAGACTTATTATATCTAGAAAGAAAATGAATAAAAGCAAAAGGAATTGTGTATTCCATGTCTAGCATCTTGCTGCTTATTAACCACACAGGAAGGGTCCCCCACAGAGATGCAGCTACATCAGTGAGAGAAGGCAAATATCTTGCCTTTCCTGCAAACAATGCCGCTTCCAGGCTATTGTTCCCCCTATCAGCTTCCCTCAGCAGCCAGATCCTGAACCCTTCCCATGTTCAGGCAGCTCCCTGCTGCAGGTAAACCCTGCCACCCACACACATCCCATTTTTCATTCCCCGAGCCCTGTTTTCTCTCTGTGCTAGCCCACATTGTAAGGCACAGGACTGGTGTTGTTTGCCTCTCGCTCCCTCGGGACATAAACCTCTTTAATGATGATGAACAGCTTCCTTCAAAGGGTCAATTGCTGATCCTGGACCTCTCAAATCACGGATCCCTTTGAGCTCTCTCCCTGTCCAGGTCTGGGCTGCTCTTTCCAACAGGTACACGCTGCTTTGCTCAATGCTGCACACGTATTGCTACAGACTGTGCATGAGGAGCAGAGCTGCTGTTACCATCTTCTCTCTTTTGAAAAATAATCACTAGAAATTATGCCCTTGGACTGATTCTGAAAATTTTCATACATCTCTCTTGGACCGTGAAATCAAAATCTCCTCGTGATCGTCCTGCTGTCCCCTTGTGCTGTGCTTTGGGGGTGACAGAGCTGGCAAATCCCCTTTGCCAATCTGCCTCTGACGTGGGGGGGTGATGGATCCCAGTTGTCCCACCCAGATCTCAGGCACGGGAATTCGTCCTCACTCGCTCTTTAAAGCATGTTTTATTCATTTGGTGCCTTTAGGAGAGCCTCTGGCAGGTCTCCCTCGAGTGGTGCAAACTTTATTGCATCTAACCTCCAGCAGCCTGTAAACTGCAGCACCCAGGGGTAGCTGGAGGTTGATATTCCCTATCGGAAGCGATTATCCATCTTTTTCCCACTTTCCCACAAGAGCATCTTTCTGCCATCCTGATAACAAACATAGGGCAGAGCAATATTCATCAGGATCTGGTTTTTTCCCCCAGGTCTTACCATATGCGCACCGTTCCTAGACGTCCCCATATCCCTGTTTGCTGCTTTCACCAGCTGCACTGGTGTTGATACCTCCTGATTTACAGGAGGAGGTGACTTCTCCCCAGGCCTGGCCATCAGGGCAGCAGGTCCTTTCAATGCCTGGGTGGGAATCATGCCAGAAACATGGCAAGTGGTCCGATTCAGGGACGTTAGCCACCTGAGTTGATTCCTTGGCATGTATTTTGGCTGCACCATAGGAGGATCTGACCAGTGCATATGCTGCTTCTGCCACGTGCCAGCCACAGAGTCTCTCCCCGTTTTGCTTCCACTGCAGATTTTCAGCCTCTGACTGAGTCTGTGGGCGTTTGAGGCGTCAATAAGGAGCATTTTCAGCTGGGTTTGTGGCACGTCTCCTCACTGCAGAGAAAGGGGCTGGGCAGTTCAGGGGTTCAGGCTCTCCTGCGTGGGCTGCGCTTGATCTTTGAGCAATCAGCAGTCAGATGTCCTCGTTCGGTGTCGGATCATTTCTCCAAAGTTTCCTGACTGTATTGCTGGTCTAATGCTCACAAATCTGCTGTGTGTTGGATTTCATGTGCATTTGGTTCCCTGAGGCTGTGTGTCCCCCCCTGCATCAGCAGACAGACATTCCCCTCTTAGGGCAGCCCACGGGCATGAGCCCTGGATTTAGTGCCCATCCCCTGATCCTTCAAACAGCCACCCCAAATTCTGGCAGGGATCTGGCCTCTTCCTCCTCGTTGTCTGCGCTATGGCTCAGGCAACCAGCACATTTCTACAGTCAGAACAGACTGTAAAAGAGCTGAAATGACACGTGAGTGTGCTCACTTCACTCTTAAGCAGCCCAGGAAAGATCCATGGAAAGAAAACAAAGCATCCGCATGCAAATCCATACTGTCATTTCCTCTCCCGGTTTCCTTGGGGTTTGGCTTGACTCTCTTCCAAGGGCTCTTCCTTCTGCCTGCTCTGCTTCTCTCTAAGTGGTCTGGGTTTCCTTTGTTTCCAGATCCCCTTGTTGAGGCGAACCCTTTTCATAAACTTGTGATTTCTTTTGTCAGTTAAACACCTACGTGACTTCAAAGGCCTCGAACAGCACTTTGCTGTGTGGCTACTGGCCCCCCTGCATGAACAATTTCCCCCCATCCATTGTCCTGCCAGGGAAAGATTATTAAATTGTTGATGGAGCTTAACAATGGTTTTGTTCAAAGGCAGACATGCGTATGCCAGCTCTTTTCTCCTTGACACAAGAGCTTTAATACAGGGGAACAATGAAAGGCAGCCACCAAGGAGCAAACACAGAGAGGGCTCATAAAGCCACACCAGTATTCCCAAGTCCCTGTGCACATGCCCTGGTGCTCCTTGCAGTTCTCTTCTTGGCTGTGCATGTGGCTGCGCGGCTGTAGGTGAGGTAAGAGAACTGGCCTTGCTGAAAATGAACTAAAAATAGTAAAAATATTGTGTATTAATACTTGCTTATGTGATTAGGGCATGAGGAGGATTGAGGAACTAGGAGGTGATGGGAGATGACCACCCTTTTCATAGAATCACACAATCGTTAAGATTGGAAAAATCTCTAAGATCAAGTCCAACCATTCCTCCAGCACTGCCATGGCCATCACTAACCCATGTCCCCAGCTGCCACATCCACATGGCTTTTAAATCCCTCCAGGGTGACTACACCACTGCCCTGAGCAGCTGTGCAAGGGCCTGGCAAACCTTTCTGTGAAAAAATTTTCCCTGATGTCCAACCTGACCCTGCCCTGTCCCAGCCTGAGGCCATTTCCTCTCCTCCTGTCCCTGTTCCCCGGGAGCAGAGCCCTGTCAGGGACTTGCAGAGCCAGAAGGTCCCCCCTTGAGCCTCCTTTTCTCCAGGCTGAGCCCCCCCAGCTCCCTCAGCCGCTCCTCAGGAGACTTGTGCTCCAGGTTCCAGGAGCAGGGAAGGACTGTGCAGTGCTGGCATTGGGCTGATCCAGTGGCTCCATTCCTCCCTCGCAGAGCGTGCCAAGCACACGCACATCTCCCAGCCAGGCTGTGCCTTCGGAGCAGCTCTTGGCACCTGCAAGGAGGATCATTCTATAGACTGCGCAGCCTCGGGCTGCTTGACATTTTGTATTGTACAGACTTAGTTTCGATTGCTTATCACTTCAGCTGATTTCCAACACTGAAGCTTCAATTTTCCATGCTGGGTTTCCCTCAGGTTGATTTCTTGTTCTGTTTTTCTTAAGTTTTAGCAGAGCTGCTCCAGCTGGTTTTTTGAGAACAAGACATGCTGCCTCAGCCCTGCTAACAAACTGATTATGAGAATTTCTTTTCAAGACCCATTAGCTTAACCATGCTTTGCAAAAGAGATGTGGAATTTGGCATGGAAGCTCTCCATGTCAGTTGGAGGTTGCTTGCCCCAAAATGACTGGGTCTTTCATTGAATGTACTCCAGCACCATTCCCTGGGGAGCTGTGCCCACACACCCATGTGTGGCCTTCAAACAACAGCATTTCCAGGGTTTATGTATCAGGGGAGTCATCAGGGGAATGGATTCCCACTGACAGAGAGTAGGTTTAGATTAGATGTTATGAAAAAATGCTTCCCTGTGAGGGTGGGCAGGCCCTGGCACAGGTTGCCCAGAGAAGCTGTGGCTGTCCCATCCCTGGAAGTGCCC
Source organism: Margarornis squamiger (assembly GCA_035222235.1). NCBI lineage: Eukaryota > Metazoa > Chordata > Aves > Passeriformes > Furnariidae > Margarornis > Margarornis squamiger. Next base: position 2,106,773 of record JAWWTY010000027.1, on the reverse strand, counting down.
AAGGCCAGACTGTACGGGACTTGGAGCAACCTGGGCTGGTGGAAGGTGTCCCTGCCCATGGCATGGGGTGGAATGAGATGATCTTTCAGGTTCCTATTAACCCAATCCATTCTGTGATTCTATGATCCACGTCCTTCTTTGGAGACCTGGTGCTGTTGCTTGATGAACATCCATCCTGTTGCTTGATGGCATCCCTCCTGGATGTTCCCCTTCCCCAGTACTCTGGGGTTCACCAATTTTCTTTGGAAACTGCAAAGAAAATTCTTTTCTAGTACAGTGTGGCATGGATTGTCCTTTCCCTGTGGGAGGGTGAGCATGAATTGCTCTGCCACTGGGGCTTGTGGCTCGCACGGGCTCTGGTGTCAGGGTGCTCCTGAGGGTGCCTTGCTGGGAGCAGTAATGTTCTTGTTTGAGCCAGCATGTGGCCAGGTGGCCAAGAAGGCCAAGGGCACTTGGCTTGTACCAAAGACAGTGTGGCCAGGAGGCCCAGGGCAGTGACTGTCCCCTGTGCTGGCACTGCTGAGGCATCTCCAGGGCTGTGTCCAGTTCTGGGCCCCTCAGACAGGAGAGACATTGAGGGTCTGGAGCATGTCCAGGGAAGGGAACGGAGGTGGGGAAGGGGCTGGAGCAGCAGGAGGGGCTGAGGGAGCTGGGGGGGCTCAGCCTGGAGAAAAGGAGGCTCAGGGGGGACCTTCTGGCTCTGCAACTCCCTGACAGGAGGGGGGAGCCAGGGGAGGTTGGGCTCTGCTCCCAGGGAACAGGGACAGGAGGAGAGGGAATGACCTCAGGCTGTGCCAGGGAAGGGGCAGGGGGGACATGGGGAGGAATTTCTCCATGGAAAGCATGTTTAAACATTGGAAGGGTCTGCCCAGGGAGGTTTGGAGTCCCCATCCCTGAAGGTGTTCAAGGAAGGACTTGCCATAGCACTCAGTGCTTTGGGCTGGGGGACTAGATGGGCATCAGTCAGTGGCTGAACTCAATGATCTTGGAAGTCTTTTCCAATCTAAATGATCCTGTGAATCTGTGATTCTGTGGGAGACCTGCTCTGGGGTAGGTGGGGGGTCCAGAGTCCTGTTCCTGCTGGGAGATGGAGCCAGCCTGTGGTGCCTCCCAGCCAAAGCATCTTCCTTGGCTCACTCCCAGGCTGACATTGTGGAAGTCCACCCGGAGCAGAGAGGACCCCGTGACTCCCCACGCACAGCACCAGGGCTGGCAGCCTGGGGTCCCTCACTGCCCTCCCAGTCCCTGCGCTGCCAACACAGAGGGACTCTTTCTTTGTCTTCTTCTCCCTTTTATTGTCCTTCCTGGGGCATGTTCTCTGCCCTTCTGCTTCTTCCCTGGCGAGCTGGCAAAGGCTGCCTCAAGCTCCAGTGCCCTCCGTGATTAGCTGCTGCCAGGAAGGGAAGCACGACTGCAGCTTTAATTAAATGATAAGGGCAGAGCCCCGGAAGTGGGGAGATAAGTGCTGCGGTGTCTGCCACCACACTTGCCCAGGCTCTTTCTAATTAGCTTTGAGAAGCTCTAGACGGGAGGATTAACCCTTGGAGGGAGGCTGTGTGGAGTGGTGGGCTGCAGCAGATGGAGGGTGCTGTGGCCATCCCGAGGAACGGGGAGCTGAAATTTCCCTGGAAGTGTGTGTGGGATGTGGGATGTGGGCTGGAGGGGACCCCTCCATGTGCTCCCCCAGCCCCATATCCTGAGCAGTGGGGTGAGGTCAGGGGGGATTAGACCCAGGTCTTTCGCAGGCTCAGGCACAAGGCAAAGCTCAAGGATTAGCTGCTCAGGTTCCTTGTTTAAGAAGCATTTGCTGCTCTAACACATGCCATGGCTGGTGGGGTGAGTGTCCCCAGCCCCGGGAGCAGGGACAGGAGTGCAGGGCACAGCCTGCCATGGGTCAGGTCTCCAGTCCCCTCCAGAACCAGGATGTGTCTCAGTGATGCTCTGAGAGCTGGGGACTTGGGCAGGTAGGGTGAGAGGAGCACTGTATGTCACCAACCCATAATGACATGGACCAGTAGCTCTCCAGGACCTGGTGCCACAAGGGCCACTACCTGTCACTCAGCCAGATGCAGCCGGAGAGTCAATTACACTGGAGGGCTGGGCAAGGGCACCTCAGCTGTGGCGCTGTGTCACTGGGTCAGTGGGTGGCCAGAGTCCTCAATGGCACAGGTGACCCTGCTCCTGGTGGCCTGGCCCCTTCTGGCCACCCCCTCCACCAGCTGGCAGCACACTCAGTACCCTGAGTGTGCCAGGGAGCCCTGGGACTGGCATTCCTGTGTCCCCAGGGAGCCCCTGGCTGGAGACTGGGACGGGTCATCCCCACAGGGCCAGGCTGGGACCCCCACCGGGAGGAATCCTGTGCACTGGAGGCATCCATCAGCGAAGGCAAGGTGGGAATGTGGAAGGAGCAATTGTGGAGGTATTTGGACAGCAGGAATGCGCATACAAGGCATGCATGAGCTGGCAGCCCCCGGGGAGAGCAGGTGGTGCTGCTCCCTGATGGTATTTACATAACCATCATTAGCCCTTGTAAGAGAAACTCAAAAGCCGGGAGAGCCCTGTGCTCCCTCCCACCTGTCCCTTCTCCAGGGGGAGGGGTGGCAGAAGGAGGGGGCTCCACTGCCCACGACTTCTTGTCAGGACCTTTGTGTGCTCCTAAAGATGCCACAGGAGTTGTTACTCACCTGGGCTGGATGTTGCAGGAGCAAATAATGAGGCTGGGCAGATGGTGTGGTTATTGCACAGTTTGGTTTGCAGGACTCCTCGACCTTTCTGGTGGTTGTTTGTGCAATGTCTGTTGTCTGTAGGTTCATGAGAAGTTCTTGCTTGGCCAGAGGATGGTGTTTGGGTATTAGTGGAACCAGGATTTCATTTCAGAGCTGGATTTCTTTGCTTTATGTGTGGGTGAAGAGGATTTCCCAGCAACACTCATCACCCAATTTCAGTTGCTGGAAGTTTTAATTGTAAGGACACAATTTTTCACAGTGGACATGTGCCATGTACCAAATATTTTGAAAAGTGCCAGTGAAATCTGCCCAGATATTTCACTTCCAAAAGGAGGCAGTAAAGGAAATTGCTACTTTTTCCTCCTTAGGAAAACAACCCCCCTAACCTCCAGCCCCTTCTTTAGAGGAGCAATTTTCTGTGATCTCTTGACCCTTTCATTGTACCTTCCCCAATTTCTGCAGCCTCTGGGGCAGAGTCTCAATGACAAAATATCTTCTTCCTGAAAAGCCTGTTATAATTCCCAGGTGGTTCTGGCCTCTCTGTGGAGGGCACAAAGTGTGGGAGGCACAAAGAGACCCAAAGAAAAGTATTTCCCACCAGAGTGTAACTGGTCTGTGTCACAAAGCAGGCTTCCATGAAGCAAATTAAGATGACATGGGCAATCCTAATTTTGGCATTTCCTAACCTTTGAACCCTGTAATCCTATTAAGGTACTTCTTGACATAATTATTCAGTAGTTTAATGTAGTAATTCTGTTTTTTATAGTCCAGTGAAGGTTGAAGCCCCACTGTGCCAGGGTAGAAGATCATGTAAGTGGCACCACAAACACAAAATCTGTTATAGGAGGATTGAATTTATTTAGCTGAGTGTCCCAAGGATTGCAGTGAAACCGGAGGGCAGATGGGAATTTTGGGAGTCCTGTGGGTACCACAGTGTGTTCCTGATCCCTATGAGCCCTTCCTGATCCCTGCAGCAACACGGTCAGTGTCCAGAGACATCCATCTGGGTGCTCTGCCTCCCATTGCTGTGGCGATGTGGCCACTGTCACACAGTCGCCTGTGGTGTAACTGCAGCAGGGAGGTGGTTCCTGAAGCTGCAGCTTGGGCAAACATGGGAAGAACATGTCCTCTGGGAGCCCGGGCTCAGGCCCTCGCTGCCGACAAAGTGGCTCAGCGCTACCTGTGCCGGTGATGCTGAGGCTGGTGGGTGCATCTGTCCACATTCATTACGTGCCGGTTCTGCTGTGATACCCTTGGCAGGAGCTGGGAAGTCGTTTGCCGCGGAGCTGCAGCTCGTGTGTGTGTTGTAATATACTCCAGAGGCCATGGTTTGATCCGTGTGCACATCTGGGGGCTGACAGGCCATTAACTTTGGAGCAAGCTGTCTGTGCTGCTGTGTAGCTACTATTGTTTAGCAAGAGGGGAGAGATGCTCAGTGCTGTAGGGTCTGGGGGAGATGGCTCTGTGTGTTATATCTCTTGACTTCGGTGCCGAGGAGAGATCCATCTGTGTGCTGGCACCAGCCTGAGGATGTCTCAGTATTTATTGTAAGAGCGGGTGTTGCTTGTTATTGCCCTGAGAGCTGTAGGTGTGGTGTGGAGCTGCAGTCACCACCTTTATGGGCAGTGGCGGGTCGGTCTCCGATACCAGGAGCCATCTGTCTGCGTGCTGTAGTGACGGTGTTAAGTTTGGAAAGCCATCTGTCTGGGTGTTGTAGTGCTAGAATTGGTCCCCAAAGCCGTCTGTCTGGGTGTTGTAGTGCTAGGAATGGTCCTGCAAACCGTCTGCCTGGGTGGTGGGGGGATGATGTTAGCTCAGACTGGGAAAAATAGGGGCTGATGTGGACTGCAGGGAGCTCTCCACTTGCGCTTTCAGCTCCCAGCCTTTCTGTGCGCATTGATCTCTGGAGCATTGCTGTGGGAATGGGCAGCGGTCCAGCAGCCTCCCCCAAGGCCTGGAAAGTGGAGTTGGTGGTGTGCTCATGCTGCTCTGGAGGTGGAGAGCTCTGGGCATGTCCACATGTGAGGTGGGAATCAGGAGATGTGCTGAGGAGCTGTGGGAGGCACCCCATGTCCAAAGGGTGTCCAGCCATGCCTGGGGGGACATCAGGCCCAGTGTCACCAGCCAGGCAAGGGAAGGGACTGTCCTGCTCTGCTCTGCACTGGGGAAGCCTCACCCTGAGTTCTGGGGACATTTTGGCCACCAAAATGTCAGAAAGATCTAAAGCTGTTAGAGAGGGACATGAGGATGGTGAGGGGTCTGGAAGGGCCATACGAGGAGTGGCTGAGGCCACTTGTCTTGTTCAGCTGGAGGACACTGAGGTCAGACCTCACTGGGATCTGCAGCTCCTCCTGAGGGGCAGCTCCAATCTCTGCCCTGTGTGACCATGGACAGCACCCAGGGAATGGCTGGAGTTGTGTCAGGGCAGGCTGAGGTTGGATCTCAGCAAAGGTTCTTCCCCCAGAGGGTGGTGGGCACTGACCAGGCTCCCCAGGGCAGTGGGCACAGCCCCAAGGCTGCCAGAGCTCCAGGAGGGTTTGGACGGTCCTCTCAGACACAGGGTGGGATTGCTGGAGTGTCCTGTGCAGGGTTAAGGGTTGTACTTGAGGACCCTTGGGGTCCCTTCCAGCTCAGGATGCTCTATGATTCCCTACCGGGATAACATACTGACTGTGCCCAACACATGCAGGGACCGTGAAGGAGGACCTTCTGTCTGAGCTTCGCAGAGGAGATCATGGCCCCACAGCCACCTACAGCTCAGCTCCCCTCTCCCAAAGGCACTTGAAAGAGGAAGATGTGTTGGGAAGGAGCCACTGGGCTCCTGTTCACCAAAGGAAGCTGAGCCAGGGAGGGGATGGGCTCTTGAGCATCTCCTGGTGCCAGTGTGGGGGGACTCCTCCAGGCTGCTGGCTCTGGAATGGAGAGGGGTAGATAAAGGGGTAGGATAATGCAGGACATCCATTCCAGCAGTGTTGGGATGCACAGGCATGAAGGATGGGATAGGATAGGATTAGGATAGGATGGGATAGGAATGTGGCTGCTGGTGTAAGGAAATGGAGTGTTGGGACAGTATCCAACCAGCTGTACGTTCGGATGTAGTGAGGAAGGAGCAGAGCAGAAGCAGTGGTGCCTGGAGGAAGCAGCTCCACAGGGGAGTGGTATCTGGAGGGAACAGCGCTGTAGAACATGGTACCTGGAGGAAATGGCACCATTGGCACAGCAGTGCCTGGAGGGAAGACAGCAGCGGGGGGAGGCAGTACCTGGAGGGAGCAGCAGCACAGAACATGGCACCTGGAGGACGTGGCACCGTGGGGGACCCGCACCTGTAGGCAGCAGCGCCGTGGGGGAACGGCGCTTCCCGGGAATGGCGCTGCGGGGGGAATGGCACCTGTAGGGAGCAACGCCACGGGAGAGTGGCACCTTCAGCAGGTGCGCCGTGGGGGACAGTACCTGTGGGGGAGAGCGCTGGAGGGGGCCATACCTGTAGGGAGTGGCGCTGCAGGGGAGTGGCACCTGTAGGGAACGTTGGCACCGGAGAACGGGATCCGTCAGCAGCACCCCCGTGGGCAGTGGGGCCTGTGGGGAGCAGCACTCCGGGGAGTGGTGCCTGGAGGGAGCGATGGCACAGGGGAACAGCACCAGTAAGGGGAGTAGGGGAATGGTGCCCGCCGCCAGGAGCTGTGCTGTAGGAGGGGAGTTGTTGGAAAGAGCGGCACCAGGGAGGGTGTTGCCATTGCACAGGGAGGGAGGACAGTGTTGCTGGGATGTGATGTCGTGGAAGGTCACCACGGTAAGGGGTGTGCCAGAGTGGTCTGCAGAGCCCTGAGAGCATGGACTGGGAGAAGGGGTGTTTCCAGGTGTCCACATCAGGGCAATGAGGTGGCAAAGGTGCCTCTCCTGAAAACACTGCATCCTTCCCTGCCTGAAAGACAAACATTGAATTGAACACCTTGGACATTTGAAAGGAACATCTTGCACCTCAGTTTGCACTGTGGGCCATTCTCCATCCCTCTACCCACACGGGTAGCAGAGGTACAGGGCTTTTGGGCTCTGCTTTTGGGGTAGCTGGTTTAAATTAGTGGCTGATGTTCTCCCTAGGTAGGGAAGATGAGACTTTCTGATCTAAGGCTTTGGGAAAACATCCTACTTTGCCTCTGAGCTGCTCTGCCCACACTCATATTCCCCATTTCTCCATGCCACTGAACCTCTTCAGTCCCTCCTAGCATGCTCTGCTTCGCTCCTCCTCTTTCCAGGCTTCTCTGCACCCTCTGCCTTGCTCTGCTCTGTCACAGCCCCACTGCCTCTCCTCCCAGAGCTGCTCCACCACATCCCCTCACCTGCAAAGTCTGGCCTCCTGTGCTGCATCAATCCTGCTTGCCCAGACAGTGCTGCTGTCTGACACATATGAAAGACAAGGGAGAACCAAACCAGGCTGTGGATGTTGCAGATGGTGGCATAAAAAATGTGCTTGGAGCTGGCTCTCAGCCTCTGCTTGAAGCTATCTGGCTTGGACTGGGCGAGGGACCCTCTGCACGGCTCCTGCAGGAGAAGGAAGCACCTGCTTTTGTCTCATCCCTGACAGTGCTCCAGTGCACTGCTGAAATCCCCCATTAAGAGCAATAATGTCATTAGAGCAGCCCTTTCGAGTGGCTGCAACAAGATGTGTTCCTGCCCTGGGTGGGGAGAGAGAGAGAGAGAGAGAGAGAGAGGAATAATTAGCAGCAGCACCAATATGTGCTTCTTCCCGGAGGAGACAGCCTGGCACAGTCTCCTTCACAAAGAGCAGAGGTGCCCTGGATGGCAGGAGATGGGAACAGCCACTCCTGCATCCAGAGCAGCACCACAGCACTGGAGAGCCTCCCCTCCTCCAGCCAGAGCATCCCAGGATGCATCCTGGTGTAAAAGCACAACTGTGCCCCCTTTTCATCTGGAAAAATCAAAGGGATCCCACTTTTCCTACCCCAGGTTCATCCCTAGGCAATGTGCTGAGGAGAGCACCAGGAGCACCAGGGAATGCCAGAAAAATGCAAAGCTGTAGGAAGGAGGGAGCCAGAAGCCTGTGAGGATTGTGAATGTCCAACTAACTACACGGCCCTCCTGGCTGGGAAGTGCAGCCTTCTGACATGGAATGAGGATAACACAGGATGGGCCAGCCCTCGGAGCAGGCAAAGCTCAGGAAAACACGGCAGCTGCACAGGCAGAGCTTTACTCTGAGTAGCCAGAATGCCATGGTGCTGGAGGATGAATGGCCATCCTCTTCATCACCCGGGAGCTTTAACAGATTTTAGAGGTTCAGAGGCACAAAATTGCATTTCAGGGGTGAAGAAGGGATCTGAAATCCAGAGTACCCTTTGTACGGTAAAGTGGGCACCTCACCACCCTGCAGGGCATTCACAGTCAGCACTTTGTGGGCAGAATTTCCACCAAAGACAGATTTCTCCTTGTCTGTGGTGGCACATCAGAGTCTGAACCATCAGCATGTGCTGAGAATTAGGCCATAGGGTCGTGTTTGCCCTAAATCTCAGCTATTCAGGAACTGCACCCTGCCCCGTTCCCGGGCTCTCAAAGCGGAGTGGGTTGTGCTCATGGCACATAATAGCCCCTCCAGCAGCTCTGATGCCAACACTGCACTGCAAACGAGGGGACAACGCTGGAAAAAGGCTTTAGTGCCAAAAACAGACAATGGGAAAACCAGAATAAAAGACCCTGAACACAGCGTTCCTGCTTGATCCTGCCATTTCTAAGCTGCTGTTGGCACAAGGAAATTGCCAGAGCTTTGTTCACTGCAGAGGTAGATTTTATTTCAGTCCTGCCAGTCCCTTCCGTGGACTCGGCAAAGCACCTTCTGCCAGAGGAAGAAGCGATGGCACCCATCCACTCCCTGCCCTGGGAGCCCAAGGCATTTCTGGAAGAGGAAAGAATGTCCAGTAGGAAAATTGGTGAGAAAGAGATGGCGAATTTTCCTCTTGGACTGAAGTGAAAGACAACGTAACATGACCTCAAACTGACCAAGATGTTGTGTTGTCCTCACAGGAAGACCTGATGGATCATCTCAGACTAAGGCTCTGTTTTCTGCTTTGACTTGCACAGGGTAGAGATGAAAACAAAGCTGTTGTGCCTCTGGTTTCATCTCTTGCTTTCCAGCTGTAGCTGGGAGAGACAAACAAGGCAGCTCCATGGGAAATAGGACACTTGGTCCGTGGCCAGCCCTGAGGATGACCCCGAAGACATGCATTGGCAAGCTGTGCTCTCGTGCTGCCCCGTGCTGGTGCCTTGTCCCCTGTGATGCTTTGAGCTCCTGCTTTTGTCCCTGCAGTGTGAGCATGGCTGTCCCCTGCCCTCGAGGCTGTTGTCCTGTTGGTGGTGTGTGAGCACGTTGGCACATCCCGCTGAGCTGTATCCGTGTGTGTGTGTGTGTGTGTGTGTGTTGTGGTGGGATGCACAGCCCCAGTCCCTCTGCACGCCTGTGCTTGGGGTACCAGAAGCCAGGTGGCTTCAAGCCTTGCCTCAGGATCACATGCGAGGCCAGTGGGCTCCAGGGAGGCTTAGGATAAGGCTGGAGAAATTAGTGAGAGATGAGCAGCAATGGCCAAGCAGCCTCAGGAGAGGCCGAGGGACTCCTGAAGGCAGCAGGGACCAGGGGGATGCTCTGGGACTCGGTGCAGTGCGATGGAGAGGGTTGGCAGAAGATCAGGGGTCCAGGAGGATCCTGTGGGGGGGGTGTGGAGGTGGGGGCTGTGCATTGATGTGACCCTCTCGTCCTTTTTCTGCTCCTCATTAGAGTCCCCTGAGCGGAGCAGGCTGTGAAGGGGGTCTGCGCTGAGGTATGTCCGTATGGCTTGTGCCAGGATATCACAGCTTCCGTGTGCGCCAGGGGACGGGATGAGGTGGCTCCTGGCCCAGGGGGCAGAACCTCTGCAGGACCCAGGGGGAAAATCTGGGGTGTCTCAGCCCCCAGTGGAGCTGAGAATTTGGGATACAGGCACTGGGGGTTGTTTTAGGGCAGGATATGCTCACACACTGGTTTGCTGCTAACTATGCCCCTTCTTCCATGCCCATGTCACTTGTGACCCTTGTCAAGCATTCCCAGCATTGTATGGAGCCTTCTGCAGAGTCTGTCCCTGCATCCCAGGGTTGCCTGTGTGAAAGCTGTGACATGGGGACATCTGTGTCTGAGAGTCCCAAACTGGTGGCAGGAGGGAGAATGGTGCTCTGATTTGCTTTTTCCCAGGGCTGAGGGAGTGCCAGTGGGTCTGTCCTTTTCTTGGGAGGAGGGAATTGTGTGTACCAGTGTGTATCTGGTGTACCTGTATGTCTCAGGTCCCAGAGCTCCTTAGCATCTCCCTCTCTCAGTCTTTGTCAGCAAGGCTGTGGAGTGAGCTCCTGGGTAGAGAGATGGAGAGGATTTTTGGGAACCACAAGGGGCATCTGCAAGTCTGAGCATTCTCAAGGTCCTGAGCAGTCCCCCTTTTCACTCCAGCATCAGCATCAGGCTTGATCTGCCTGCAGGTGTTTGTGGTAGCAGGCAGTGATGTGTCCCAGGCAGCAGCAGGGCACTGTGTTGTGTCCCAAATTGGGGTCGAAGTCAAGGAGTGGCTTCTGTCTGGAATGGCTCTTGAAGGGACACACCTCTGCATGGAAATGCCAAGTTTTGACTTCTGAAAACTTGTGACAGGTACTCCCTGTGCCAAGAACACATGGCCAAGGCTCAAGAAGACTTCTAGTGCCGGGTGTATGGGATGGCTGGTAGGTGAGGACACAAGACCGTGGACTGGTGTAACTGGTGGCCAGTGTCCTGACTATGCCAGGAGCAAGGAGCTATTGGTGCCCTCACATAGCAGGTTCCCTCAGGGGCAGGTGTTTGGTGCACAGAGAAGCTTGGGGACTGGGCATGTCCAGCCTCTCAGGGGGTGGACATGGGTTTGCCCACGTGTGCTTTGCTGTGCTCAGGAGACCAGAAGATGCCTGAGGACTTCGGGCTGGGATTGTGGCTCCTACTGATGGGTGCCTGGGGAGACTGGCAAGTGGCCTGGCATGACTGATGTGAGCAGGGCAGGGCTGCCCAAGGATCCTGCTCAGAAAACACGGTTGTGTCTCAGGGTGGTGAAGAGCTGGGCTGTGTTTAGGGCAGTTCTGTCTCTGCACACTGAAGCCATCAGTGGTGCCCAAAGGTGCTGGACCAAAGGAGTTCCTGGAGCCTTGCAGGGTCCAGGTGGTGCCCACAGCTGTGGGATCACAGGCCTGGTGGCAGCATGTCCCCTGCTGTGCAAATCCAGGCTGTGGAGCACCTCCTGTGCAATCCTTGTCTCCAAGGTAGTGTGGGCTTGATGAGCTCTGCCTTGTGCTCTGCCTGCCATCTCTCTGCATGGACCTGCTGCAGGGAGGTCCTTTTTGCAGGGGAAGCTGAGGCTGTGACCTTGGATGGGAGCCTTGAGTTCCCCTCCCAGCTCTGCTTCGCTCCCTGGGTGTCCGTGGGTCCAGCTGTCCCTGGCCATTGCTGGAGAGCGAGGGTAGGATGGAGACATCCAGTCTCTGCTGCTCATGCCTGTGCTCCATCCTCGCATCCCGAGCCCGTGGTACCCGGGTGTGTAACGATGCTCTCCGTTGCTTCTCCGCAGATCTCCGGCCTCTGCCCGATGTAGCCATGACTGGGACCTGTACCCGGGAGTGCACAGAGTTCGGCCACTCCGACACCTGCTGGATGCCCGGCCAGTCCTCCCCCAGCCGCAGGCCCAAGAACGCCCTCAAACTCTCCACTTTTGTGCCTTACCAAGACAGAGGGAGTCAAGAGCAAGTCGGGAATGGCAGCCCCAGACTCTCAGAAGAGCGCAGCACCAAAATGGCCAACCTCCGCCTGCTCCCCACGTACAGTGCCTTCTCCAATAGTAGCCATGAGCCCTGCAAGGACTCTCCCATGGAGGAAATTCCTCTCACCCAGACCTCGGACTTCCAGCCAGCCACCACCCCCTCGTCCCAGACCACCAAGAGGGAGATCTACCTGTGAGGCTGGGCGTGAGGGGCAGGGGGCAGCCGCGCTTCTGAGGCCAGTGTCCAGAGGAACATTTTAACCTTCAATGCTTTATGGCTCCGGCCGCTTCTCCAGGCAGTGGGCTCTGCGGAGAGCAGGGCAGGGCGAGGCAGGGATGAGAGGAGCGCCTTTTTATCCCGCTGTTTCCTGGGGCTGGGGGTGGGTGGGAAGGCTGAAAAGCATCCGAAACCCGATTTCCGAGCACTTGCGGGTGCATGTCTCCGAACTGCTGCGTCGCCGGGGAGGGCTGGGCAGGCTCCTGGTGCGGAGGGCACGGCTGGGGAGAAGGGCTTACGTACCAAAGGTCCACGCAGAGCTGGTGGAGTTCCTGGGGCATAGGACGAGGGGTGTCCCTGCACACGGGGAGTGAGCTGCCTGTCTCTTTGCTGTAGACTCCTGTAAATACGAATCTTAGGAATGACATTCAAGTCCTGCCTGATCGAAACTTTTTATTGTCCTTGAAACAAAAAGACATTTAAACAAAAAACAAAACAAGCAAAAAAAAAAAAAAAAACACAAAAAAAGAGGAAAAACCAAAACAAAAAAAAAAAAAAAAAAGAAAAAGAAAAGAAAAACAAACCACAGGGAGCAAGTTCCAGCTTTGAATGGTTTGCTGCGTGGAAGAGCCCCTGGGAGCGCAGCGTCCGGCCCGCACTCATGTTCTATATTGTAAATAGAGATGTGACCAGTCCCTGAAACAGCAGCTGGGGAGCTGGAGGAGAGGGGCAGCGTCCTAGCTGGACTGTAGGGACTTTGCTATTTTTCAGCCTGGATCTCTTTCTGAACGTTGTCACTGTGCCCACAAGCTGCAGGGTCCCCAGGGACTGCCCGGTGCCATAGGTGGGGTCTGCTTTTGGGGGGTGGGGGGTTCCCTGTTGGTGGCCCTGCGCCTGGCGGGTGGAGGAGGGATGGGGAAGCCCCCCGTGAAGGGACTCAAAGGTCCGGGGAGGGGATGTCCCAGTGAAGGGACCGGCTGGGTCCGGAGAAGCCCTCAGTCCGACTCTGCTGGCAGGGAGGTCCCCACCGGCCGTGGTGTCTCAGCCCATCGCCTCGTGCCTCCTCCGGGGCAGGGGATGCCCATGAGGCGGCTGTGCCGTGCCCTGGACCTCCGTCCCATCCGCCTGTAAGCCACCATTGCCTTTGTGAGGAGGAGCTTTGTCTCAGGGTCACACCGGGGGCGTCGAGCCCCTGCCCGCTGGACTCCCGCTGCCCTTAGGCCACAGGGCCACTCTCACGGGATCCAGCTTTCTCTTCCATTGTCAAAGGTCCACCGGTCTCCCGGCAGGTCCCCGCTGCCCCGGCATCCTCAACTCCCTTGCAGGGTACCCAGCCAGGGTGATGCTGCGTGGGCAGCAGGGAGAGGACCCCGTGCCCCTCAAGGGACTCCGCAGAGGGGCTGCCTGGGCACTGTCTCTGCTCCCGTGGGAGCTGGGGCACAGTCCTGTTTTGGGGGGGCTCCACGTGCACCCCTGGCAGGAGGGATCCGGGCGACTCACGCCTCATTCCTGGGTAGCCCTTCCCGGTCCTCCCCCTCCAGGGTGTGGGGAGGGGCTGTGCTGCACCGATGTTCTTCCCGTACTCGCGCGTCTTCATCTCTGGCATCTTCCTTCGGGAGCGAGGCCAGCGGTCTCTGCAGGGTGGCTCCCCCCGTGGTGGCTCATCCGAGGACCACGCAGTCCGTCACCGCGGGCTCCCCCGGCACAGGGACACCGCAGGGACAGGGCGCCCCGGGGGCTGCGGGTCGGGGGCTGCCCTGCCATAGCTGTAGTGCCTGTCGGGGTGCAGTGCCCCGGGGACCCCCTGCCCAGCTTCCTGCCCCCTCCAGCATGCCCCTCCGAGCAGCTCCTCTCCCTTCGCGGTGGCACGACACAGCCAGCTGGCGGGCGCGGCTCCGTCCGGCCAGGGGGGACACGGTGCGAGCCGAGCGCGGGTGACAAAGGCAGGGCGGCAGAAGGACCTGTTCGCCCGCTCCCTCCGCCCTGCTGCCCTCGGGCGGCACCGTGCCCCGCATCACCCGCGGCCCCGGCACCACCCGGGGGAGGCAGGACCCTCCTCCCGGCCTTCTGCTGCTCCCGCCGACCGGCCGGGCATCCCTCCCGTCGGGCGATGCTCCCGCTGGATGCCCGGACATCCCTGCTCTACCCTTGCCCCGCCCGGCGGGGCCCACGTTCCCCTGGTCTGGCTGCCTGAGCAGGTCCCGCTCCTGAACTTGTTTTTATTGTAGCTCTGTAGTTTCAGGGCCAAACTGGGCAGAATGTGCAATTTGGCCGCGCTGGCCAGGATCTCTGACTCCACTGCCAACCTGGCTGCTCACGCCTCCCCTGGGCTCAGGCAGTGGCAGTGTCCAGTGCCCCTCTTGGGGACCCCCTGGGAGAGCGATGTGGCCACATCGGAGGGGTGCTTGTCCAAAACCACCTTATCCTGGCCCCTCACCTGCGGGTGGGCTCCCTACCTTGTGCTCGGGGTCCCCAGAGGGCCCCTGAGTCTGGAAGCCCCATGGCAGGAGGTGCTGTCTTGTCTCCTGGAGCACCTGGTGATGTTCCCAGTGCGAGCACGGGGCAACGGGGGGGGGTGAGTGCAGAGGGGACCCCGAAGGGTGGGTGTGGGGATGGGTGCCATGGGGAGGGAGGGTGGAGGGGGAGTCTTATGGGGGTGCACAGAGGGATGGTGGGGCTGGGGGTTTGGAGGGGAGCACGGTGGGGAGAGGGCATGGGGGTTCCAGGGGTGGAGAAGGGACGGGTGTTTGGGGGGAGCATGGGGGGGGGTGGGTTTGTGGGGAAAAACAGAGGGGACAGTGGGACTGGGTCCTCAGTGGGGTGCAAAAGGGGTAGGAGGCTCTGTGGGGTGCAGCGGGGATGGGTCCCTGGGGAGGAGAAGGCGCTGGACATCCGTCCTGGGAGAGGGGGTGCTGGGGATTTGTCCTGGGGTGAAGTTGACAGTGTCACTGGGGATCAGTCCTGGGGGAGGGTGAAGAAGAGGTGCTGTCGGAAAGAAGCTCATTTGCACAATTATAAGCCAGAAGGATAAAGCCTCTGTGCACGTGGGGGGGAAGCTCCCCACGGGCTCCAGTCTAGACAAGCACAGGGAAGAGGAGGGGGTTCGACGCCTCTGAGGAGGGTTCACTGTATCTCACACTGCACTAGGACAAGCCAGGGGTAAAACCAAAGGTGGGAGCCAGGGAGCAGGCGGGCTGCGTGGGAAGGATCTAAGCGACCCCTTTGTAGCTCTTCAGTGTTGGTTCTATTTATACGAGATTTCATTTCCTTGCTTGTGATGCCTTGTTTTTTGTACAGTTTTATGTACATGCAGGTGTAGCTTTTCTAAAGGAGAAATCCTATGGCAGAGTAAAAGTACCCAACTATTTTTCAGATGGTGACCTATGTCTAAGGCAACGCCTCTTGCTAAGGTTGTATTGCTCTCAATGTGTGATGCATTTCCCTGTGCGGGGAAGGCTTTGGGCCTTGGGCTTGGTTTTCCCCGGGCGCTGTGAGCACAATTGATTCCCTTGTAACTCTTTCTGTTCAGAGCAGTGAGCATGACACCGTCGTGATCCCCTTTCCGTTCTCTCCTGTTCTGTTTGTTTGCTGAGCTGTCAGATGACCAACTCCATTGTAATTAGCCCTTCCTAAAGCTTTACAATAAAAGTGTGAAAACCCGGCTGCCTGGGCCTGACTGGTTCTTCCCACCTGTCGCATCCTTGGGGTGGCCTGGAGCATCCTCAGGGAAGAAAGTACACGGAGGCTCTGGAGAGCCTTGGTGGCTGTGGGGATTTCCCTGCCTTCCCCGAGGTGTACAGAGCCCTGATGTGACTGCTCTTGTCTCCTCACGCCTGTTTTCCAGCTTAAGGATATTTCTGCACAGGTATGAGCAAGATAACTGCCCAAAGCAGTTTGCCACAGACCAGTCTCCTCTAAGGCCAGGTTGGACAGGGCCTGGAGCAACCTGGTCTAGTGAAAGGTGTCCCTGCCCATGGCAGGAGGTGGAACAAGATGAGCTTTCAGATCACTTCCACCACAAACCATTCTGTGATTCTATGATGCAAAACTAAAATATTTCAATGAAAAGACGTCTTCAGCCCCAAGGCTGCCTGCACATGTCACCAGCTGAGGTGGGAACCAGGGGAAATCCCATCAAGTGCTCCAGACTCCCTCCCACCTCCATCACTGCTCCTTGGAGCCCTGATCCATGTCCTGCTATTCCACCATCTCCATTATCAATTATGGCTGATATTTTTTAGGTACTTTAGACCCTTTGGAAACAGCTGGGCCACTTCAAATCAGGGCACATTTGTGGCTGCTTCCCATGACACACACCATGGCTGTGGTGTTTCCCTGCTTGCCTTCACACAGGACTGTGCAGGGTGAGTAGAGTTGCTGCCCCTGTTAGTGGGGTTACATATGGGTGTTACGTGTCTGGGCTGTGTTGAGCTCACACACAGCACCTCTCTCTGCTGAGCTGTGGGCTCTGGACTCATTCTGGTTGTGCCACCAGGCAAAGGCAAGATTTCATTCTTGGCTTGGAAGACTCTAGCAAGTGTCCTTGGGAAGGAAGGAAGGAAGGAAGGAAGAGTTCCCATATGAAGATGTAGCCCATCCTCCCCTCCTCTTGGTAGAGACTCCTCTCCTACCATTCCCTTCTTCCCAGGCTCTCCTCTGGGCCATGAAGAGGGGAACTGATGCCCCCAGTTCTGAGGGTTCACCCCTCATGGGTGAGGGATGAGGGGCTTCAGCTGCCCCTCAGTGCAGGCACATGCAGGCTAGGTAGGAATGTATCTCCAGGGAACCGGGAGAACTGAGTGGCCTTTGCTGCCTGCTCGTGCCCCATCCCAAGGAAGGAGGATACAGATGCTGAGGATGGTGCCAGGCTCCCAGAGAGGGGCAGGTAGCACCCACACAGAGCTGTCAGCACCCACCTGCCCTCAGGACAGATCACCAGTGTCTTCCTCAGCAAAGACACAGGATCTCCCTGCTCCTCCTGAACATTCCGTCCCATGCTCTACAGTTGCTCCTCGTGCTCCCTCCTCCTCCCCACTTATGCCCCCTCTCTGTGGCTCCCATCTGTGCCTCCTTCCCCTCTCTGCTCTACCTTTCTCTGCCCATCCCACTGACTTCCTCACCTCCTCCATTCCCTCCTTGCCTCTCCTCCCCTATTCTGCTGCTCTCCCCTCACCCCAGCACATCAAACCTTCCTGCTCCTCCAGCACAGCCCTGAGCCTCCCATGCAGCCAGCTCAGTGCTGGGCTGAAAACCCTCTGGTTTCCATGGTAGCACACATCAATTACTGGGTGGGAAGGGGCCTCGAGGATTCTGCAGAGGAGGAGGATGCTGCGGCTGTGGCGTGGCTTGGGGCTTGGACACAGGGGCTTGGACACAGGGGCTTCCCAGGCAGCACTGCTCTTGGGATGAGTTCTGGTGCCCACTGAGCCCTGCAGATGGATGTGGAAGGGGTATCCTCCACCCCAGGATTGTCCCACCTGGCTGGGCTCCATGAGGAACTGAAATGGAGTGCAGTGACGTGGCCTCAGTGGCCCTGCTGAGTCCACTCAGCATTTGGAAAAAGATTTGGGAAATCATTCCTCACTGAAGGTGGAGGAGATGGAAGCTGCTCCTCCTGCCCAACTTTTGGTGGCCTCTCTCAGGGTGGGGACATGGGCAAAGAGGGGTGATGGGCTAAATGGCTGCCCAGTGTGCAAAAGGAGAAGGGCTGGGCAAGGAACCACTTGTGCATAAGCTGTGTTCTGACCTGAGTGTAACAAGTACATCTGGTTTAATTGGGTCCCCGGCTTACAGCAGGAACTGGGAATGTGCCAGGCCAGGGACATCCATTTTGATGGAAAATTTAATTCTCCTGTCTCCTGAGGGTCTGACCTTGCAGCCCCAGCTGTCCAGCTGCCCACACAGATCTGGCAGATTCATTTTCAGTGCTTGCATGGCAAAGGGGATGAGGTTTGGGATCTCTTTCTGGCTCAAACCAGAAGTGACCAGGTGCAGCAGCACCATCCTTCTCACAGAGGCTGCCTTTCCTGGGGATTTTCCCAGCATGACTTTGCTCCATAATAAGCACCATGAAGTTTAAAGCAGTGTTGTCAGTAACCACAGAATCCCAGAATGGTTTGGGTTGGAAGGGATCTTGAAGATCATCCAGTTCCATCCCCCTGCCACGAGTAGGGACTCTTTCCATTCTCCCAGGTTGCTCCAAGCCCTGTCCAACCTGGCCTTGGACACTTCCAGGGATGGGGCAGCCACAGCTTCTCT
>JAWWTY010000027.1:2046308-2075051 GCA_035222235.1 Margarornis squamiger | reverse complement strand
AGACCGACCTGCAACAGCAAATACACTGGGTTTGATCCATCACTGTTTGAAGTTTTCTGTAGGGCACAAGATCCCAGTGGCTGTAAATCCCTCTGAAGTGCTCCAGGGGTGGCTAGAAGGGGGTCCCCAATGTTTCCCATTGCTTGGAACATGGTATTGGCTTGTAGGACTGGGTTTGGCCAAATTGATGGCTGGGAAAAAGATGGGTGACATCTGCCTGGGTGGCTTATCAGAGAATTATGGAATGGTTTGTGTTCAAAGAGACCCTAGGGCACATCCAGTTCCATCCCCCTGCCATGGACAGGGACACCTTCCACCAGCTCAGGTTGCTTCAAGCCCCGTCCAACCTGGCCTTGGACACTTCCAGGGATGGGGAAGCCACAGCTTCTCTCGGCTTCTGCTAAAACCATCTTGGATCAGATTGGGAGTTCCCACTGCTGGGAACAGGGCAAAGCTGGGTACTGGAAATACCCCAGCCTCCCAGCTCTGCCCCAGTGCTCCCTGCACCTGCATCCCCCCACCCTCCTCACACCAGCAATCCCAGCTGTTCCCGTGGCTGGGACTCAGCTGGCTATCCCATGGAGACAACATTCCACGTCAGCCCCCTGAGTCCTCAGAGACCACGGGCAAGGAAAGGAGCTGCATTTTCACAGGAAATGCTGAGGATGTGACTTTTTTTCTTTTTTTTTCCCCCCCTTCATTTGCAAATGAAACAGTCCCATCAAAGTCTGAATGTTTTCTAGAAATGAAGTTCTGGAAGAGCTTCTTTTGGATTAGTCCAAATGTTCAGTGTCAACAAAGCCAAAATACGTCACTGCAATTTGGACTTTTTCAAACAGAAGTAGAAAGAACACTTAGATTAAATTTTGTTCCTAAATGTCATTTTGAACAAAGAGAGAAATTCCTCAGCCTGGAAATGTTGAAACAGACATTTTGATAGCACTAGGATAGTTAATCCTATTAAAATAAGATGGGAATAGACATATTTTATTCAGTTTTTTGATTTGGGCAAATCACCATAAAAGATAAAATCCCAAATTGTTTGAGAGAGCCATGTGGGCTCCAAGCAGTGGAGCTGCTCTTTGCTGGAGATATTTGGAGCTGTAGCAGTGACTGGGTCATAGAATCCCAGAACTGTTTGGGTTGAAAGGGACCTTAAAGACCAGATCCAATCCCCTGCCATGGGCAGGGACACCTTCCACAAGCCCAGGTTGCTCCAAGCCCCATCCAACCTGGCCTTGGACGCTTCCAGCAGTGAGGCAGCCAGAGCTTTCTGGGTATGTCATTCCAATATCTCACCTGGGTCAAGGGAAGGGAAGCAGCTGTGGGGCTCCAGCACCTCATCCTGCAGGATGCTGTGTCAGGGGCTTCCAGCCCAGCCCACACTGTCTTGGGTGCACCCAGAACATCATCTCATGGGTGACCACACTGGCATCCCACGCTGTGCTGCTGAAGAATCTCTGAAATAATCTAACCTAAAAAACATTCCTCTTTTGGGACAGACCATGAAATGCCGTTCTGTTGAGCAAGAAATATTTTGCTCAGAGCACCTTGAATGTGCCAGATTTTCAACAGCTAAATTCCTTCATGCCCAAAGCCAGGCACTCTGAAAGCCCCGAGTCTCACCCTGGAGCTGCCTCTCTAGGATGACTCCAGCCTTGTAGGACTGATGAACTTCCGTGTCAGTTCATTTCAGAGCACAATCAAGTTAGGAGAGAAAAATGTTATCATGAACTGGAACTGTCAAAGCAAAAGTGTGTTCTCAGATTGCCAGAGATAAGCAAAATGGAGCCTGGCCGGCAGCAGCCGGGGCTCCTTCGCTCCAGTGTTTGCTCAGGGTGGTTTCAGATCTCTCCCTGTGATGCCACTGCCCTTCCCCGTGCTGGGAATTTCCACGTGTGTCGCAGCCCCTCACATTTGCAGTGCCCATCTCCACACCAGGGCTGGGTTGGTTGTCACCCATCAGGTCTTCTCTTCAGCCCTCTGTAGGCTCAGCCACCCTCACAGGCACTCCTGGCCCACTAAAAATCCCCATTTCTCGTGCCTCTACCTCCAGGCTCCCCAGGTTTTCTATCTGTTGACTAAAACACTACTTAAACTATCTTGGGAGTTTTTTCATTCAAAATTGCACCGTTTTTAGCCAACGTGGTTTGACTGCAGTGATGAGGCTTTTCCATCTAAATTGCTGGCAGCTGGAAAATGCAGACCCTGCCTAAAAGGGAGCCAAAGCTGTGCACCCGCCAGCCCCAGGGATGGCAGGCCAGGAGCATCCTGCTTCCCTGCCTGATGATGCGCAGGCAGCTGCCTGCATCCCCCTGCCCCATTCTGGTGACTGATTTAGCCAGGGTCCTGGGCAGGAGCCAGACATGAGCCCATCTCCCTTGTGAGGTGCTGTAATTTCATTACTGCCCATCAGCGCACTTGCAAATCTCCTGCCATGCTTGTGGAGCTGAAGAGGCATCACTTCCCATTCCCAGAGCATGCAGTGGAAAGGAAAATGGGAGTGGGATGAGCACAGGCACTGTGGGCTGAGGCTGAAGACACACAACTTTTTCCCACAACCAGCTGCAGAGGTGGCTCCAGTGGCCTGAGGGCAGCTTGGCTTCCTCCCCTCCCGGCACTCCCAGAGCCAGGCAGGAATGTGGCTGCAGCATGGAGTGGGGCCAGGACTGGCATGTCAGAGTGTTCATTCATTTTTTTTTTCAGATGAATAAAAGCAGAAATCAAGAGCACTTGGACTGGAATGCCCCGTGGTTGCCTGACAGCACAAGCCAACCTCAGATACGGTCGCACAAGCACTGAGCAGACAATGAGAAGATCTAATTATAGAGAGGAGAAGAGCAGCCATCTCACCAGGCAAGGAGCTGCATTTCCAGCGGCAGGCTCCGAGTGGAAGGCGGGGGACAAAAGAAACAGGAAAACGCTGCTCAGGGCTGACTCACGGTTCACTTGACCCCGAGAAACAAATGTCCCTGTCTGCCGGAGTGAGCACGAGGTGAGGACAAGCAGGTGTCACATCGGTCCACCTGGGTGCTGGCAGGTCCCTGCGTCACCAGCAGTGCTTCACTCCAAGCAGCCCCTTCCCTCCTCCAGCACAGGCAGCCAGACGTCATTTCAGTGCCTCCCAAGCCATGAATCAATATTTAACGCTGTGGAAAAACATTCATCTCTGCAGGATGGGCTCAGAAGGCTTGGAAGGACTCGCTCCCAGCTCTCCCGTGCTCTCAGGGCAGACCTGCTGCTCCAGCTTCCAGGCACACCGAGGGCAGGGAACTGCTTATCCACTGAACAACTGCCCTGCTTGTCCTCACATACCTGGGGACACACGGCAAGGAATGAAGCTGAGATTGGGTGGGATTGACTTCCCAGCCAGACTTCGAAGATCTGAGGCTTCCAAAAATCCATTTTCTGGATGCTGTGATAACAGAAGGAATTATGGAGGAATTACAGAGGTGTCAGTAAAGAGCTCTGCACCTGCAGCAGCACCCAGGTCGCCCCATGGAGACTGGGGGATGGTGGGTGCCAGGGGAGCTGCAGGAGGGAACAAGAATTCTTTGTGACCTCATCACCAGGGAGCAGAGACACCCCTCAACCCGTTCCCAAACTCTCCCTGGTATGAACAGGGTGATGGCATTGCTGAGCTGGGAGCTGGAAGGTCCTAAAGACAGCAAAGAGACAGGGCAAGACTCAGCAGGACCTGGAGCTCCTCTTCCAGCTGATGGGCATCTCCCAGGACCAAACTGGCTTCCCTAGGCTGTCTGGAAGATGCTTCTTTGCCAGGTGCCTGCTCTGGCTGCTCCACTGAGCAGGGTCCAGCCAGCACATGGTGCTTTGCTTTAACTAAGGGTGAGTTTGGGTTTCCTCCCTGCTCACAAGTAGAGGAGTAGGGCTGTGTTTTCAGCCTAAAACATGGAAGAAATGTCCTTCAGAGAATGAGTGAGAGGTCCTGGTGGGAGGAGTTGAAGGAGGGTTGTTTTGTGGCATCTCAAGGAGTTCATCTGGAGACAGAAGCATCTTCTGCCCAAGGGGACATGGTCGTTCTTCTAACCTGCCATGGGGCACCCCATCCCCTGCAGGCTGGTCTGTAAGAGCTGTGAGCACCTGGTAACCTCTCCTAGCAAAGTTTGCTCTCCAGCCATCCCATGTCCAGGCTCACACCCTGCCCAGGCAGGAGCTGTGCTGCTCTGCAGAAGTGCCGTGTCACCGTGGGATGCCTGGCAGTGCCTGTCACCGGCCTGACACAGACACACAGCCTTTCTCCAAGAGCTGACGTCCGCCAGGACTCCAGTCAAGGAGCTGCTGCTGCTGCCAGTGCTCAGAGCTGGTCCAAGAGGAGTGATGAAGTGGAAGCAGAAACAGCTGGTGCCAGTGCCGGGCCCCGCTGTGGTGTGTGTGTCCTGCCATCCCAAGTGAATTTCCTGAGCTGTCAGGTCGGATGGAGAAGTGACACATCAGCCTCGTCAGGTCACATCGTGGGGGGAACCCGGCATGGCAGCAGCAGCATGTGCAGTTCTCGCCAGCTGTAGAGCCCCGTGGGCCTTGGGGAGGCCAGAAGAAATGACACTCGAAGGGAGGAGGCACAGGGAAGGGGGGGGGTTTCAGTGAGGGTGAGTGACATCTGGCCTTCACACCTGCACAGCCCCACTGGTGCTTTCTCACCCACCAGCAGAAGCCAAGACATGCCAGCTCTCAGTGAGTAGCCATGGAGGATGTTTGGCCACTGCCAACACTGAGACTGGGCCACCATGTCACACAGTGGCTGCTCTTGTCAGGTTTGGAGCAGGAGCCAAGTGCATGGCAGGTGACATGTTTTGATAGATGTCCTTCTCACCCAGTTCAATGCCAAACCTCTGGGCAGCAGGCAGGGAAAAGAGCAGTGATACAGCATGAAACCAGCTGGCTCAGTTCCAGAATCACAGAATCATTTAAGTTGGAAAAGACCTCCAAGATCATCGAGTCCAACCTGTGATCTTGTCACCCAGCCCAAGCTCTGAGTGACACGTCCAGTCATTCTTTGGACAGCTCCAGGGATGAGGACTCCACCAATGCCCCTTCCAATGCCTGACAACCCTTTCAGTGAAGAAAATCATCCTGAATTCTTGCAAATCTGGAGCACAGGGTGCAACAGCTCTGCATGATCTCAGGGCTGGAGATCTTGGTGGGTCTCAGACCCCTCCCAGTGTTCACACAAACTGTTCAGTACATATTGCTGTGACTTTTCCTCCTCCTGCTGTTATCAGGTTATTTCAGGACTCGTGGCTTGTCCAAACCTGTTTTCCTTTGTGCTGTATCACTCATCAGCTCAAATGATTCTCCTCCATCACCCTCCATGGAGCCCTTTGGGAGAGCAGCCTGCCCTCTGAACATTCCTGGTGGGCAGGGAGGCCAAAACCTTCAAAGATGGGAGGGCACCATGTGGGAGACTCTTGGAGGGAGCAAGACTGGCAAGACTGATCCTGATGAGGCCCCAACAATGGACTGCCTGCAGTGCTCATGGGTTTGTCTCTCCAGGAACTCTTGAGCTCAGCTCACACACACTGCTGAACCAAGCTGACAGTTTATGGCCCTCCGGTGACTGACTCCCCCAGCAAGCTCCTTGTGCTTTTCATTTACTTCCAGCTACAGCTGAAGTTCCTGCACCAGTTCCTGAGTACCTGACCTCACATTTGTACTATTGAATTTCCTTCCAGGTCTCTTACTGCAGTCTTTAAGGGCACCCAATCACTCTGTTTGATATTCCACTGCTGCCATGCATTGGCTTTCTCCTTTGAATCCTCAGCAGGTTTTATCAGCAGTCTCCTACCTTTTGTGCAAAGATCATTAGTGGAAATATTAAGCAAAATCAGACCCAAATGGATCTTTGAGGAACTCCATTAGTAGCCTGCCTGCAGCTCCGTGCTTGCTGTTTGAACACTATCCATTGCTACCTCCCCTCCAGCCATTTCCCATCTTACCCTTGTTCCTTATCATTTCTCCATTAATCCCCATCTTCACCAGTTTAATTAATAATTTCTCATGTGCGTTACATCAAATGCTTGACTGAGGTTCAGGGAGATGAGATCTACTGGAATTCTTTTGTCTGGGAAAGCAGATACTTTCTTAAAAAGGCTATCAAGCCAACCTGCCACAGAGTGCCTTTGGTAAATCCATGTGGTATTTAATCCCTCTTTCTATTTACTTCAATGCTTTTAATTACAATTTCCTTTAAAGTCTGTTCCAAAGCCTGGTCTATTGCTCAGGTCAGGTCTCAAGTCGTCTTTTTTCCTCTTTCTGGTCATTCAGTTTTTCATCTCAGTGAGAGACTCCTGTGGGCACCGACGTGGTATGGAAGAAGAGGGTTATTGGAAAGCAAATTACAACCATATAACTGTCACAGAATCACAGAATATCCTGAGCTGGAAGGGACTCACAAGGATCAGAGTCCTACTCCTGGCCCTGCCCCGGACACCCCAACAATCCCACTCTGTCCCAGAGCATTGACCAAACACTCTTTAAGCTCTGCCAGCCTTGGGGCCATGACCACTGTCCTGGGGAGCCTGTTCAGCACCCAACAAGTGTTTCTGTGCCAGAAGTTTCAGAGGGCACCAGAAAACTTTGGGCTTCATGGAATCAAGCTTGGGATGCTGGACAGGATCAGTCATTGGATGACACCATTCACTTAATGGTTGGACTTGACGTGGGTCCCTTCCAACTCAGAGTATTCTGTGACTCTGATGCCTCTGTGACACCTGAGGAAGGCTGGCAGGACCCATTTCACCTCTACATCTGATTTCAAGACCCAAAATGAAGAAATTAAAAAAAAAAAAAAAAAAAGAATAGATGGGCAGCCAGGAGGGAGAGAGTGTGGACAGTTGTAAGGGCAGCATCCAGGTGGATCCCTGCTGAGGATCCCCTCCAAGGAATGTCACATGTCTAACCCAGCCAGAGACCTCCAGAGCCTGGAGAGAAGAGACTGATAGCAGCACACTGAAACAGGAAACCTATGGAAGGAGGAACCAGGGCAACCTGTGCAGCACCTAAGATGGGACACCATGAAATTACCCTCCTTTCCTGCTGAGATTCCTGGCTTGACCCCTTCTCCAAGCCACTCATCCACTGGAAACCAGTGCAGGGATGCACTGTGCCAATGGAATTCTTGTTAAAAATGGGTGGCACTGTTCTGCCCCTCTGTGTTGGCATGCCAGGAGGCTGTTGAGCCCTGGATGCTCCTCTCCCTTTGCACCTGAGGCTGCTGGCCCTGCAGGAGATTTCTCCTGGCTCAGCTCATGTATAAACCATGGGACTACCCCATAATGTTTAACCCAGAAAAAGTGATGGCTGAAAGACATGTGATAGCTCTCTATAAATATTTTGGGGAGAAAGAGAGGGATGGAAGGGTAAACATCAGCACAGCAGCTTGTTATTTAAACTATAGGCCAGTGTTGGCACAAGAGCAAATGGGATAAACTATTCATGAATATATTTTGAGTAGAAATTGGAAAAACTGCTGAAGCCATCAGAAGATCAGGGTGGCTGTGGAAAAGCCTCCCGAGAGGAGCAGGGAGGGGTTGGCTCGGAGCCTTTTCACTATTTATGAAAGAGATTTGAAGCCTCTTCGTTGTGCAGGTCACGCTGCTCCCAGGGGCAGGGAGGGAGGGTCTCACACTCAGGGAAGAGCCACACCATTCCCTACTGCCTCCCCATCCCTCTGCACGTCCCAGATACCATCAGTGTCTCAGGAGGCTTGTGCTGTGCCTTCCTGTGGGGCTCCAAGCTTTTCTCTGGAGAGGCAGGAAAAGACTTGTGGGGAGCAGCAACCCCGGAATTCCCATGTCCAAACATTGCACTTTCTTTATTCATCCAGCTCTTGATTTACTTTGCTTAAGAAAAGGGAAATTTTCTTTCCTGTTGGCAACTAGAAAACACTTTCCACTAATCTGGGCCCTCTGTTCAGTCAGAGCAAACAAAATTATTTTAAATTCCTAAACTGTTTGCAGGGAAACAGTACCCAAATGCAAGTGGGTGCAGCAGGGAGGGAGTGGGGCTGGAGCCACCAGCGCTGTCACCCAGGAGGGGACAGAAATCAGTGCCCAGGAGCTGTTTGGGTTTGGTATGAGGCACTGTGAGGACAGTGGTGGGTGGAGGGAGGAGAGAACAGGGGTGTCCCACATGGCAAGGTACAGCCTGGGCTCTGAGGTGACTGGAGGTGGCTTTCACACCCCCGTGTGCCCAGATTGAGTGTCCCCACCCAAGGACAGGAATGAGTTGGCAGGTCTGGGTCCCTTCCCAAACACAAGGTGCTTTGTGCCACAGTCACTGGGGAAGCCAGATCATATCCCTGTGCACTTCTGCCCTAGTTTTGTATGGAAAATGTGTTCTCACTTCTTGGTATAAGTCCCTGTGTTGAATAGGGACACAAATGTCTGAGCAGCAGCTACAAGCCCAGAAGATGTGCTTCAAAATGGAGACCCTTGGAGAGCAACCCTGTCCTGCCCACTCCTGAACTCTGCCTGCCCCTGTTCCTCCATCTCCATCACCCTTCTCCATGCACTCTCAAGCTCTGTTTTCCTGGGAAGCTGGCACAGCTGGGATAGGTCTTGTCTGAGCTTGCTCCTAACCTTCAGTTGATGGATCCACGGCGAGGTTCCCCTGCTCCAGTTTCCAGCAGCTTGACTCTGACATTGACAGATCCTCTCTATCTCCCAAGCCCTCTATCCTGAGTTTACAGAAGTGCCTGTGAACCAGAAACACACTAAAAGGCTGTGCTTGTATTTATGGGTTGGTTTTTATTCAGCAACATATGTTTAGTAGCAGATGCTTCCTATGGGAACGTGACCAAAGAAGGGGTGCCTTTGCCTGACCCTCTTTCCACACTATACAGACCCAAGGGGAAAATGAAGAGCAAACATTTGTTTTCAGAGGTTCAGGAAGCTGCATTTCCACCCTCACAGCCCCTTCCCCCTGCCCTCTGTGTTTGCACAGCTCTGTGCTCACCAGTCTTGGTGTATAAACAACTGTGTCCTCCTGCCAGCCTGGACGTGTCCCGGAGCAAACCTCGGATGCACATTATATACAAACGAGGTGTAGCCTTGGAATTTTTGGTCAGTTCCCAAAGCAGCCTGAAGTGCTGAGAACGTTGCACGTCTTTGAACTGGGGATGAGAGGGAATGAGAGTCAGAGTTGCTCCTGGAGCTTCCCCAGAGCCTGAATTTTGGACACCAATTCTTCATATGTGCTCTCCAGCCACCGAGAATATGCCAGATCTTCCTAATGAAAGCCTGAAAATAGCTTTTAACTGGACCAGGTCCTGGCTCCTGAAGTCTGGGATTGCAGGGAGCTCCAAAGCAGAGGCTGCTCATGGGGAGCAGCTCCTTCCTGCTCCAGGAGAGTATCTTCATCTGTAAGCTGGTGTCCCACTCCCCACGTGGATCCTTTCCCATTTCTCCTCCTCCCTATCATGTGGGGATAGGGAAGGTGGGGACAGAGATTACCACAATCCTTCAGGCTGGAAAAGACCTCCAAGACCACCAAGTCCAACCTGCGCCTGAACCCCATGTTGTCACCCAGCCCAGAGCACTGAATATCACATCCAGTAATTCCCTGGCCCCCTCCAGGGATGGGGACACCTCCAGGGATGGGGACTCCACCACCCCACCGGGCAGCCCCTTCCAATCTCTAATCACCCCTTCTGTGAAGAAATTCCTCCTGATGTCCAAGCTGAACCCCCCCAGGAGCAACTTGAGGCCGTTTCCTCTTGTCCTACTGCTTGTTGTCTGGGGGAAGAGGCCAAACCCACCCTGACACAACCTGCAAATGTACCAGTACACACCAGTATGAGTGACTGGAGGAGTAGGACAGGGATGGAAAATTCAGTCTCCACGTCCAGATCTCAGCCAGCCTCCTTGTCTCTTCCGGAGTTTGTCCACATGACTTGGCTTTCTCTGGAGTTTTCAGCCATGTTCTGGGGCTAAACCATGTGCTCCAGGCTAAAGACACAGGACTCCTCAGCATCCTGGTGTGTGGAACGTGTCAGAGCACATGTAACCTGCTGGATCATCATCCCAGCGTGGCATTCCCTGGGAGCGACGCCTGGATCTGCGACCGCACGCGCGTCCCACGCCTCGCTGGCTGCAGGAGCAAATCTGCTGCAAGGGAAAAAGGGATTCTCTGATTCTGCCTGTGCTGCAGTGGCAACAGCTCCAGGGCAGGGCCTCCAGCAGGAAGCTGCAGCCAGGAGAAGTGCTGAGTGGACCCTTAGTGCCAAGAACATCTCTTTCCTCGGCTAAAGGAGCCCGGCTTTTGTCACTTCCCATTTCTCAGCTCTCAAAAACTGGACATTCAGCTTGAAGTCTCCAGCTGACTCCTTCATGCTCCCTTTGGACACCTCCAAATAGGAACAAGCTGAACCAGCAGGTCAATAGGTCTTGTCCCCCTTCCTGTGCACAGCCCTGGCTCTTGGGGATGTTTTCAGCTGGTGTGACTGCCCAGTGTGCAAACAAGAACCAGGTTTTTAAAGCTGAAAGTGCTCTTCTGTGATGCTCCTTGGTGTTACATGACAAAGCTGAAGTGTGTCAGCTGTGCTGTGACAGCTCCTCACGCAGGTAGACCCTGCAGACACCAGGAGAGCTCTGGGAGGGGGCACAGTGGGATCACACAAAGCCCTTCTTGTAGCAGCAGAACTGTGTTTAGAATCATGGAAGCATCATGGCTGGAAAAGACCTCTAAGATCATTGAGTCCAACCACCAACCCAGCACTGCCAGGTCCACCACCAAACCATGCCCCTAAGAATGACATCCATGAGGTTTTTGAACACTCCCAGAGACAGTGAATCCACCACTTCCCTGGGTAGCTCTCTGTGGTCTGGATGGGTTTCCTTGCTTGGTTTGGGTTTCCCATAGTGAAGATGGAGTTTTGCTGGTATGATGTGGGGATTTTTGTGTCCCAGCAAGGTCGTCCTCCTGTCCAAAACTCCCAGTGAGGTTATTACAGAACTAGGAGCTGAACTGTGCTGCCAGCCTCAGTCAAGTGGTGCTTCTGCCTGCTCAGATAACCTTTTCCATGTCCCTTAGTCTCTCTGGTTCTCACTAATGAATTATGATCCACCAAAACCAGCCTTACAGATTGATATTGCAGCTGCTCACTGTCCAAAGGACACAGTTTCCCTAAAGTTTCTGGGGGAAATGGTTGGATCTGTGGGCCTGGGGAGAAAAGGAGTCTCCTCCTCAACAACCACTTGTTCCTTGAACCACAGATCCAGCACTGTGGATCACAGGAAGAATCCCATGGCAGCAATCAACTCTCAGGAGAGAGGACAGATTTCTCAGCTCAGGTCCTGGAGACAGATTTCGTAAAGAAAACTCCTCTGGGATGCCTGTCAAAGCCTATATGTGACATCCAAGTCCCCTGGCTCCAGAAGAGCAGCTGAAGAGCCTTGCAGCCCAATGGCTGGAAATAGAAATCCTGCCAGGAGACCAGAGCCTGGCCTTTGAGGGGCAGAGCAAAGGGCTCCTCTGGCCCTGTGGCACTACCTGGTCCTCCCTCCCAGGAGATCCAGAGGTTTTCAGCTCCTTCTCCTGGGGCAGATAACATGAAAACTCACGGTCCACATAAAGAATTGCAAGATACAGTCACTGCAAGCATGGGGAGGAGTTCCTGCAATCCTTGCTTCAGGTCTTGTGGTTGTAATTAGCACAAATGTACTTCCATGAGCTATTTTAGATAGTCTCCTCATGACAATCTGTCAAACTCTGAACACAAAGTCCTCCAAGTCACTCAAGCTGATGGCAGCACAGAAACCCTGTATCTGTAGAGCTGTTTGTGATTCAGAGCTGAGGTTTTAAGGTGCTCCAACTCACTTTTCTCTGCTCCTTCCCACCAGCCCAGAACTTCAATCCCGCAGCCGTCTTTGCCCGTTGTGTTCCCTGCAGCTCCCACCTGCCTCCCCAGCCACAAAACATGGTTTCCCTGGGGTGGTCCTACATCTCAGGAGTGGCACACATGCCTTTTCTTACTCAGGTGTAGTCACCCCATTGACCCAAGCTCTTGATTAGTGTCTATCAGTGGCTGCAGAAATGTTGGTGTTGGAGGCAGGTGCCCCTTGGAGAAGAGCCAGCTCTGGAATGACAAGGCAGAGCTGTTTGGGGGGATGAGCATTGCAGGTCACGGGCAGTGAAGGGCAGTGTGAGGGGCTGGGAGTGCTCAACACAGGTTGGGGTTTTTCTGCAAACTGACCTAGGACCCTTGCTGTGCTTTCCAGAGCCTCCAAAGCCACCAGAAACTCCCCAGGCCAAGCAATTTGCTTGTCTGCCTGCAGAAGCTGACAAGCCCAGGTCCAAGAGACATTCAGAAAGACACGTGGCACTTAAAGGGATGCAAAAAGGTGCCTTTCTGCTTCGATTCCTCAGTAACATGGAGGGCAGAGTGTTTCACCTTTCCTTCAAACCTGTTTGTTGCATTATGTCACAGGCTGAAACCAGACATGTCCAACAGGCTGAAACCAGACATGTCCAACAGACCCCCCTGGTCGCTTCCCTTGGGCAGGACAGCAAAGGCAGTGCCCACCCTGAGGGATGGAGCTAGCCCTGGATGTTCTGTGGACACCACACATCCTGGGGATCCCCAAGTCCTGCTGGGCCCTGCTCTGGTTCTGGCAGAGGAGCCCTGTGCCAGCAGTGGGACACGGACTGAGGAGATCCCTCGGCTTGGAATCACCCTTGTGTGGGTGGAAATTGAAACACGTAGGACTGCAGTGGGGCCTGCCCTGCGGAGGTTTCGGATAAACTCATGGGCTGGGCTGAAAACAAACTGCCACAGGGCATTTTAATATCCAAGGAGGCATTTTGGGAAGTCCAGCAGGGACCATCCCACCGTGCTCAGGCTGGGAGCTCCCCATGCTCCCTCAAACCCTGGAGACTGTGTGAGGGATGCTCCAGCACACAGGTGTGTGTGTTCCCCAGCTCTCACCCCAACACACCCATCCCTGCCTGCCTGGGGAAGAGCATCCCTGGAACCCTCCAGATGTTCTGCTGCTTTTGCAAATACCTACTAGAAAAGTCCATCCAGAGCCCTGGGAAATGGCTGCTGCTGCTTTCCTTTTCATTTTCAAAATGCTGACAAGCTCCTCTTTGTCCCTGAATGGTTTTTTGTTTATTTTTTTTTTTCTTTTCTTTCCATTCTCATGAAACTGAATCATTTTGTGACCAGACAGGAGTCTGGACCTGCTCTGAGCTGACAAACACAGCAGCAGCTAATGCTGCCACTGCAGCTCTTGGCTCCAGCCTGACCCTGCTGTCCACGTGTGTCCCCACTCCATGTCACCACTGCTGGAGTCCCTGGAGGTGGGTCAGCTTGTTTGTGGCAAGGGTGATCACCTGCCAACGTGCCCCATCAGCCACACGTTGAATTAAATGAAATTTGGGGCAATTCCTCCTTCTCCCCCATCTCACCATCTCCTCCTGCAGCATTGCAGGGGCTGTTTTACCTCAGGCTCCACCTCAGCACTGTCCTGCCAGAGCATCCCTGTGCTCTGCATCCCAGCCCTTGGCATTTCTCACATGTCCACTCTCACCCCTGTTACCCACACACCACTTCCCAGGCCCCTGGTTTGTGCTGTGACCAGGCTCCCACCGCTGGTGTTCAGCTGCCTGGATCCATGGGCAGCCCATGGGGCCATGCCCGCATTATCAGGTTCTGCTCTCCTTCCCTGAGCAGGGCAATGCTTGGCCACGACGTTTGTGACACTCTGGCCTGACTCACTTTGAATTAATTACATTCATTTCACAGTGCCAGGATTTCGCTGAACCCTTTTCCTTATTTTTCACATGATTGCCAATCTCTTTTGTTGCGCTGGCCGAGTCTCACAATTTCTCTAACTGTCCAAAAGGGCCATTAATCAAATGAGCAGCCCCTGCTCCAGGCTGTCTGTGAGCACATTGGTGTGCACGGCCCCGTGGACGTCAGCGTGGCCCTCGCATGGCTGGGCTGGGGCTCTCCAGCACATCCCACAGCCCCACCACAGCCTGCTCTTCTCTGCTGGCTTTGGCAGCTGTCCTGGCTGCTGTTCCCAGTGCGTGAGCCTGGGCTCCTTGCTGGGACCTGGCTGTGCCACCGCACAGTGCTCCTCAGCTCTAATGCAGGTGAGGGTCCTGCTGAACCTCCTAAAGGGACCTCCTGTGAGTCCCTGCCAATGCAGACCACCCCCTGTCCCAGCCAGCACTCAAGGATCTGTGCCAGTTCTGGATAAATCAGTCCAGGGGAACTTCTGCAGCAGCATCAGGACTTGGCTGCTTAGATTAAAATCAGCCTGCTTCATCCACCTGCCTGCTTCATCCCCTGACAGCTTCATCCCCCTGCCTGACTCATCTCCTGCCTCCTTCCCCCCACTTGCTTCATCTCCTGGCTGCTTCATCCCTCACTTGCTTCATCCCCTGCTTCATCCCTTGCCTCTTTATCTCCCTGCCTGCCCCTGCCTGGTTCATCTCCCTTTCTGGTTCATCTCCTGCCTTGTCCATTTGAACCGCAACATGGACCTGAGCCACTATTGCATGGAGGAGAGAGCAGCAGTGGGAAGAGAAGGAGGTGCCCTGGAAGTGAGCGGGAAGAGCCTGTGCTCCCATGGGGTGCAGAGGGGGCAGCAAGAGCAGTGTTTGTCATGCCTTACCCAGCCTCAGTAAGCGGGCTGTGCTGGATGGCTGCCTGTGTTTTGCCAGCCCTCAGGTCTGGGCACAAGGCAGTTCTCCAGGCCCCTCAGCTCTTAGCAGGTGCCAGGGAGGCCAGGGCATGTTGGCTTCTCTCTGTTTTCATGAAGCCTCCTGGTTCCAATGAGACATGTTGGGGGTCAGCTCCTCACCCCCCCTGTGCCAGCCATGGCTGGGCAGTTCGAGGCTACACTTGAAACTCTGCCTGAACATCTGAGCCCTCGGCAGAGCTGCTGCTTCCAGGCAATTGGCTCTGACCCCTTGTAGCTGTAGGGCATGTGTAGGGCTGTGTCTCCTAGAAAGCCTCTAGACAGAGCCTGAACTCATTCCAGCCCTCCTAGATTTTTTTTTTAATGTGCCTCAGCTATTTGCTTTCCTCTCCATTTAGGAATAAGAGCTCCCAGCTTCCTTGAACACTGTGTTTGTACAACATCTTTTTGTGTCACTGGGCCTCCTTGCAAAATGCTTCCTGAGAAGATGAAACCAGACACAGGGTCAGTCTAAATCCAGCCAGAGGTAGAACCCTCACCAGAGTTAATCACCTCCTGCAGCAGGTCAGGGGTGTGTGCCACAGTATATCAGACCTATCTTGCCTGGAGGTTTATTTTTCTCTGCAGTGAGTGAAAATGAGACAGGAATGAGTGGCCCAGCTGGCAAGAAGAGGACTGCAGTCATCTAAAGCCAAGTGAGAAGATCTCTGCCCAGGTGTCTGAGCACAGCCCTTCTGCACACTCACACCCTGTGTACATCCAGGCAGGGCAGGAGCTTTTTCCAGGAACCATGGAAAACTATCTGCACCTTTGGAGGGGAATTCAGCAGCAGAGAATTGATTTTGCTGCAGGGCTCTGAGCTAATAGATGTCCTGCTCTCACCCACTGCCATCCCACATGTCCCTTATTCCAGGGGCTCTGCCGGCCTTCCCAAGGCTAAATGTTTTCTCACTTGCTAGGGAAGATCTGAAAGACTTTTCTGGTGGGTCAGCTCAGCTGTGGGGCAAAGCTTTGGCCACAGGAGAAAGGGCAACAGTGACCTTGCATATGACATGAATAATTGAGGAAGTGAGGCCTGGAGAAGCACAAGGAGAATGACCTGAGAGTGTAAATATGAGCACCAGGAAGGGAAAGAGCATGGAAAGAGCATGAACCTGAGAAAAGATGTGGGCATGACTGTGAAGTCATGTCCCATGGACATGGCTCACCATGGGTGGCCTCCTCCACTCACACCTTCTTGGATCAGGGTCCCACTGACTATGCCAGAGTGCAGAAATGGGATAATAAATGCTATGGATCTGTCTTCATGGTGGAGGTTGGGCAAAAGCCACCACAGGCAAGTCCTTGAGTGCTGCTGACCACAGGTGAAGCTCACAGGTTTGCTTTCTTCCAGGTAAACTCTAAGAAAGGGTGGAAGATTCACTTTTGCCCTGTCACCTGGAAGCAAATATGTTGGGAAGAGGCCAGGACCAGGATAATGGAGGTGCTGCACTTCAGGGACTTGGCCTGCAGGGAACTGCAAAGGAATTTCCCCTCTGCCCCCCCAGGTGAGACCCCACCTGCAGAGCTGCCTCCAGCCCTGGGGCCAGCACAGCAAGGACATGGAGCTGCTGGGGAGAGTCCAGAGGAGGCACCAGGATGGTCAGAGGGCTGGAGCAGCTCTGCTGGGAGGAAAGGCTGGGAGAGTTGGGACTGTTCAGCCTGGAGGAGAAGTTTCAGGGTGACCTAATTGTGGTCTGTCAGGACCTGAAAGGGAAGGAAGATGGAGAGAGACTACTTACAAGGGCCTGGAGTGACAGGACAAGGGGGAATGGCTTCAAATTGACAGAGAATATATTTAGATGGGATAATGGGAAGGAATTGTTCCCTGTGAGAGTGGGCAGGCCCTGGCACAGGTTGCCCAGAGCAGCTGTGGCTGCCCCTGGATCCCTGGAAATGTCCAAGGCCAGGTTGGACAGGGCTTGGAGCAACCTGGGCTGGTGGAAGATGTCCCTGCCCGTGGCAGGGGGTAGAATGGGATGAACTTTAAGGTCATTTCCAACCCAAAACAGTCTGTGATTTTATGACTGGGGTCACTTTTTCTGGGGCAGGGATGCTGAGTGGGGATGTGGTGCAGGTACCTGTTCATCAGAGGTATCGTGCCATGAACAGCTTGTCCCCTGTTTACCTTCTCTCCAAGTGAGAAGGAAAGTGCCAGACCATTAAACCAGAAGGCAGCCTAATTAAAGCAGATAAAAGGAAACAGTTTCATATGTACAGCAAAAGCTTAGCTGGAGGGACTTGTGGCCACAAGGCATGCCTAAGGATGTGGATTTAGCAGGGATCAGGAGAGGGTTAGATCTGTAAATGGGCTAGATGAGGTCCCCGGTGGCCACCATTGGACAGGATCACACATTTGGCTTAGCCAGGAGATAATCCTGCATTCTTTGGGCCATAAACCAAAGCCACTTGCTCACACTGTCAGGGATCTGCAGGGAAAGGGATTCCTGCCTGGGAATATGGCAGAAGTTTGTCTGCAGTCTGGAGATGAGGTCAGACAACAGCACAAAGAGATGCAGCTCTGCTGGTACCAGCTGAGACTGGGAAAGAAATAAGACAGTCACAAAGAAAAGCAGCAAAGCTAAAGTGTCCCAGTGCATCCAGGACCTGACCACTGCTTCCCTGCATCTTCCAGATGCCACATCGTTGCCAGCTCCCTTTCCAGGGAAAACTGATAGTTGGCTGAGATGTGGAGAGAAGAGAGCAGGAATCTGCTTCTGAGTGGGAAAACCAGGAGGGAACAAGGAGCGGGAGCTGGTTTCTGAGCAGGATATGGCTCAGAGGGACTCTGGGCAGGGTGGGAAAAGCCTGGGTGGTGCAGGGAGACTTTACCCTTTGTGGGGGGGTACAAGGTGATTTGGGCAGGAGATTGCAGCCATGGATACAAACCTCAAAGGGAGGGAAGAATCCCAATAGCCAAACAGGAGTGGAAACACCCCTGGCCCAGAAGTCAGGCTGCAGAATTTGTGCCTTGTAGCTGCTGGCATTGGTGTCCATTTGGCCTGATATCTCTGGGAGGAGCCCTGACACATCCTCCTGGACATCTGGGACCCTGGAAAATCAGTGCTGCTTTCAGATGCCCCAGCAGAGCAACCACCAGACACAGCCCCAGTCCCACAGCCCCTCAGGGGGGATGCCCAGCCATCCCCCCAGCCTGGGCAGAGTCAAAGGGCACCATCAGCCCCAGCCTGGGGAAAACTCCACAGAGAAAGAGACACATCAGTGACAAATCCATAAAAAATCCTTTCCAAACACAAACAGACAGAACATTATAAGAAAGAGCTTTAAAGAACAGAGAAAGGCACACTAATAACTCTTGGTGGGAGCCATGACCCCAGCGATGAAAGCGTCAGGCTGGCTGTTGGAATTGCAGGGATTTTCAAAGAGACTCCAAGTGTGGCAGGGACCCACAGGCATTCCAGAAAGGGGGGAGATGGGAATGATGAGGTTTGGGCTGCTTTGGCACGCCAGTCTCTCGGCACGGATAAAGGATCTCTTTCTAATCAGCAGTGCTTGGACCCAACAGAGCACACGCAGAGCGGGGGTTCCCAGGGTACATTATGAACATTGAATTCACACACCAAACAGCAACCAAAAGGAAGGGAAAAAACCCAGTTCATATAATTAAACTGCGACTGAAGAGAGAAAGAGCCTCAGTGCTGGGTGAGCTGGGGAGTGCTGGAGTCAGGCAGCTGGAAAAGAGGGAATGAGGGGGCGGGGAGGGGGGAGCAATTGTGGTAAAAACCTGGAAAATTCATTTTGAACAAACTCATTAGAAAGATTGCAGCCCTGTCCTCAGAGGGGCAGAGGAAGAGCTATTGTGGAGAGCTATTGTGCTGCTCAGGAAGGACTCGGGGCTGCAATGGCACCAGACTCTGGGAGGCCGTGGCAGAGCTCCAGGGCTCTCTGTGCTGGGAGCGTTAAGCCCTCTCAGGCCAGTGGCTCCAAGGAGCAGGTGGATTAGGACTTTCCTTAGCTGCAGAGCAACCACACGTGGGGGATTTGTCCTGGAAGCCGCTGTGCCGGCCAGTGCCCAGCCCTCCCGTTGGCAGACACAGAGCATGTCCCTGTGCCACCTTCCTTGGAGCTGCCCACCAGTGTGGGTGTGTGGTTTCGATCCAGCAGCTTTTCCAGTCCCCCACGGGCACAGGGGTAGTGGCAGAGAGAAAGAACAGAGCAGGACCCCAACAGAAGGCAGCTGTTCCAGTTCAGCCTGCAGGAACCAGGGCTTTGCCCCAAAATCAAGCTAATGCTTGTTTTTCTCCTTTTTCTCAGAGCCACCAGGGTTGGCAGTTCCCCACACTGTTCCAAGCTGCCTGTTCCAGCAGACTGGGAAAGTGGAGATTCATCATCCCAGACCTCTGATATTCATGTTTGGGCTTGGTTTGGACCCCCAAACCACTGCAGCCTGGCTTCCCTTCCCACTTGGGGCTGCAATGCCAATTTAATTTTCTTTTTCTTTTTTTTTTTTTTGGTGAGGTGTCCATGGCCATGTCTGGTTTGGATGTGTTTAAGAGTATTCAGAAAGGTTATTTGTGCCACACCAGGTCCTCTCATGAGCACCATGAGAGCTCTCCTGGCCACCTGAGGGATGCTGGACACCCAGAGTTGCACCTAAGGAGCAAAATCTCCTTGCACATGCTGGCAATTCCTATCTCTGGAAGGTGCTAATATGGTGGGGACCTTCCACTTTACCTGCCAGCAGTGACCTGTACACAAAAGACCCCCACACCAAGCACTTTCCATGCCCTGAGCAGTGAAATGAAACTCAAGGAACTGCTCCCCTGGCTCTGCCTTCCCACATTGCAAACAACCTGCAGGTGAGGAGCACAGCTGGCAGTACAGTGTGATCTGCCCTGTGCTATCCTGCCGTGCTTTATAGGGCAAATAAACCAGTGAATGGGGTTGTTTATACTGGCCTGATGGCCTCTGCCATGAGCTTTCTCACTGGGGGCAACTCAAAACATGCTTTATGCCACCACGTGTGCTGGCTCCTCTGCGCAGCATCACGAGGAGGAGATGTCATGGAGGCAGCTGGGCTGGGAGTACATGGAACTGTCGTTGAGGTTCAGTGCAAAACTTTATTGCCAGGAGAAGCTGCAGAGCAGCTGCTGTTGCTCTGACAACGGCGCGGTCCCCGGGCGAGGAGGGTGTGAGCTCAGCCCGAGCTGCACCACTGTGTTACCAGCACCACCAGCTCTCGTGTGGGTTTGAAGGCACATCATGTGCTTTGCCTTGTCCCAGCAGATGATAAAATCTCTGTCCTTATGGATACCGGATTTTTGGAGCAAGCCATACATTAGAGGTATTGAAAAGCTTCAGTTCCTGAAGTGAGGCTCGTTTTCCAGGGTGGTCCAGCTCAGCCCCACAGTGCTGTGTCAGGCAGAAGGGACCAGGTCGAGGTGCACCTCATCCTGGAGCAGACCTTTGAGGACTCCTGCCTCCCACCCAGGGTCCCTTGCTGGAGAAAGAGAAAAGAAATATAAAGATCTCAGCATGTGGGACCATTGCCAGGTCATGTTGAGCTTCTTGTCAACCAATATCTGCACGTTCTTCTCCTTAGGGATGATCTCATCCTTTCTCTGCCCAGTCTGTATTTGCAGCCCAGAAAGCCAAATAGATCCTGGGCTGATGCCACAGCGTGGACAGCAGGACAAGGGGGGATTCTGTCCCTCTGCCCCCCCAGGTGAGACCCCACCTGCAGAGCTGCCCCCAGCCCTGGGGCCAGCACAGCAAGGACATGGAGCTGCTGGAGAGAGTCCAGAAAAGGTCAAGAAGATGCTTTGAGGGCTGGAGCTGCTCTGGAGTCAGGCTGAGAGAGCTGGGATTGTTCAGCCTGGAGAAAAGAAGGCTCCAGGGAGACCTGAGAGCCCCTTCCAGTGCCTAAAGGGGCTTCAAGAGAACTGGAGAGGGAACAAGGGATGGAGGGACAGGACAAGGGGGAATGGCTTCCCACTGCCAGAGGGCAGGGTTAGATGGGATATTGGGAAGAAATTCTTCCTGGTGTGGGTGGTGAAGCCCTGGCACAGGTTGCCCAGAGAAGCTGTGGCTGCCCCATCCCTGGAAATGTTCAAGGCCAAGTTAGAGGGGGCTTGGAGCAACCTGGGCTTGTGGGAGGTGACCCTGCCCTTGGCGGGGGGTTAAAACTGAACAGTCTTTAAGTTCCCTTCCAACTTAAACCACTCTGGGATTCTATGATTTCCATTCAGTTTTCCTTCCCTTCAGACCTTGATGCTTCCTCAGCATAAGCAGGGCCTGACACAGAAAGATGGGGAAGCAAATCCCAGCCTGCTTGCTTTCAGCCACATTAGGAATGGCTAAAGGGATTAATCCTCTCCAGAGCGAGGACGCACCGCTGGGAATGTCATTAAGAACATCCTCATCTGCCCTCAGCACTGAAGTGGTCATTGCACATGTGGGGGACAGGAGGCAGGAGGGCCTGATAGCAACTGCCTATTGGGTTACAATAATGTCATTTCCTTTTCCCAGGGGACAGGAGGCAGCTTGGATGACAAATGTGTCAGCACTTAGTCAGAGCAGTGCTGGGTCTGTTACATGTGAGCGTGTGACACAGTATGGCAGGTTTTTGGTGTCCCAAAGGCTTGGGCTGTGGGATCCCCTTGGAAACCTCAACTCTGAACCAACTGTGAGCTGACAACATCTAAATGTTTAAAAAAGTGATGATGTGCACATGGCAGGAAGTTCTGCCCAGGCCAGAGAGAAAGGGAAATGTGATGGCAAGATCAAGGAAGAGGATAACAAAACATCCTGGACTTGGTAATAAAGTTTGGGGAGAACAAAAAATGCGATCCATGATGAAAGGACTCATCTGATTGCATTTCAGCATGGACCTGGCTCCAACAGGGACCTGCCCAGTCCTGCTGAGTGCACAATTCCCTTGTCCTCAGGTAGGTTCGGCAAAGCATCTCCTACTCCTCTCTGCTGACTGAAGAAGTCAAGTATGACCAGCAGAGCTCTAACCCAGCATCATACACAGGAAAAGCAGGATGAGATCCCATCTTACCTTGGAGCTGGCAGGGAGAAAAGGGGACACAGGAGCAGCATGTGGGCTGCCTGCCCTCCCTGCCACCCACACTGTCTGCCAGCCAGGGGCCACAGCTCCTTCAAACACCCTGGAGCCACGGGTTGGACACTGAGGTGCTGCTGGCTCTGCTCCAGGAAACCCCTGAGCAGCACCCAGCACCGTGACTCCAACCCCAGCCTGTCTGCCTGGCACTACAGTTCCCAGAAGGTTTCTTGATCCTTTCAGCACCATCCACGCTGCTCGGCATCCCAATATCCATGGAGACAAGACAACACCTTCGCCAAGCTTCCCTGCGCAGAAGACAGTGCCCTCTACACTCTGGCAACTGTGAGCCGCACATTTCTGACCTCCGGGCTCAATTACTGCAGCTCATTATATCTGGGAATGGAGCCAAGCAGGCTGAGAAAGCTTCCACTGGTGCAAACTGCAGCAGCCTGCGTGCTCAGATGCCTGGGGGCTGTGATCCATCAGCCTGCAGCTCCTGCTTCTTCACCCCTATTCCCAACAAACCCAGCATCCCTGCCAGACTCCAGCCCAGGACCTGGAGCATCTCACACTTGCTGAGACCAGCTTTATCTCAGCAGGATTCCCAGCTGGCACAGCTGGAGCTGAAAGGAGAGAGTATGGCAGCACACAGCCCTTCCCAGGCAAGAGGCACGACATCCATCTCTCCTGGTGAACTGTGATCTCTCTCTCTTGGCCCGCAAGTCTTTTCCCTGGAGTTGTGGCTCTCTGGTCTCAGCTTGAGGTCAGGCTCCGTGGCAGAAGAAGAGGAAGGCACAAGGACAGAGGAGGTGGCAGAGAAGGGCAGTGTGTCCCTGCCAAGCCATGGATCCTCCCAACCAATTTCCTGCTCCTGGGTCTCTGTTGACTTAGGACAGCAGGCCCAGCACTAACACCTCAGAGCTGCCCTACAGGAGGCGATAGTCCAGGCTGGCACTGGGACTTGCTGCTCCCATGGAGGTTGGATGGAGGATCTGGGCACTTCCCTTTGAGCTTCACAAGCCTGGATGACTCTCTGCCTTCAGCCTCACCTTCCTCCTGCCTTGATCTCTTCCCAAAGGCTCTTCCTCGGTTCTCATGGAGTGATTGGCAAGACATGGAGCAGAGGTGCAATAACAGCATCCCTCTCACCCCTTCCCTCCCCTTTACTCCCTCCCCTCCCCCAGCCCCACTAACTCACTTTCCTGCTAGTTTATGGCCAGAACATTTTGTTTGCAAAGTGCTGTCAGATGCGACATTAAGAGGCGCCGTAAATCAGAGCACAGGGGCCTCTCCAAGCTCCGCAGATGAAAACCTTTTATCACAATTTGGATCTGTTTGCACTGGTATGAAAATTATGGCTCCAGTTTAGCATCAACTTCCCATTATTCATGTCCCTGTGAGCAGCGCCTGCTAAATTGGATTGTTTCAAGCCTCCCCGCCCTGCTGGCCCTGAGAGCCTGGCAGATCCCACCCGGCTTCCCATCCTCACCTTGATGCCTTCTCCCGGCAGGATGAGAGCTGGGAAGGAGGCTGCGGCACACTGTGCATGCTCCTGGCTGGAGGAGGGATTGGGAGTGAGGAGAAGAGGGATGCCAGAGAAGATGGAGATGCTTCTGCATCAGCCTGACAGCATCTCCAGCTGAAACAGGCACAGTCCCCGCTCTGAACTGGCACCTCCAAAGGTGGGAAGTGCCTCAGCTCCATGCACATCCCTTCCTCTGCTCCTCCGTGCCCAGGCACTTTCTGCTGAGTGTTCAGAAGAGGGAAGAGGGTTGTTGGGTTCAGGAAAGAGAGAAGGACAAGGAAGAAATCTCTAGCAGGGATGCAGATGGAGCTCAGAGGGGAGCAAGGGATTTCCAACCACACTTTATCCTTATTATATCATAAAAAATCAGGAGGTGCCTCCACCCCATCCTGATAAAAATGTCAGGGAAGGATTCCTTAGGTGTCCTGGCCAGGCACAGGCTGGTTAACTCATGCTATCCCAAGGGCCCTAAACCAGCACAGCCTTTGGGATGTGATGAGGGACTTATCTAAGCTCCCCCTCAACATCTGGAAGTGCATCTCACACCATCACCACTGTCCTGGAAAACTGGAAAACACTTGGCCTGTTGGTTTCCACCTGAAACACCGAGGTTTGTGTTAATGAACCACGAGATTTTCTTTGCAACAAATTAGGCCAGAAACCTCAGCTGAAAGGTGATAAGAGGCACTATCAAGCCCCGGCTGAAAGTGTTGGATGTTCCTGCCAGACTTAACTCACACTCCACAGACAGAAGGATTCAGTTTTCTTCTGGCCAGCATCAGCTGGAACAATATGGAAGCATTGTCCAAGGGGAAGAACCCCCAAAGGAAGCCCGCTGAGGATGACACCATGCAGGGAGGGTTTGTGGTGGTCAGCAAGCTCACAGGATGGAGTAAGGACTGACCACTTGCACCTGCTGGGCATGTGATTTGCATGGGCACGTGAGAGATGGAGCAGGAGCAGAGCTATTGCAAAATCCAGAGTGAGCAGCCACAGGAAAACAGCAACGCTCAGGATATCAGGAGGAGAAGAAGAGGATGAGCTTCTTCCAGATGAGTTTGGCAGCCACACAGGTTGGTGGCAGGCAGCTCGTTGCTACCCTTCACTGCTGAGCTGAGGGATGTGATGCTGTGGCTTTGTTCTCCTACCCAAGATGGACCATGGCCTCATGTTACTGTGCCCTCTTGCTTCATGTGCTGATGCCACCAGCAAACTGCTCAGCCACAGCCAGCACTGTCCCTCTGAAGCTGACTCTGTGGAGAAAGATGAGTCCCACAATGACATCTCAGCCACCTGAGGTCCCCACTGTGGGACCCCACATCGTCCCCAAGCCCTCACAGGCCTCTTTATTTTCTCCCATTGCGTGAAGGAGTTCAAGCAGCAGCTGCAAAGACCTGGTTCTCAAGAAGCAGGGAGCTGGCACAAGGGCTTTCACGTAAACAGACTTCCTGACACAGCTGGGAACATTTCTTTTCTTTTTTGCACCTCACTGCAGTTGTAATTGCACATCTTTTTTTCTGATAATATGGCCGGATGCTCTCCAAACAAACCCTGAAGTCTGTTGTTGCAAGGCAATAGGTATTTTAATTTTAACTTAATCCCAGTGGGAGTGCTCAGAAGGAGACAATGTCACCGTCCAGCAAATCCCTCGAGGGTTTATCTACTGCAGACTGATTTGGAGCGAGTCTTGCTGGGCAGGTGACCATCCCAATAAATCTGGATATTTCTTGTGGTTTGGGGGTTTTTTATTAACACTCACTCAGTGCTTGGCCCCCAGGCTATGATCTCACTCCAGTCAAGTCCATTCTAAAGATCCCCATCTCCCATCAGGAGGAGGGAGATGAGACTGATAAACAAGCCTGAGATGCTGTGAATTTCTGGTGCTCGCTGAATTCTGCCTTCAGAGACATTCAGGCTGTTCAGAGCAAGCCTGGCTTTATTTCTCTCTCGTACATCACTGATTTGCCACACTGTCAGAGTTCAACAATAGCAGTAATAATTAACCATTTAATCTGAATCAAACACTGGGTCTTGTTTGCTCTTTCTATAGATCAGATGGAAAACACTTGCAAAGATCAGATTCTGATGTTCCCCCAGTTTAGTGTTAAGTGTCTTGACTCTGCAAAATTGCTGGGAGTCTTTCATTTTGCTCTTTAAGCTCGTTAGTCCAAATTAAAAACAGCATTCATTCT
This sequence comes from Margarornis squamiger, assembly GCA_035222235.1. Taxonomy (NCBI): domain Eukaryota; kingdom Metazoa; phylum Chordata; class Aves; order Passeriformes; family Furnariidae; genus Margarornis; species Margarornis squamiger. Next base: position 2,049,599 of record JAWWTY010000027.1, on the reverse strand, counting down.
AATTTCAGCTTCTTGAAATCCCTCCAAGATCAGTGTTATTATTCTTTCAAATGCCTTGGGAGCAGAACTAACACCAAGAGACATTCACTTGCATTCCTGATGTCCAAATGGTTTAATAAAAGTCACCAGGTTCAACTCGGTGAGCCTGTCATCCACCTTGCCAAGGTGCACGTTGGGGTCTTCCTGAAAGGAGGAAACTGCCATTTCTGGAATGTTCTCACTGCCTGACCGTCACTGTTCAGGCTCTCTCTGAACCATGTATATCAGTGCTTCTCTAATGGTATTTACAACCTCTGAATTAATCAGGAGTGCTGTGGTTTTGGCTTTTCTAGGGGTCATGGTTCCTGAATTTTGCTGCATTTGGGTTGAAGTTGAGCTTGAAGGGAAAAGAGATGGATTTCTCTTGCTCACTGGGCTGCTTGAGCCATCTGTCCTCCTGAGAATTCCCCCCACTGGGACAGGACTTCAAGAGCTTGGCCAAGCTGCTTTACAGGCCTTTACACCCTGTCTGTGTGAGCTGGGGGTCACAAAGGGGGTCTCAGAGAAGCTTCAGCCTCATGTCAGGTACAAATGCAGTCTCGTAAGCAACTCTTTTTCCACCACAGCAAACAACTCCCTGTTATCTTACCAGGAATTTATCTTTGTAGTCTTGAAATGCTCCATCAAGCCTCACACTCACCAGGTCTTGCAAGCCCAGTTTACAGCAGAGGAACTTAGTGAGTCAGGCAGAGTTTACAGTCTTTTCCTAAGGGATGTTCAGCTTCATTTCATGAACTAATAAAGTTGGGCAGTGAGAGAGAAGGAGCAGGAGAAAAGCTGCATTCAGGAGTGAGCCCTTAGCAGGCAGCTCAGGAGAGACCCCTGACTAAGGCTGAAGGGAGAACACTGTCAGCACCAGATTCCTGCTGTGGGGAATCAGGAGAGCCCAGGGATACCTTTCCAAGCTAAACCCTCCTTCCCTCTCCCCACAGCAGCTCAGCAGCCCAGCAAAGGGTCCTGATGTTGTCCAGCCCAGGGATCGTGCCCGGAGTCAGCAGGCAATGCACCACTGGGAGGTTGTGAAAGAGTTTCCTGAAATCCCACAGATTCAGCTGCAGATCCCACAGCATGGAGCCCCTCACTGAGAGCCATCCTTTGCTCCAGGACATTCCATACCAGCTCAGCAGGCAGCTGGTATTCCTCACCCCCTCCTGCTCCCATTAAAGAGGTTTCCTGGAAGCTCACTTCCCACCATGCTCCGCCTTATCCCGGAGGGAAGCAGTGAGATTTGTCCTGGAAAAGGAGAAGATTTGATCAGGGAGGGCTTTGCAGCCTCACACAGCTCTGGAGGAGCTGGAGGAGAAAGAAGAAAGCAGCAGGGAGGTGTTGGAAGGGCATCTGCATTTATTCCCAGCTCGGTGCAAGAGGAACAAGGGTAGGGGGTGAATGGCAGGAAGGTCTTTTGTTCCCCAAGATGCACCAGGGAAGGTAATTTAGAAAGCATGGTCTAAAGTCCCATTTGCCTCCAAGTCCTGTGTAGTCTTTGGAGAGCTCCACAGAAGATGGAAATTATGAGTCTAGGAAGATATAGATGCAGTTAATACCTATTTTACATGTGCAGTCTATAATATGTTGCCATAGTCTTGAAAATGTTGTGACTTGGAAGCCATAAAAGCTGGAAGGAACATGCTAATTGAGAACACAGGCAGGCTATAAATCCAGGGAAGATACTGGGGCTGGCAGGAGAGAAACCCAGTCCCAGGGAGAAAGGGAGGGGGAGGAACTCAGCTAGAGAGTCACAAGGAAATTAAAGAGAAAGGGGAAAGAGGGAGAAAACGGGTCTCCTCTGTTCCCCAAGGCTGGCTTCGCCTCAGGTAACACTCCAGGTTGATATTAGAAAATCAAAGGAATTGATTCAAATGGAAGTGCCATTAGAAGAGAGAATTTAGAACAAATTGGCAGCGTGAATAGGAACTAATTGCCAGAACCAGGGAGATTCACCCAAAAATGGTACGGAAAGAAAAGATGATATTTCCCGTCTCCTAAGTGTGATACATCACCTATAGCTGAAAATTCTCTCTGTAGAAAAGTGAGGGAAGGTATCAAATGTGACCTCAGGGGTTTTGTGTGGGATTTTTTTAAAGTATTAAATGGGATGTAGAGTCTTACAGAGCAGTAGGTCAGATTTCTGTGTCAAAGAAATAGGTAGAAATTGTTGCAAAGAATAGAGCTGTTGGGTAAATGAATAAATAGGATTTAATAGGAAAAGTTGCTTCAGTTTCTCTGGAAGGAAATCGTGCATCAGAAATCCATTAATGTTCACTGAAGGGATCAATATGTGCACAGGGGGGATCTGGTCAATATAATCTGTTAGGATTTTCAAAATGCTTTTGGGTAATGTCCCTCATCGGAGACTCATTGGGAAATTAACTTGTTATGGGTCAAAAAGGAAATTCCTCTCATGGGTAATTTTCCTGCTTGAAAAATAGGAGAGAAAGGCTACAAAAATTAGTGATTTTTCACAGGTGGGAGGGAGTTGGGCCATGAAGTCAAATGAGGAGCTGGGCTGAATTGTGGGCAGGAATGGTGTGGGACGCAGGGAGCACTGAGGCTGCAGAACTCACCGATGGCATAAAATTAATACGGGCACACAAACAAAATCTGACTGTGAGGAGCTGCCAAATATCATCGTGGGACTCAATGTCTGGGCCAGCAAATGATCTGGTGACATTCAACTTCAGTGGAAAGCCATGAGCACGGGAGAGAAAATTGTCTCACCTGTACGTGCAGAGCACAGGGAAGGGGCCTTGGAGTTACACCACCTGCTTCCAGCAGAAGGATCACCTTGATCCACGGTGGTGGCAGGACAATAAAGGCAGAGACGAGAGCTGTGAAAGAAATGAAAAGCAAAATGCACAACATTTGCTTGCTGCTTTATAAATGAAAAGTGGAGCCAGTTTTGAAGGGTTGAAAGGGGTGGAGAATTCACATGTGACATGGGAAAGGCAAGCAGCAATTATTGCTCAGAAGTCAGAGTTCTGGAATAAAGATTGAAAAGGGTGTGTAGCATCCCTCCTCCAGGGATAGGCTTGGGGGACCTGGGCCTGTTCAGGCCTGAGAAGAGATGACTGGGAGGGGACCTCGATAATCTATCCCTCTGCCCACCTGAGGCCCCACCTGCAGAGCTGCCTCCAGCCCTGAGGGCTGCACAGCAAGGACGTGGAGCTGCTGGAGAGAGTCCAGAGGAGGCACCAGGATGGTCAGAGGGCTGGAGCAGCTCTGCTGGGAGGAAAGGCTGGGACAGCTGGGATT
>JAWWTY010000027.1:2030412-2046208 GCA_035222235.1 Margarornis squamiger | reverse complement strand
AGCTGCCTCCAGCCCTGGGGCCAGCACAGCAAGGACATGGAGCTGCTGGAGAGAGTCCAGAGGAGGCACCAGGATGGTTAGAGGGCTGGAGCAGCTCTGCTGGGAGGAAAGGCTGGGATTGTTCAGCCTGGAGAAGAGAAGGCTGCATGTGTGACCAAAGGGGACATCTAGAGGGACCTGTCCTCTTGTGCAGCACCACTGCTGGTGGCAGTGCCCTTGCAGCGATGCCCAGCACATGCCAGGGCTGAATGCCATCCCCCTCAGAGCCCTCAGGCTGGGGGGAAGGTCCCACAAGGAACTGCTCAGAGCAAAGGTCTGTGTAGACCCATGGTCACCCTCCTGAGTGATGTGAGAGGATGCAGAGGGGAAGGGCATAAGAAACAGCAGAAGCAGAGGTTGAGAGAGGTTCTTGTCCTCTCAGCCCTCCCTCAGCACCCCACAATACACGTTTCAGGAGGTGGAAGTTGCACCCGGATCATCATGGTCAGTGTTGTGGTTTTGTCTAATCTCTTTTCAGATCTGTTTATGTTTTTGGCCCCCACCATTTCCCAGGGCAAAGGCTTTGAGGTTTTAATTATGCATTGGTTATGAATTATGAATTATGAATTTGTGTGCTTGGGTTGCTGCTCCTCCACTGCCCTGGGCTCGACGTTCCTGATAGCTGTCGTGGTCCCTTTGTCACATTCATCCCCTACAGAGTCCTCCCTCCTTGGGTCCCTTTGCCAGGATGAACATTCCACAGGTTCCTCTCTTTTATGGAGGAGGAGAGTGGGACAACATCCATGGCTCCTGGTCTACTGAAGCAGCTGTGATGCTCTTGGCTCCTTCCCTAATAACCCCTCATTTCTGTTTTGCCCCTTATTAGGGTGAAAGCACCCTCCACATTGATCCCTGAGTCCCCATGTGCTGGCTGTGCACTGGGGAATCCCTAGTATCCCAGAATGGTTTGGGTTGGAAGGGACCTTAACACCCATTTCGTTCCACCCCTGCCATGGGCAGGGACACCTCCCACCAGCCCAGGCTGCTCCAAGCCCCATCCAACCTGGCCTTGGACACTTCCAGGGATGAGGCAGCCACAGCTTCTCTGCCCAACCTGTGCGAGGGCCTGCCCACTCTCACAGGGAACAATTCCTTCCCACTATCCCATCTAACCCTGCCCTCTGGCAGTGGGAAGCCATTCCCCCTTATACTATCACTCTGTACCCTTGTCCCAAGTCCCTCTCCAGCTCTCTTGGAGCCCCTTTAGGCACTGGAAGAGGCTCTAAGGTCTCCTTGGAGCCTTCTTTTCTCCAGGCTGAACACCCTTAGCTCTCCCAGCCTGTCAATTCATCTTTCTCCTACTCCCGGACCTGCACTGAACCTTTCTGAGCCCTCAGCTCAGCAAACCGTAGTTCAGCTCAGTGACTCAGCCCTGTTTCCCAGCCCCGGAGATGCTGCTGCCTCAGCGCTGTGTGAAGCCACTCCGGTGCCGTGTTGGGAGCCCGTGCCGTGGTTCTGCAGCGCTGTTTGCTGCGCTCTCAGACCCTTCTCTTGCACCCTCCCTGGCACTGCCTTGTGCGCTGCTTATTTCAGGGCAGCAGTGAATGTTGCAGCTGTACAACCACGCGGAGCCGGCTCTGCCCGGCGAGGGGTGAGGCTGCGGATCCCCCCGGAGCAGCCGGGGATGTTGTTCCCCCCGCGCCGTGTCAGAGCTGCGAGATGCTCTAATAGCTGCTGGCAACAACCCTTCCCTGCCTCCCATTTCCGCGCTCTGCTCTCACCAGGGACCGCCTGCAGCCCCTCTCCCAGGCTCTCTGAGTGACCCGCTGCTGTTTCTGCCTCCTTCATCCCCGCTGCTTCCCAGGCAGTCCCAGCCCTCCCGCTGACCCCGAGCCTCGTGGCACATCGGGACCCCAATCCCAGGGCAGCTCCGCTCTGACTTAACATTCTTGCTGGCACCAGACAAACCCCAGCCTTAGAGCCTGAGAAGTGCCTGGTCCCAGTAGCTGCAGGGCATTTGTGTTGCAATAGCATTTCGTTCATGCTAAATTAATCTGCCTGTAAGTTCAGGGCTGTTGGTTTGGGGAAAATAATGCTCTTGGTCCTTCCCCTGCTTCCCCTCCCAAAAATCCTGAGTGCGTGGGACAGCGGGATGAGGGGTACCCACTCCACTCCACTCCACTCCCAGTGCTGGCCGGGCAGAGGGGTAGGAAATGCCATGCCCTCGGGGAGGAAACAGGGACTCTACACCAGGCATTAACTCTTGTAAGGCAGGGCTGCTCCCAGCTCTGGCTGCCGAGGTCCCTGGAGCACCCGGGAAGGGGCTGAACGCTTGCCAGAGATCCGCGGGGATGCTGCTGCTGCTCACGTGGTTTCCTCCCCATTTCCAGCCACCAAATTGCATTTACTAGAAGCAAAACATACATTAAATAACTCTCGGATGTCAGAGCAAGCAACCGCTGTGGGGGATGTTCTGGGAGAGAGAAGGAGGAGCAGCTGGTCTGTCCAGGAGCAAAGAGAGGGGAGGCGAGGGTGGGAGGCAGGGGGTGGCTTGGGAAGAGGCTGGGGGTGGCACTGGGGTGGAAGAGGTTGAGGACAGGGGCAAATATCCTGGAATAAATGTGTCCTCTGCTGTGACCGTGGCTGATGGTGGGTAGCCTGTAGCATAGGATGCCTCATTGCAAGAGTCTCTTCTGCAGGCTCTGGCTTTGGAAGCTGTAGGAAGAATTGGATGTAAACACTCAGGATCTCAGATTATAAATCCCAGCAAGGCGTGATGGGTCAGGAAGGTCAGCTGGCACTGCCATCATTCCCCAGCAAAGGCTCCAGGGCAGTGACAGGGGTGGGACAAGCCGCATGTGCCCCCAGCTCGTCCTCTGCTCCAGCTCGGAACAGGAAACAACAGCCGTGCCAGAACTGTCCCAGGGGAAAGTGAATCTGACGGGGCTGAACGTATGGACAAATCCCAGCAAATGTCTGCTGGCTTTCTGCAGAGGATAATGACATGTCCTTGGAGTCCTCCAGCGACGATCCCAGGAAAGCCAAGCCTTTGAGAGCTGGGCTGAGCTTGTCCTCGGGTTCCTGCTCTAAATTCCCACGGTGCCATTTATCCGAGCACGCTTCAGGAAGCAATTGGAGATTCCCACAGGCAGCAGCAGCAGCACTGCTCCACCACAGCCTGCATCTGTGTCCTGAGGCAGGGCCAGGCCAGGGCAGGGGGCTGCTCACATGGATGGGTGACAGACCACCTCCGGATCCATAGATTCCCACTGTGCCTGTGCAGATGTGGAGCAGGTGAATCCTTCTGCTTCCCTTCTCCTTCCTCACTGCATTCAGGCAGGCTGTTCCCATCTCAGCTCTCCTAGCAATGAATCAGGAGCTTTTATTTTTCCCCAGGTGGCTTTTGTTTTTCATTCCTGTTTGATACTCCTTATTGGGAGCTATGCAGGCAAGCACCTGAATTTCCACCCCTGCAGCACCTGGGGGGCTGAGGGGAAGGCAGGGCAGAGCCTGAGTGAGGGAGCCTATGTGGTGAGCAGTTCCTACATGGAGTGCTGCATTTCCTCGGGAGGGTTTGCCATTGTTTAAGAGAAAATCTGAAAAGTAATAACCTGAGCAGAGCAGAGGGAGAGGCCCCTGGAGGCAGTTCAGCGGCAGAGAGGGAGCCCTGCAGATCTGCATGAATGAGAGCAGGGGAGGGAGGAGCGGGAGGAACAAAAGAGGGAGGATGAGATGGGGAGGAACATGTGAAAGAGGCCACCTGGGATGGGACCACGACAGGCAGATGGGGTCTGCAGTGCCACCCGTGGCTGCAGGCAAGGTCTGGGGCAGAGCAGCAGCCTGGCTGCAGCAGGGAGACAGAATTGTTGAGGTTGGAAAAAACCTTTAAGATCAACAAGTACAACCACTCCCTCAGCACTGCCGATGCCACCACTAAGCACATCCCCAAATCCTACATCCACACATCTGTTAAATCCCTCCAGGAATGGTGACTCCACCACTGCCCTGGGCAGCCTGTTCCAATGCTTGACAACATTTTGGTGAAGAAATTTTTCCTAATACCCAGTCTAAACTTCCTCTGATGCATATCCTGCATTGCCTTGTGCTTCCTCCTTCATGGGTTGAGTGGGACAGAGGGGACAGCTGCCCTCTGTATGGCATTGCCCCACCACATACAGTCCCACCCAGGGAAGCATCACCACTTGCTCCTATGCCTGCTTCCAACCCTGCCGAGGTCCTTCCCGCAGGATCTGCTTGAGGAGCCTTCAGAGTGAGTTTCTCACCTGTGCCCTGAGGGCTCCAGTCCTGCAGCACCTGGAGCACAGGGAGATGAGGAGCACAGGGAGATGAGGAGCACAGGGAGATGAGGAGCACTGAGGTTCACATCCCCCTCCTCCAGCATGGCCGGCATCCAAGAGAAGGGGCTGCTTGGAGAGTGTCCCAAGACTCATGGCGAGGGATAGGAAGGAGGGAGGGGTGTTTTCCTGCACGGACCCTTCCTCTGGCCCTCGTCTATTGTGCTGCTTCCTTCCTCCTCCCCGAGGGCTGCAAAGGAGCTGGGCTTTATCAGGGCACTGAATGGGACCAGGTAATCCAGGCCACAGCTGCTTCCTGCTCCGCCTGGGACATCGCTCCCTGCGCAGGAGGGAAGGAGATGAATAAGACGCTCTGCGGCTGAGAAACCCCGGTGAGGAACAGTGTGTGATTTCACTCCCCCTCACCAGCCAGAGCACAAATCCTCCTTCCTGGGGCTTCCTGCTGCCTCTCTCCCACCCTGCTCCCATCAGTTATCCCAAACAGGGAGCAGTCGGCTAAAACCCTGCTAATAGACTTCAGCAGGAGCGCAGTGCTGGGTCTAATTAACCGCCTGACAGCTCCTCTGTATTGGCCAGGAACGAGCCTGTCGTGCATGAGGTGTGGGACCTGCTCCCCCCAGCTGCCTGGGGCCTGCTCCCTGCACCCTGCAGGTCCTGGTGCTGCAGGGAGGGTGGGTGGGTAGGGATGGAGACCCCATGGCTGGCTGGGGACAACAGATTTGGGAGCAAGCACAAGCAAGACCGAGACTCAGGAGAGGGTGGGTGTCTGTGCTGGCAGCTGTCTGGAGGTGGGAGGTTAGCCCTGATCTCCTGCTGTGGGAGGTGGTCCCAGGCAGAGAGCTTGGAATGGAGACATGACCCAAAGCTGAGATTTCTGCAGGTTGGCCAGCCCCAGGACCACCAAGAGGGAAGGAGAGCCAAGAGTCAGCCAAGAGCTGACCCTGTTTGAGCAGGGACCCCAGGTGATGGAAGCAGGTTGGAGGCTTGGGCTGCAGGATTGGGGGTGGCTGCAGCATCCCTCATGTCCCATCTCAGCCAAGCTCAGCACACAGAGATGTGCAGAGGAAAAGTGAAGTTCCCCAGCACAAGGAAAAGCAGAGCAGTCCATGTTAGCCTGGCTAAACATCACCTCTGGGTTTAGCATTGGTTTGGCTTCTTCCCAGAAGTGCACAAGCCCAGGAAGGGATGGATGGAGGGAGAAGGGAAGCAAACCTTCCAGCTGCAGGAGCACCTGCAGGTTCCCAGCAGTGAAGGTGGGACTGGTGGGGTTTCCTCCCCACCAGAGCTGCCCACAACCAGCCCTGTGGTAAGCTGGAGGAAAGCTGTTGCTTTCTGGTGGGCTCATGGAAGAGCCAGGTTGCCTCCAGGGTTATGAAGGTTGGCCAGGAGCAGCAATTTCATTGCAGTAAAAAGCCTTCACCTCAAAAAAAAATTAAAATAAATAAAAATCAGTTGCTAGCCTGCATCACAATGACAATAGAGCCTTTCAAGATGGTTCCAAAAGAAGAGAGACACCACAGAGTTCAGGAGTCAGGCCATCCCTCCAGGCCATGGGAGAGGCAAATTTATGGCCCATCAACCCAGTTCCCTAATCACTGAGCAATGAAGTCCCTCGTGAAGATCTTCCCACTTCTGTTTTGCAGAGATAAATAAGCTCTTTCTGGGTTAGAGAGGGACTGACAACTCCCACCAGGGTCTGAATTGCTATCTCCACACTTTGGCTGACAGCCTGGGCCACCAACATGGTGTGTGTCCAAGATCCTCCTTCCCCAACCACGCAATTCACCCTCAGTCTGAAAATGTATGTCAGCGCTAAAAGCCTCGACAAATTCTTGGGAGAAAAATTTGCCAAGTCAGATTGAGCACAAAACACAACAAGCCTCCTGGGGAATGGTCTGTGCGCCACATGGCAGGAGCCAGAAAGGGCAGGGGAAATCACAGAATCCCAGAATGGTTTGAGTTGGAAAGGAAGTTAAAGATCTTCCAGTTCCACCCACTGCCATGGACAGGGACACCTTCCACTAGCCCAGGTTTCTCCAACCTGGCCTTGGACACTTCCAGGAATGGGGCAGCCACAGCTTCTCTGGGCAACCTGTGCCAGGGCCTCGCCACCCATACCAGGAAGAATTTCTTCCCAATATCTCACCTAATCCAGCCCTCTGGCAGTGGGAAACCATTCCCCCTTTTCCTCTCCCTCTGTGCCCTTTTCTGAAGTCCCTCTCCAGCTCTCTTGGAGCCCCTTTAGGTACTGGAAGGCTTGTATAGGAGTGGAAACTTTCCAGGAGCCCCAGCAAATGTCTGTCCCCTCCAGCCCCACCCTGCTCTGGGTGCCTCTTCAGTGCTTGTTCATGTGGTGGCATCACCCAGAGCCTTTCCGTGGGTCCTGCTCCTCCCACCAGCCCCAGGCCCTGGGTGCAGGCTGGGGGTTTTTCTCCCATCCCCGATGGATCTGTGCGTGGATTCAGTGTTGTCAGATGATTTTCTACCAGTTCCTTCATGTAGCCTTTTTTTTCCCCATCTCCGAGGCAGACGAACACCTCCCTCAGTCTGTAATTGAACATCTGTAACTATAGATATGGTCGCTGCTCCTTCTCAGGGAGGGATCCAATTGGACTTTAATGGATGATGTGCCTGCTGCGGGAATGTTCCCCGGTGCTGTCGCTGATGTGGGGGCTCCCGCAGCCGCTGCTGCTCGCTGTGTCCAGCTGGACAGGCGGGATGAGATCCTGGAGCAGTGCAGGGCCGCATGTCAGCATTCCCAGCGAGCCTACAGGGCTTCCTGTGCTGCACTGGGCTAAGGCTCCCGCATTGTGTCAGGCGTCCCAGGAGCACTCAGCGCTGTATTTAAATGCCATTGTTTTTCCAAGGATGCTGTTTTGTTCAAGGGTCAGCTTTCCGGGTCAGATTCCTTTCAGGAGGGTTGGGCTTTGCATCCCTTTGTCTGGTTACCTTCTTCCTAGAAGGACTGGGGGAACTGGTGCAGTGTATTTCCCTCTTTTTTTCCTTCTCCTTTCCTTGTTCTCTGACTCCGTTTTTCTACAGGACTATTGATCTGCAGCCCCGCGGGGTGTTGGGGGAGCATATGGGAATCCCTGTGCTGCATGTTGGAAAGAGCACTCGCTTTTCCCCAGCTGTGCATGTACCGAAGCAATTGTTTTCCCTTCTCCCTCCTGTTTTGGGTTCTTTCCCACCCCACTGCCACGGGCTAAAGAATTGCTTTGCCGCCCTCGTGAAACTTCTGTGGCCGTGTTAATGCTGTTTGAAGCATTGCCATAATGTTTGTTTAAAAACATATTAATTAGGTTTTCGGTAATTGGGGTTTTCAGGGCTCTCTCTCATATTGTTCTGCTGGTATAATTTGTTCTATTGATCTTCCTGGAGATATAAGTGGGAGCCAATCCGCACTGAGGCTGCGGCTGCTGCTATTCGGCAGCATTTGTTTACGCGCCGGGCTGGTGGCCCGTGCTCTGATGAGCTCGGCCGTGTTCTGACTCTCAGCCCATTCCCATCACGGCAAACCAGGCGCATCCCGGCAGCTGATGGCTTTTCCCCCCTCCCCATCCCTGGTGAGAGGCGCGGTCGGTTCCCGGAGCGCCCGGGGATGCGGCCGGCGGGGCCGGTGGGTACCCGGGGTGTCTCCGAGCATCGCCTTGGCTCCCGCAGACCCGGAGACACTGTGGCTGTGTCTCCTGCTGCGGCAAAGCTCAGCGATGGGTTTCCATGGTAACCCCGAGGCTCGTTCCCCGACTCCAGGTTTTTCAAAAGCGAAAATTTTCGTTTCCATCAAAAGAGCCTTTCTGCTGGGAGACCCAGCGCCACCTCCCCCAGCCAGCACTGAGCCTGCCAGCTAATGAGCCCAGCCTGGGCAGCCGGGTGCCCACAGCCTGGCCCTGGGAAGCTGTTCCAGAGGGCCATCTGCCCTTGCCCTGCCATAGGAATCCTCACCCAGCACCTGCCCTGAGTGGGTGCCACGGAATTGAGCTCACGTGGCATGGGGTTCATCAGGAATCCCTTGCTCCTTCTGTGCTTTTCCCCCCAGCATTTTCCATTTCTTGATCTGTCTAGGTAGGTACCCTCTTGCCCTTGTGTTCAAGGTTGGGATGGTGGTACAGCCCCCAGCAGCCCCTGGGCTGGCTCCATCATTAGCCCCTTGCTCCCTTCCATCCTTTCCCCCCAGCACTTTCCATTTCTTGGTCTACCTGGCTGAGTTCCCCTTGCCCACGTGCCCCTCTGCAGCAGGATCAGGGTGGGATGCTGGTATAGCCCCAGCAGCGATAGGAATGGGCTCTTCATGAGCCACTTGCTCCCTCCACTCCCAAAGAACTGCTGTCCCCAATATCCCCCATTGCTTGAATTACCCAGCTGGGTACCCCCCTTGCCCATATCCCTCTTCAGCAGGACCAGGGTGGGATGGTGAAGCATCCCTAGCCCCCTCACCATCCCTGCTGGCAGCAGCAGCTGGCTCCTTGCATTCCCTCTGTGCATCTTCCCACCTGGCAGTCGTGTGGCATCAGGCAGAGACGTGACCATTTTTCTGCCAGCAGACACAATGCATTCCCAAACAATAGCCATTGCACAACTCATCCCTACATTTAACAGAATTTTACTGGCAGAATAAATCTCAGGGACTCTATAAATCTTGTTGCTGAGATAAGGAATGTGCATCCAGAGCCTCGCATGGAGTAAATCCTGCCCGGCTCCAGGACACATGAGGAGCATCCTGTATTTCACACCTGCCTTGGAGACCAACGGGAGATTTATGAGATCAGAAATAAAGCCACTACAGTTTGCAAAGACTCCACATTCCCTGCCCTGCACTGGGACACTCCCAATTGTCAGGCAGATGGAAAATGAGATTTCCCAGACCAGCTGGCAAGATCCACTGGGCTTTGCAGGGTTGAAAACTCCCTGGCTTTTGGCAATTCTGGGCCAGTTGTGCCACATTTGCATTCCGCAGCAAAAGTTCAAGCAAAATCTGAGTGGATGGGTGTGATTCTTATGGTCCCACATCTCCACATGTCCTTAGGGCTTCTCAGTCTCAGCATGGCAATTGCCCCAGATCCAGGGATTTCTGGTGGGTTATGAGGACCACCAGGACTTTTGGATGTGGGAAGCCATTAGCTTGTCTTTCTGGCTTGTCTCAGTAGGGAAACATCTAGGAGTGTCCTCTCCTAAATGGCACCATTACATCCCCGAGTCAGCTGCACAGAGGGGGAGAGCTCTGGGTAACTCCTTCCCATGGATTAACAATGGTACTAAACCCCCTAAAAAAAAGCTAAAAAAAAATAAAAAAAGAAAAAAGAAAAAAAAAAAGAACAAGGGATCTCCATGGCAAGAGGTTATGGATGAGTTCTAAGCTCCTCACCCCTGCCACAGCATCCCTGGAGCTGGGGGTCCCAGTCTGCAGCCCCGAGCGAGCCCACCATGGGCAGAGCAGGAAAGGATTTGTGGGACAATCCTGGGAGCTGCTGCCCCCTGCTAATACAATGCATTGCAGGCACAGCTCGTCTAATGGTTTGCAATCCCAACAATGCTGTGGTTTGTCCTGTGGCTGAGAAAGCATTTTAATGTCCCAATTTTTCCAGCCCAGTATCTCCCCTTTGGATAGAGGAAATTACTGGAAATATGAGCCCTTCCACAAACCATCACAGCAGTGAAGACCTGAGCTGCCCCATGTGCTGGGTGTGCTTGTAGGTAAACTTGGGATATGTACTTGGAATAACCACTTGGAGAAAGGTGGTGGTGGATGGGAAGGGATGGAGAGGGAGCAGAGAAGTGTCCAGAGGGGGGATCGGTGCTCAGGCTTTATTCCTCTGATGTTTTAACTGCTGAAAGGGAAGGATGGAGGACAAAAGACTGAGTGACTGGCAAGGAGACAAAAAACAAAGTGACTGACTCCAGAAGGCTTCAGCAAGGTGAACAGGGGATGGGAGGCACCTCTCTGACCCCAGAGGCATGACCAGCATTTCTTATTCAGAGCAGACATGGGGAAGAACCAGATGCTCATGCAAAGCCTGAAAGGAGTCCAGCTAGCACTGGAGCTGAGCCACGGTGTGGGAAGACTGCTCCCCATGCCAATCCAAGGGAAGGAAGGGTGTTCCCATGCAGGTGCACACACTGCATGTACCTGTGGGTGCAAAAAGCCACAGGAAGGGTAAAGGTGCCTGGTATATCAGCTGGGAAACAAGCTTGAGCCAGGTCCTCTCTGATTAGGGACAAGGGATTCGGAGCATTTTTTGAAATAGGATTACAACCAAGAAATAGGGCTTCCTAATCCATTCTCTCCCTAACAAAAATAAGACTCAGTGAGCTGCTCAGGTCAGGAGAAAGCACTAATCCCTGTAGCACCCCTTTGCTGAGGTCTGGCAGACCTGGGCTGCCTGGGAGCAGCTGGAAGTGCCCTGGTTGTCTGTGGCAGTCACAAGGGAAAAGGCCCATGAGTGGGACAAAGTCACAGCAGCAAAAGAAGAAAATCCCATGGGGTCATGATCGTCTCAAGCAGCCACTTGGAGCAAACTGGCGTGGGTGACCCCAGAGCCCCACAGTGCTCCTGGGCAGCCTGTTCTTCCCACAGGAAGGAGGGGGTGATGCCCTGCACCTCCTTATGCTGATGGGGTGGTTTGGGCTGCTGGCAGCATGGAAAGCAACAACAGGAGGAGCAATGCAATGTAGAGGTGAGGGAAATACTACCTGGAGTATCCTCTGTCTGTGGCTGGAGAGCAGGGGTTGAGGTGGGGATGGGCAGGTTGGTGCCCTCCTTCATGGGCTCTGCAATTCCTTTTGAGTGTGTCCTGAAGGGGCAACGATAATTTTCTCTGCTTTTTACAGCTGAAACCCGACCCTGTCAGACACTGAATCCAGGCAAGAATCTCCAGGGTCTTATTTCAACCCTCCCTTTCCACCCTCAGCACCTCCACTATCTGATGCCATGCAAATACTCCCAGGCTCCATGAATCTTTTGCCTCTCTCAGTCCCATCTCTGATTCCATGGTGCTGCCTCTCCTGACCTCCCCGCTGTGCTCTCATTCCAACCTGCCAAGGGGAAGTGCAAAGTGTGCACAGAACACAGGTAAGATTAAAAATCCCCACAGGTTCAAGGGCAGATGGGATGGAAGAGGAGCCCACAGAGGGTGATTAACAGCACAGTAATGATGCCTGGCCCAGGAAGTCCCTGAGCTGCAGTTTGCAGGAGGATGGGGGGTGATTAGAGAGGAACATCGTGTCTGCTTGCCTGCTCTTTTTTCCTCTTCCCTGACATCTGCTCAGGGCTCTGTAGGAGAGAAATACTGTGTCATCCAGTCTGTCCTCTGTCCTACTCAGCAGCACCACAGAAGGGAGATCCCAAAAATGTCCTGTGCTGGGAAGAAGAAGCAGCTGAAGTGTGAGGATGAGCATCATTCCCAAACTATATCCACTGAGAACCCATCACTGCCCAGGGCTGCAGCAGTGACAGGACCCAGCACCTACCAGGGCTCCCTCCCTTTTCCCTCCTTGCTCTGTCTGACAGATGGAAGTGCCAGCACAATTGTGGGGAAGAGTCACTAAAAGCAGTCGTTTTTTAATGATTTTTCTTTTTTTACCCCAGATCAATGCAGAGAGATGGTCCATCCATCTGGAGATGGCCCAAGGGTTTGTGTCGCTGCCTTTGTGCACTCTGAGCATTGAAGCCCTGATAGGACATCCTGGGGTTGCCCCTTCCCTCAAACAAATCCTCTTTGAACTAAACTGGGTTTTTCCCTGGGGGAAAAAAAAAAGGAGTTAAAATGCCAGGAAATGGAAACTGCCACAGCCCTGGGGTGTGGTGGTGAATTGCCCTCTAGACCTCTACATCTGCTCCAGATTTACAGATACACTGCTTCTGGCTCTGGACCTGGTTTTGCTTTAGTTCCTAGACCAATAATTAGAGTTTTATTCCCCAGGAAGCATTTACAGACAATACAAGTTACCCTTTCACCTCCACTTTTTTAAGCTGATCATCCTGGAAGTGTTCGAGGCCAGGTTGGACAGGGCTTGGAGCAACCTGGAACAGTGGAAGGTGTCCCTGCCCACGGCTCCCCAGGGTTCCCCTGTCCAACCCAAACCATTCTGGGATTCTATGATCCAAATTCCTAACTTCCCTGTGTGCACTGAACCCACACCCCCTTTGTTGGGGGAAGCTGTGCTGAGCAGCAAGGGGTGGGTTGGGGCAGTTTGGCAGTGATGGGAGAGGGGCTGTTTCCATTTTGGTGGCAGTGAATGGACAGGATGGAGGCAGGATGTCCATCAGAGGTACCAAGGACATGTGTGGGGCTCTGCAGAGGTGATTCCTCCACAGGCATCCTGGCAACAAGGCTGGCTGGACAAGGTGGTCCACGTGGTGCACCCCAAAGGTGAGAGTCTCGCAGTGATGCTGTTTGACCCAGCCCTAAGTTTTGCCTTTGCAAAGCACCAGATCTGGCAGGGTGAGCACGGGCTCCATTCCCAGAGCGTTTTGTAAGGGCAGATGGCTCGGAGGCAGGAGGCACAAGTGTCAGCACACGCTCCATGGAGGGATGGATGGGGGGGAAGCAAAGCTGGAGGAGCTTTCAGGGAAGAGAAGAGCTCCTGTTGCATCTGCCACTGGAATCCCCTCCTGCCCTTCTCCACACCCTGCAGTGCTGACCTTTTCCTGCTCTTAGACTTGTCAACATAACCTGTTAACTGAACTAGGAATGATTTCCCGCTGATCTATGAAAGGTTCTTGGGAATGTCAATTTTTTTCTCTTGTTTATTGCTATTTTCCACCCAGCAATTAACAGACTTTCAGTGAGTCCTTCCATTTAGCAGGAGCTGCGTGCTGCTGCTTCACCTGCCAGGGTCAATTCGACCTGGATTATGTTTGAATACACGATCATATTTCTGTCAAATTTGCAGCAGCAAACAACACGCTCTTTATTCCAAATTCACCCTGGGTACACACGGGCTGTGAAAGGGCAGGCAAGATGGGATATGGCAGGAAGTTTGCTGGGGAAAAGCAAATTCCACCACATGCTTTGAGCAGCTGAACCATCAGAAAGGGGTTGTACTGGAGATGTGCGGGATCAGGGCTCTGGAGCAGCCCTGCCCTTGGCCCTTGGTTGGGTGCTGACATCAGAGGTGGCATCTCACAACCTCCTCTTACGTCATCAGCAAAACCTGAGTGGTGCAACCTCCTCGACGCTGTTAGACTGCAACATATGCACCACCAAAAGGTCTTCTCCATGCATCAGGTGTGATGAAATCACAGTATTTTGGCTTTGCTGTAGAGCCTGGGCATGAGCAAAATCATCCAACAGATGTCAGAATTAGGAAAAGGCCCTTAGGCCAAAAGCATCCAACTCAACTTTCCCGCTGAGGGATCTCCAAACTCTGAGCTGCAGGATGTCCAACTTCCCAACAGCTCTGCTTTGGCTCAGCTTCAGGACAGCAGATTCTTGGAGAATCGTCCTTCATTACCTGAGAGATCCCAAACACTTTCTGAAAGCTCTGGCTTCCTGCAGACATCTCAGGAATTCACAAAGCCTTTGAAATTCCCGGTGTGTATCTCACCTCCCCACACATCTTCACACATCACACGCTCTGCTTGGTCTGACTCCCTCAAAAACTGGTGCCAGGCCATCCCTGGAGGGATATCAAGGTCCAAGTCCTCCATCTCCACCCTCTCAACATCTGCACATTCTGTGCTGATCCAGCCCCAAATATGCTCCCTCTCTGACACTCTCTGGTGTCTGTTTCTCACCTTCCCCCACTTTTGGGGAACAGGAAATCAGCTCTGATGGAGAGTGGCTGGAGCTGGGGATGCTCCAGAAAAGGGAGAAACCCCATCTCTCCACAGGGAGTTTCTGAGAGGGAGGTAGTTTAGGGAAGAGGGCTGTTAGTGCCCACTGGTACCTTGGGCACTAGGTACCCAATCCTTCCAGCCTGGGCAGTGCTGGGTCTGGGTGCCCAAAGAAGCACTTTGAGCAGAGACCCAAAGGGTGAAGCCAATCCCCTGGGGCAGAGAAGGACCAAGCCCACTCTCCAGCTGCAGGGATGGCAACAGGAACATCAGGGTTCCCAGGGTTTTCCAAAGGCCAAGGGCATGAGACAGCAGGTGAGGGACCTGATGCACCGCCTGGCTGCTGGGAAGAACTGGGACCAGATGCCCAGCCATGCTGGAAACGGGGACAAGACATCCAAGGGCCACCATGGAGGGTGGCTGGAAACCACTGGAAGCTTCTACACTGAGAAGAAGCCCAGGAAAAAGCATGAAGCCCGTGGACAGTGGGCAGTACAAAGATTCTTTACGACCTCTTTGATTTTTATTCTCACTCCAGGAAAACAGAATTCTCACATTTTTTCAGAGTTCTCTTGTGTTTTGCTAAAAGCTGGCTCTTAAACACTTCAGCCACCTCCTCCTCAAAGCTCTGGCCAGCTCTGAGTCCTGCACCAACAGTGTGCAAACATGGCATGTTGGGACAGACATCCCAGCCTGGGACATTCCCTGGCATGGATCAGGCTTTAGGGATTCTCTTTCCAGACAAGTCCATCAGCTGGCAATGATCCATCATTCCTTCCTACTTTCTAATTCCTCCTCTGATGGATGCAGCCAGCCCTTCTCCAAACCTGACATTTATAGCACCAGTTTTCTCTGGGTATAAATATAACCTGAATGCGTTGGAGTAGCAGGAAAATCGTTTAAATGTTCCCTTTGACAGCAAGTTTGAAGATTGCTGACACTAAAACCACTTACTTATATTGTTCTGTATCATCCTGCACTCAGCCTTCAATCATCCTCATTACAGGTGTGCCAGGCACGCTGCACAGGCATGAGTGAATGAGCTCACCCTCTCCTGCCTGGTGCCCAGCCCGTGACACCTCCTGCCAGCTCAGAGAGCCTCATATTCCCACTGGAATAGAGGCAGAGCCAACGGGAGGAGCCTCACATGCCTAAGCCACTGCCCACACCTGTCAGAGGGTGAGCAGGCACACAGAGGTGTTAACCTCAGGTAAGCATGGCATGGAGGGATAGAAGGAGGGAGGGATGGAGGGATGGACAAGACAGAGGTGCACACAGACACACAGGACATGTCTGGACACCTCTGGCCTCTCGTGGTGCAAATGGGGAGGACAGCAGCTCTGGCTGGTTTTGGTACCCAAAATCCTCAGCTATGTCCGGCCCCCTTTCCTGTGGATGGAAAGCTGGACACGAGGCAACAGTGTGAGCTCACAGCCCAGAAACCCCCCGTGTGCTGGGCTGCACCCAAAGAGGAGTGGGCAGCAGGGGAGGGAGGGGATTCTGTCCCTCCACTCTGCCCTCGTGAGACCCCCCTGCAGAGCTGCCTCCAGCTCTGGGGGCCCAACATAAGGACACGGAGCTGCTGGAGAGAGTCCAGAGGAGGCCACAGTGATGCTCCGAGGGCTGGAGCCCCTCTGCTCTGGAGACAGGCTGGGGGGGTTCACCTGGAGAAGAGAAGGCTCCAGGGAGACCTGAGAGCCCCTTCCAGTGCCTAAAGGGGCTCCAG
>JAWWTY010000027.1:2018253-2030312 GCA_035222235.1 Margarornis squamiger | reverse complement strand
GTGCCCACTGCCCTGGGGAGCCTGGTCAGTGCCCACCACCCTCTGGGGGAAGAACCTTTTGCTGAGATCCAACCTAACCCTGCCCTGACACAACTCCAGCCATTCCCTGGGTGCTGTCCCTGGTCCCCCCAGAGCAGAGATCAGTGCCTGGCCCTCCTCTGCCCATCACAAGAAAGTTGTAGACTGCGATGAGGTGTGAAAGACAAGAGCAAAACCACTGCAGGAGAAGCAGCTCTAAATGATAGAGTTATTAAAGGAAGAGTTTGTGTTGCAAAGGACTGCCAAGCACCTGGTGACACAGAAAAGAGATGAGCATTGCGTGGAAAGTTTGCAGCCAACTGCTCAGCAATTAAGCCTCCTTAGGACAAGACAGATCAGGCTGGGCTCTGCCTTCAGATATTTTTATGCTCGTGGTGCCCTGGAGAAATGTGTTTTGCCCTTCAGAATCCCAAGATGAAGGAAATGGCTATAGTTTTGCCCTGGCACAAGACTCAGGAAGCTCTACCAGCAGCCACCTGCGTGCGGGGCTGGTGGGGTGATGTCCTTGAGCTGCTGGAGCTGCAGCACTGTCGGGCACTGGTTCCCAAGGAGGAGATCACTCAACATGTGCCCTTGTCTCTGGTGATGCCAGGTGATGTTCTCTCCTGTAAACATAAGGAGAGATGACATATGCTTTGCTTTCTGCTTGGCTGGCTCCAAAGCTCTCTGTGGTTAATCCTCTGCTGAGGTGACACACTGCGCACTATGGGCCAGAATCAGAGGTGACATGAGTGGTGGTGTAAGTGACATGTTGGTGAGCTGGGGTAAGCGAGTGGAAAGTGGTGTAAACCAGTGTTGCTGAAACACCAGTGGGCACGGAGGGGCAAGGGAGCATGGCACACAACCACCTGGAGAAGGGGAGGAGAAAAGGCAGCTCACACAGAGCCTCTGGCTTGGAAAATGCCCACCAAGATCTAGCAGTGGATCTTTGTCGGAGTGTGAAATAAGGGGATGCCAATGTGCGCTTCAGATCCCATCCTTGGGAAGGTTGGTCAGGGGAAATTCTTGCTTCCCAGCATTTAAAATGGCAAGTTGAGATCACAGAATCATAGGATAACAGACTGGTTTGGGTTGGAAGGGAACTTCAAGACCATCTAGTTAAAACCCCCTGCCACGGGAGGGACACCTTCCACTAGACCAGGTTGCTCCAAGCCCCGTCCAACCTGGCCTTGAACATTTTCAAGGAGAGGGAAGCCACAGCTTCTCTGGGCAACCTGAGCCAGGGCCTGCCCACCCTCACAAGGAACAATTTGTCCCCAGTATCCCATCTAACCCTGCCTTGTGCTAGTTTGAAGCCATTCCCCCTC
Organism: Margarornis squamiger; assembly: GCA_035222235.1. Classification (NCBI taxonomy): domain Eukaryota; kingdom Metazoa; phylum Chordata; class Aves; order Passeriformes; family Furnariidae; genus Margarornis; species Margarornis squamiger. The sequence continues at coordinate 2,028,966 of JAWWTY010000027.1, read as the reverse complement.
ATCCTGGCACTCCAGGCCCTTGTAAACAGTCCCTCTCCTCTTGCAGGAGAAATCCACGGGGAGCTCTCACACTGCAGCCTCCACAAGGGAGGAGTGGGGAAGGCTGTCCCGGTGAATCCCTGGTTCCAATGTCCCTGTCCCTGCCCCTCCTTACACCAGGCTCTCCCACAGCAGTGCCCAGAAAGTGTCCCCTCAGCAAGGTCATGGTGGTGGGTGCCATCCGGCCCCACTGAGGGCTCAGTTATTGACCTTGGCTTCAGCGGTTCCTCCTTACGCACAATCTTTCAGACAAATCTGTCATCTTGGTTTAAAACCAGCCAGACTCTGTGCTGTGGTTTTCTTGAACTAAAAAAAAAACCTTGTAGGCTACATAACCTTACAGAGGAGACTTCAGAGAGCCCCTCGTTAGCATTCCTGGGCTATTCTGAATGAAAGCACTGCTCCCTCTAATAACACCGGGGTACTCCTGTCTACCCACGCTGCTGCTGGGCATTCCCTTCCACAGCGTTCCCTTTCTTTAAAGCAGCTCATGCTAAACACTGCTGTAACCCATATTCTGCTCTCCCCATGCATAATTCCCCATCTACAACCAGAAAAATTCCCATCTTCTCTCAACACAGAGATGTTTTCTTTACTCAAGCTTCGTGCACGTTGTCACGGTACCCCCTCCAAATCCTCCTCCACACAGCAGTGGCACCACACAGGGAAAATCCAGATATTGCTGATTCTTCTCTGTGGGAGGCAGAGCTGTGCCCCCTCCACCAGCACATTCTGCACGAGCCTGGACATTATTTTGCTCTCATTTCTTCAAGGAGCTCTGCAGAGCAGGGCCTGCAAAAGGATTTCTTTCTGCCAAGCTCAAGGAGGGCTCTGCCACCTCCAGAGAGTGTCTCCTCACCATCTGTGGGGCTGCTGCTGCCTCTGCCCTCAGGCTGGCCCAGCACCACTCAGAGGAGAGGGGGATCACAAGTGCATCCTGGTAGTAACTAATGTAGGGTGCAAGGATGCAAAAAGGAGAATCTGGAAACATCTTGGGTGACCTGGATGCTTCCAGGCATCTGCCTGGGGTTTTAGGGTAATTTTTTTACCTTTATCATTCCCAGGGCATTTGGGAAGCTGAACAACACTGCCCCTGTGTTTCTCAGTGACATGTGCTCCACTTAATCCCAGGGTACAGAGGAAAGCCAATACAGAGGCTGAGGGGAGGCATCCATGAATCCAGGACTCTATGTGGAGCAGAGGCTCCCAGCCTTCCATGTGGGGCAGTCACAGAACCACAGAATGGTTTGGGTTGGGAGGAACCTTAAAGGTCATTTTGTTCCACCCCCTGCCATGGTCAGGGACACTTTCCACTAGACCAGGTTGCTCCAAGGCCCATCCTTCTTCTCCTGGTTTGCTCCACCATGGGGTGGCCCCAGCTGGTTGCAGGTGTCTCCCCACTGTCCCTCTGTCTCACCTTGTTCCCTCTCAAACCACAGCACACAGACCCCACACCTGGCCCAGCAGAGCCACTCCAAGGGACAGGATCCAGGTGGCTTTAACTGCGCCTGGCCCAAAAAGCACTGGTTCCTTCGAGCCAGGGAATTTCTTGGCCCCATTCAGAGGTGCAGGAGTGAGCACCAGACCCCACAGCTGATGTTGCCATCAGGCACTTTGCAGCACAACCCCCATCGTTGGTGCCTTCTGCTGGGCGCCAGCTGCACCCAAATCTCGGCTGCCATATGGCAGTGACAGTGCTGAGTGGAGCATTCCAGAGCCTCCAGCACCAGGACATGGCTGTGTCCTCACTGCTGGGACATCCCACGACCAAGCTGTGCCTGAGCATGTTTTCCTGTGGTGCAGGGCACCAGAAGCCACCAGCTCAGGGACACAAGTTCATCGGATTTCCCCTTCCCCTGGGACCATCACATCACCTCTGCTCTGTGCCTGCACTCAGGCTCCTCTCTGATGTAGTGGGAGATAAAAAGCCACGTGAGACCCTGACAAGGGCTTTGAGGCATCCAAAGAGGGGGATGGAGTTTTATTGCTGGATTAATAATTTAACAAGACAAAATGAAATTCACGGCACTGAGAATTTGAGAGATTCTCACAGAGCTGAAGTTGCCCACTTTTCACCCAAGGAGCAGCTGCTCCCATCACATGGCTGTCAGATATTTTTGGGGTTCCCCATCTCATTCCTCCCAGCCCTCTCATTGCCAATTTGCCTCCCCCACTCTCCAGGGCACACCAGAGGGTATTTCCCACAGCCAGCCAAGCCACGTGCATTTCCCAGCCTCCAGCTTTGGGAGGAGCTGGATGTTGCTGCTTCTGAGGAGTGATGTCCTGGCCAAGCAGACTTGGCACTGAGGAAGGGACAATTCACAGCCAAGACAACTTACCTGGGTTGAATTAATCCAACCCAGCAGCAGTCCCTTTCCCAGCCCGCTGACGGTGTGTGCGTATACGGCTCGATGCGCGCCTGCGAACACGAGCCACGCGCAGGAGATTGGCACAACTCTCTGATAATAAATCGTGCAGAGAACAGCAAGAAAAGGGAAAAAATCCTGACTTTGATGTGCACTATCTTCGATCTCCAGCGCAGCACGAACGCCAGAGTGGCCCTCGCCAGCTCCGTGCTCTGCGCAGATGAGGATGGATATTGCAAACCTGGAGAAAACTGGTCATGCTGGAAACGTGTGCAAGGTGCATATTGGGGGGGGGGAAATTGGGGGGACTTGTTCTCATCATCTCATCTGATTCATTGCCTGAGAGGAAGTTTGGGTGTCACTGCCGGTGTGTGCTGGAAATTTGGCTTCAACAAGAGGCAGAGAAAATAGCGAAGGGTCCCAGCTCTTCTGGTAGAGGAAGGAGACTCATTTAGAAAGGAGAAACAGGAATATTAGTTGCTGGTTAATTTTTGGTTATCAGTGTTAGGGTATGGAGCCCATTGCTGCAGATCACAGAATGGAATCATAGAATCATTTGGAATTCGTAAAGACCACCCAGTTCCACCCCCTGCCATGGGCAGGGAGACCTTCCACTAGCCCAGGGTGCTCCAAGCCCCATCCAACCTGGCCTTGGATACTTTCAAGGGTGGGGCAGCCACAGCTCCTGTGGCAGATCTGAGCCACAAACTCAGGCCAAAGGGCTACCAGGGTTACAAAATTCAGCTTCCAGCAGTGTCAGCTCATTTCTTTCCTGGATGAAGGTTTATCATACAAGAAATTTGGTTTCTTAATCCCAGTTCTTTTAGGAGGGAGCAGTTTGGGAGCTCACTGCTCCAGTGCTAGAAAGGCAGTACCAATTTCCATCTGGAATTTCACAGTCCCTTCACCCCCGTTTGGTGTCATATCAATATTCTCCTTAAATGGCATTGGGGTTTATTTTCCTTATGTTATAAACAGCAGCTAAATTCCCGCTCAGCCTCTCTGAAATATTGCTGTGAAAATCAAGGATATGAGCTGACTTATCAGGAGAGAAAAATACCAGAAGGACTAATGCCTGGCTCAGAGGCTGCACAGCCATGGAATAACAGCATTTCTCCTGCAAGGCAGGAGCCTCGGGCAGAGGTGGACTTTGGGAGACTCTGGGCATTACCAGGAAAGTAATTCCAGCCAAGCAAAGGAAAGACTGTTTTCTCAAGAGCAAACTTCAGATTTTTCCAGCCCTGGACAAGTTGCCACTCTCAGGAAGAGGCTCTGCAGGGATTCTGGGTCCTCATTGCACCCAACCTGTATCCATGGCGTTTTCCTTTTGGCAGCTTGTGCACTCAGTCCCTTTGGTCTGATAGCAATTTTTATTGTCTCGTGCAATATAAAGGTGAGGAAGTTTGAGGACTGAGTACAGTAAACCCCCTTTTTAGGGCACATTCCTACCAGGATGCTCTTGATGTTCCTCTCTTGTGCTTGTTGTAGCTGGAGGAGGTCACAGCAGCAGATTTTGTTGTAGGTTTGTGTGCTTGTGTGCAAGCACATAATGCAACTGAGATTTGAGAATACAGTGTCACACAGAGCAGGAGCAGGATACATTATTCATCATCAAGGTAACGCTAACAAGATGAGAACATTTAGTTGTTAAACGTTGGGAAATGGAATTAAAAAAGAAAGGCCATTCCTGTGTGAAGAGCTCTGTAACTGTGTCCTGCAAATCCCTTTTATGCTGAAGCTGCCACACAGTTGCATGTCAGTATTAAAATGAAGCCAAAGCAGGATTTTAGGGAGGCTTTTTGGGGAAGGTTGGCTCTTTGCTATCCCCATGGGAAGGTCCAGCTTGTGATCCCCATGCAGGGTGCAGGAGGAGGAGGAAGCCACCCTTAGAACTCAAACCCGAGCAAGGGACATTCCTCCAGCCCCAGGGCTCCCTGTGACCCTCCCTGGGGGCTGTCCTTGCTCCACCAGCAGGAGCCCTGGGTGTTCCCCTTTCCATGTCCCAAAGGCAGGTGAATCAGAGCCCATGTGCTTCACACACTGCCCATGACTGTTGTGCCTCTGTATCCCCATTGCATGACTACAGACAACGACTGAGGCATCCTGTATTTCCTAATTCAGCCAAACTGCAGCGTGTCACTGAGCCATTTGCTGCAATCAAAGCAGATGACATTGTTGAACCAGCTGCCAGGTCACTGCTCTGTTTTTTCTGAAGCAGGGGTTTCCAGCTGGGTATCCCACATCCAGGGACCTCTGTGTCCGTGGGGCCAGCCCAGTGTGACAAGCACAACACTGCAGGGACATCTATCCCAGGACTGTCAAGGCCAATGGTAACACAACAGTCAACAAGACATATGCCCTCAGGCAGAGCTCAAATATTAAATTCCCCAGTGGAGCGGAGTTCCCAGCTTTAATAATTATACTTATCCAGTTCAGCAAAGGCCCTTGAAATCTTCTGATGGAAAGTGCATAATTTAAGTGCAAGGTACTTGTATTGTTGTTAGTGGTTAGTGGTTAGATCTGTGCCAGGTCTGCTCTCCTTTAACATCTTCATTTGATCTGAAAGAGGGAGGGTAAAGAGCATGTTAATTAAATTTGCAGAGGATATGAAATGGGAAGGTGCTGCAAATCCTGGTGAGGACAAAGAGCTAAAAGATAATGCACTGGGAAAGAAGGGTCAGGCATAGGAAGGAAATAGCCAAATGAAATTCATTCTGAACAAATGCAAAGTAATCCAGCTGGGGAAATATAATTTAACACCATGGAGACTGGGAGAGAGACATTTGGAAAGCAGTAATACCGAGCGGCCTGAGGGACAGCAAATTACATTGGGATTTTCGATACGTTGTGGTGGCTGCAGAGCAGGAGCTGGGAACAGACAGCTCAGGCTTTTCTGACCAAGAAAGAGGGCAGGTTTTCTATTCTCACGCTTGGGGTGCTGTTAAGTGCCACACTACCTTTGTATGGAGGCCAAAAGATCCCATCACCTCAGTAAAACAAGGGAAATTTGAGTTTGAGGCAGCCCAGAGTGAATTTGGGGCCACCACAGCACATGGGGTCTGTGAGAACACCCAGACTTCCCTGCACACCATGCTTGGATCAGGCGATGGAGCTGGGAGACACCAGGGACAAGCATGAGCTCTGTGCTGGGGAGGTCTCAGCACCCTGCAGAGGTAGGTGGGCTGAGCAGCAGGCTTCTATCCCACCCTCAGGAGCACAGAGCTGAAGGCATCTCCTCAGCCGTGTAGCAGTGCCCTGGAATCCCACACTGCCACCGTCTCTCACCCTGCAGCCACCACATCAACACTCTGGCATCACCTGCCAGGGAATTCTGCCGTCAACACCTCCACGTTACCTGCCACTTTCCCCTCCATCACCTCCTACATCGGTGTCCCCATGGCACCGCTGTCCCTGGCACTGCATGTCCCACCACCCCAGCCCCAGCGCTAAGCACCATCACCTCCCAGCATTGGCGATATCTTAACTCAGGGCCAGGTGCTCCCAAAGCATCACCTGCGATGGGATTGCAGCCCTGCGCTGTCCCCACAGCAGCGTGGCCTCCCCAAGGGCTGCTCCCTGTCCCTCTGGGACAACACCAGCGTGGGCCATGCTCCACATCCTTGGACGCTGTGTGAATGTCACACACCAGAGGTGGACGCTCCTGCCGTGTCCAGGCGTCTCGTCATCCCCGCAGGACCCTGCGTGCTCCCGTCATGCCCAGACAGCCGTGCCGAGCCGACAGCTCCATTGAAGACGCGCAGCAAGTTTCCAAGAAATCATGCTGCCTTCAAAGCGAGCTCGGCATGAATATTTCAGTGCAGCTGCTTGGCCCCGGGTCCCACCCTGCAGTTTCGGGAACAGGCACTGCAGAGTCACCGGGCTCGTGGCAGCGTCCCCCACACACTGTGACCCTTGTGCTCCCTGACCCCCGCTCTCCCTTTGTCACCCCTGCCCGTGATGGGGTAACCCAGGTCCCCGTTCGTGCCCTGCACAGCAGGATGCAGGAGCCCAGAGCCCCAGGGAGATGCCCGGCTCCCACCTTCACTCCCCTGCACGCCACAGTGCCCGGGGCAGCACACGGCCTGTCACTCGTGCTCTGTAGACGAGTCCCCTTGCCAAAGTCGCAGCTTGGCAGCTCGGCCCGTCCCCATCCCCATCCCCATCCCCATCCCCATCCCCATCCCCATCCCCCTGCCCACAGCTCCCATCGCTCACCCTCGGCTTGACGCGCTCAGCGCCGTGCCCCCCTCCCCGGCTCCTCACGGCTGGGCTGCCCAGCCTTGGGGGCTGCGCTGGCCCCTGGGGGCTGCCCGGCCCTGGGGGCTGCCCAGCCTTGGGGGCTGCGCTGGCTGCCAGCCCCTGCCCCTGCCCCTGCCCCTACCCCTGCCCCTGCCCCGACGGGCGGCTCGGGAGCCCATCCGCACGTCTGCGGGGCTGGGGGGCGACCGAGGGGGCCGGGCGGCAGCACTGGGGGGAACCAATGCACCGTTCATTAGCCTCACTCTGCCTGTCCTAATTGCCTGCTCAGGCTGAAACAATTGTGTTAGAGGCTGCTCTGCCTAATTATTATTGTTCTTTTAAAAATAATGGGGGAGGGGGGAAGCGGAGAGGGGAAGGGAAGAGGGAAGGGCAGGGGAAAGGGGAAGGCAGGAGGAGCGGAGGACGGGATCCAGCAGCTCGTAGATGAAGTGACTTGTTTAATGACTGTGAGCTCCGAGGCTGGTAGGGAATAAAGAGGTCTGGAATTGGTTGGCCCCCACCCCGCCTCCTGCCTGCCCCTCGCTCCCTTCCGCTCACACTGTGTTTATTTCCGAGTGATCAGAGGGAGAATAAAAGCCCATCTCGTGTAATAGAGGGAGAGGATTTAATCTGTGTGCCTGGGACTTCAGTAAACTGCAAACATCGATCCGAGCCGGTGGGGAAAGAAAAGAAATTTACAGACCAATAAAAGTATATTAAAAAACTTCCCCTGCCCTCTGCCGTGCGTGGGGGCGATGCCACGGGGCTGCTGGGGGCTGCACCCGGGGAAAGAGCCCACGCGTGGGGCATGGAGGGACCCGGGGGATTCCTGGGGTCCCCGGGGGGCTGGTTCCAGGGCCGGGGGGCAGCAAATAGCCCCGGGAGCCCCCCGTGCTTGCCTGGGGGTGCTGCGGGGCTGGGGGGCTGAGAAGCGGAGGGTCTGGCAGCCAGTCTGACACTTAAGGAATTAGCTCTGCATCATTTGGAGTTTTCTGCTCTACTAATTTTCAGCCGGCTCCTCATTTGCGTCTTTTTTCCCCCCACATTTTAAAGGGGCAGCATCGCGGATTCCCGGGACCTCCTGGGACCTGAGGGGCAGGGCTTGGTCTCGTTGCTTTGCCAACTCACATCCTCTCTTGGCATAGAATGGCATATTTTTCCCTCTTTTCCAGCAGGCTCTTCCCTTCCAAGGGCTGTGCATTGTGCTTCCTTCCCTTGCTGGCATTTGCACAGCACTGGGACCCTCCTGCTGGGCAGCACCTCACCTGTGGCAGCATCTCTGCACCCAAAACCTCCTGGGGAGACTCCAATCTCCAGGCTCAGCAAACAAATCCACCCAGCCCTGACTTTGCCCTTTGGTGTTTGCTTTTGGCTCACATTTGAGGTCTCATCTGCACTGGCCTGTCAGTTGATGAAAACAGAATTTCAGTCATCTGTTGTCTGACAGTGCACTTTAGACTTCTGTGGGGAGAGAAGGAGGGAATATTTGATCAGAGGTTTGCATTCACTACACCCAGCTGGCTGTGCTGGGCAGAGGAGGGGGGGAAACGCTGTCCTGGCCTGGGAGAGTGGAAAGCAGGGGGCATTTTCACCAGGCTGATGTGGACAGTGCAGCAGTGTGTCTGCCTGTGGCAGGGTTCAGACGTGACAACATCCCAAATCCCTGCTGCCCATCAGGAGGATGTCTCTGCTTCCAGGATATGGCTGGTGGGGTGGCATCCAGTCACCTCTGGTACCAGCCACAGCTGCCACAAGCACATCAGTCCTGGCTTCAGCCCCCTGTGCTGGCTCCAGCCCTTGTACTGATTTAATGCTCGGTGAAGTGAAGGGACCATCCCCAGCTCTGCTGGAGACAACGTCCCAGCCCACTGTGGGGACAGAGGCGCGCTCGTGGCAGTGCAGATGACGGAGCCCAGGGACTGGAGGAGCCTGCCAGGCAGCAGGAGGAGGCTCCACGCCAGGCAGATGGACCCAGAGGCTGTGTGACCTTTCCAGCTTTGCTTTTCCACCACGAGAGCTCGCTGAGGACACAGCGTTCCAACAACCCTATCGCTTTCCTTCCCTACCCAGCAGAGCCCAGCACTGATCATCCCATTAACAGTTACCGGCCAAGCTAACAAAGGAAATCAATTAAATTAAAAAAAAAAATAGAAATAAATTAAAGCCAGCATCCAGGCCTAGGCACGGTTGTTATCCCACATGAGGAGAAGTACCAGAGATTCCCCCCAGTCGGCTCAGGGCTTTGCAGCACTCTATTGATTGGGCATCGAGAGCCTCCAGGCACTGCTGGCAAGGGCTGGCAGACAAATAATCTCACCTCAGCCCATCCTCCTGGATATCCCAGCCTCCTCAAAACTGCAGTCTGGGGACCCTGACCATTATGAAAAATTCCCATCAGCAGCACTGAGCCTTTCGAGTGTGGTTACAAGTGTGTGGTTGGTACTGGAACATCTCACCCTTCCACTGTGCTGGCAGCTTGCATTCACTCCAGCCCTGATATCCTCTGTCAGGCCAGAAAGTAACTCTGTGCATCCCCAAAATAGTGCTGAGCCCCAAAGGTGACTGCCTGATGACTTCTTCCCTCTTGCAGGAGTGCCTGTGGGCTTGCACGGATGCTGTGTCATCCTGTTTGGATTTGACCACACCGGTCCATGTCCTGGGCATCACCCTTACCTTGTGCCCACCTTCATCCTCAAAGGTACTTTTCCCCCTCAATGCTTCCAACCCCTCCTGCCCCATCACTGGTGCCCCTATGCCTCTGACACACTCAGTCCTTACCAGCCCCCCAAACCCTGCCCTGATCTGACCAGAGGAAGCCCCCCTTGCACATGAACAGGAGACATGAGCTGTTCCTTCTACACGGACAACACAAGCACTTCCCTTGTATCTATACAGACCCCCTCAGCACAGAAACACCTCTCTCCCATGCACACACCCCACGACCTCCCTCATCATCCCCTCCAGCCCTGCTCCCCTCCGATGCTGTGACAACCTTCCCCTTCAGTGGCTCCTTCCCTGTTGCCAAGTGAGGTTGCTTTGCAAAACCCCCTCGCCCAGTCACTTCAGCAGGAGCCACTATGAATATTCCCAGCAGAATTTCCTTGGTGTGAAGATGTAATTGCTGTGATACCCCCACGCACAGACTTGTTTCCTAGCACAGGCTGGACTGTCTGCAGTGCCATCCCTCCACAGGAGACTGTCACCAGGGCTGACATCTGCCCCACAGAAGAGGGAAAGAGGATTCCCCCCAGGGGAGATACAGTGCTCCCTTTCAGTGGAGCAAATGTTCTTTTATTCCCCACTTAAGGCATGTTTCCAAGCCATTGTCCCTTCTGTCTGAAAGCTCTGGTCATAGCCAGGGGCAGCAGCTCCCACTCCTGCCAGAGCAGCAGGCTGCTGGCTCCAGGCTTTTCCAACACCTCTGTGTGTGGGCATGGAGAGCTGCTGGTCCTCCTTCCCTTCCTGACACCTGCTTTGGCAGTGCCCTGTGGAGCTGGACTATGAATCACCCTCCTTCTGCTGTGTTTGGAGACTCAAATACGACTGGAGAGCTCATCCCGTGCCTCCTCACCCAGTGGTGGGAGCTGGCAGTGTCTGGATGAGGGGATTGTCCCAGCAGGAGTGGCTGGGAAGGCAGTGCTGCTGGGATTGGCACTGCTGAGTGCCTGGGGACACACCATGCCTTGCTCTGCCCTCATGTTCCTCCTGAGCCATGGCTTCTGGGATCAAACTCTGCATCTTGACTCAACCTAGATTCTCCGGTGATCAGCACAAAAAAGATGTGGAGCTGCTGGATTGAGTCTGGAGGAGGCCACAGAGATGCTCTGAGGGCTGGAGCCCCTCTGCTCTGGAGACAGGCTGGGAGAACTGGGGGTGTTCACCTGGAGAAAAGAAGGCTCCAGGGAGATCTGAGAGCCCCTTCTAGTGCCTAAAGGGGCTCCAGGAGAGCTGGAGAGGGACCTGGGACAAGGGATGGAGGGACAGGACAAAGTGGAATGGCCTTAAGATGAAGGAGTCAAGGGTTAGATGGGATATTGGGAAGGAATCCTTTCCTATGAGGGTGGGCAGG
>JAWWTY010000027.1:2001399-2017869 GCA_035222235.1 Margarornis squamiger | reverse complement strand
CACAGCCCCAAGGCTGCCAGAGCTCCAGGAGGGTTTGGATGATGCTCTGGGGCACAGGGGGTGACCCTTGGGGATGGGCCTGTGCAGGACTCAATGATCCTTGTGGGTTCTTTCCAACTGAGCATATTCTGTGATTCTGCGATAGGTAGATGGAGCAGGCTGGAAAACTGGGCAGCAGGGAGCAACAGGTTTAAAAGAGGAGAAGTAAGGGGTGTCAAAGTTAAGTGACATAGGAGATGAACACATGCTAAAAATGAAGGGTTTGAGAGGACAGCTAGGAAGGAATGATGAATCCAAGGAGGCAGGAGCAGCTGGAGGCAGAGGTGCCATCATTAACATCAGCTGAAGAGCTGGGAAAACAGGAGCTGCAGGCAAAGGGGGTCTCTCAGCCCTGTGTCCCAACTGTGCGTGCTCAGGAATATCTGCAGTCTGGTTTCCAGGAACACGAGCACCGGCTCAGCTTTGCAGCAAAGCTGTGGGAGCAGCACTGCAGGCTGAGGCTGCGACACGAGGACGGCTCTGCAGTGTGAGAAACGAGATCCACACTTCACAGGGAAAAAGCGGAATCTGCATGTCCTCCCGCCACCCACGACACTTGTGTTGTGGCGCCGTAATCGAGGGATGGACTGACCCAAAAAGATGGGAAAATGGGTCAGAAGATTGCTTTAGTTGGAAGCCAGGCTGGAGAGTGTTGCGGTGCTTGGTGTCCTTTGGGAAGTGGCAGAGGGACACCTGCACTCAGCATCACCTGCAGGGATGGCTCTGACAGCAGCCTCTCCAGCCTCTGCTTTGGTGTGGGCTACGCACAACTGGAATGCTCTGGCTCCAAAAGCAGCAGAGGCAGATCTTTGAATTTCTTCAGTTTCACCTAAAGGTTTAGCATATTTTAAATTATTTTGGTTTTTCAATTAAAAAAACAAACAAACAAACCAACCAAAAAAAACCCAAACCAAACCCACCAAAAAACAAGTAAACAAAATTCAATGTCTTTGATGTTATGAGCTGCACAGGAAATCTAGTGCTAACCAGCTTCCTAAATTTCTTTAACTCAGGTGGTATTCCTAGAATTCAATCCAGATTATTTCACTCAGGATTTGAAGAGACAGTTGGCCTTTAACTGTGTTTGAAACCTTTTAATGGGTTGACGATTGATTGATTGATTGGTTGATTGAGGTAAATTTTTCAACAAGCTGAGTGCCCTAATTGATGCTCACCTTGCCAGGGTGCCCAGTGTCCACTGGAGGAGGCAATTCCCAATGTTCCCAAGGCCTTTGGGACAGCTCAGCCCATTGGGGTCCACAAACCACACGAGGCTGTTGGTGTTCCATGGGGGATCATGCATGAGGGTGGTGAGTCCAACAGACCACCCAAGAGATCAAAAATACACATCAACCATCTCAAAGAAATGAGTTCATGGAGAAATACAGAATTTGTCCTCCAAGAGCTGACATCAGAGAGATTTAGTTCACTTCAGAAAGTGATGCTTTAGCAAAGTGACATTACAGATATTTAGATGCTTTCACAAACTGAAAGGCTTCCCAGCTCACTTCACTGCCCATCTCTGTGGCCACAGCAGCAGCAAACAGCTCTGAGAGGGCTACAAATTGAAATCTGTGTGTTGGGGACTGGTTTTCCTAAATGTAGTGTGATCACAGAGAGGGTAACTGATTAATTTGTAATGGGAGACCGGCGAGATGGGAGTGCAGGATAGAGGGAGCCCGGGGAGCCGCGGATGCTGCGATGCTGTCGGCAGCTTATCTGATGTTCTATCAGGAGCCTCTGCAGTCCAGCAGCTTCTGAGGTACCAGAGGGGCTTTCAAGGGCTAAGTCTCCAACAGTATTATGGAGTACACAAATGAGAAGGACACTTGATACAATAATAGGTAAAAGGGAAAGGATATTGTAAAATAAATACGTGGCATCTTCAGGTAAGTGGAGTGTGTTCAGCTCAGCAGAAATCCAGGCAATTAACCCACCATGGAGGTGGTGGCTGAGGTGGATCCATTAGCAATTATACATGAGGAGCTGTGCAGGACACTAGATTTCAAGGACCTGCAAGGACAAACACCAGTGTTTCACCTTGGAGCAGACCCTGTGGTTGAACACACGCACCAGCACATCTCAGTCCAGCTCCCAACGGTGCAGAAATCATTGAAACAATTAATAGACCTTGTGCCTGGCAGCACCCACTGGAGATGATAAACATTGCTCAACGGGAAGACTTCAGCAATCAATATCCAAACGAACCTCATTTGTTTCTCATTTGAAAATAAGCTTACTAGGTGACAGAAATCCTCCAAACAGTGAGGAATAACAAAAGATTGCTTTCATCTCAGAGGAGCCCTTAGCAACTGGCACAGGAGGGGTGGGGTAAGGCATGGCAGATCTCTCTACTGAGGCTCTGCAACAGCTGTAGGGAGAAAAAAGGATGCTACAGCTACAGTATAGGAGCTTCAGGCAGCGGGAGACAGACACAGGATCATGGAAAGCTTTGGGGTGGAAGGGACCTTAAAGATCATCTCATTCCACCCCCAGGGGCACCTTCCACTAGCCCAGGTTGCTCCAAGCCCTGTCCAACCTGGCCTTGAACTCTTCCAGGGCTGGAGAAGCCACAGCTTCTCAGGGCAACCTGTGCCAGGCCTGCCCACCCTCACAGGGAGGAATTTCTTCCAACTTGCCCTCAGGTCATGACACGGTGGCTGATCCTGCTCAGGTAAGGGGTACCTTACCCTAAAACCAGCACAGTCACAGATGTGGGAGCTCTGAGGCTGGATGTCCTCACTGCGACCCACTGCCCACTCCAGGATCCGTATCCTCATGGGGACATTCTCTTCTCATTCCAAACCTGTCCAAGCCCTGCTGCTTAGCTTGCAAAATTTGACAACAGTAGTACAGATGCAAATAAATTTGGCAGGATTTATAGGTTTTAGTGTCCGTGTGTGCTCGAAGGGAATTCATGTTTGAACACGGCTCCTGCAGATGTAGGACAGGGCCCGAGGAAGATTTCTAACACATCTCCCTGCAACACACTCTCAGTAAACAAGAGGAGGTGTGGGCACAAACCAAGATCTTCCCAAACAACAGCAGTGTGGCTGTAGGAGCCCCAGCTCTGGAATAGCACCCTCAGCCAATGGGTGAGAGAACAGAGGTGGAACAAGATGATCTTTAAGGTCTCTTCCAATCCAAACCATTCTATGATTCTGTGAAGTGTCAGGCAAAGTAATACCAGTGAAATCCTCGTTTCCCTCCAGTGATGGAGAATCACCTGTGGCACACAGGGCACCAGCATTCCCTGCCCTGGGCTCTCCAAGGGGTGCAGATACAACATCCCAGAGAGGGACAGGGCTTCCAGCAGCCCTTCACTCACTGGCCACCACCATCCCCACCAGAGCCTTCGGCATCATGGAGTGGCCTTTGTGTTCCCAAAGGGAACAGCCTTCTCCTGCATGGAGCAGCAAAGACCCTGAAGGTGTGTGAGGCTGAAAGAGGTTTTCAAGTCTGCTTCCCAGCAGTGGGAGTAACTCAGCAACTGGAGAGCCCAAAGGGATTAAAAGCTGTTAGGGAAAACAGTGATTGGGATAGCCCAAAAAACTTTCCCATTTCAGCTGCCTAAGGGTCTGTTTCCACCCTGGAATTCACACATCTCCTAAAAATCTCTTTCAAAGAGATGCACACATGGTCTGTAAGAGTTTTTTTGGGGTGAGAACTGGGGAGCTCTGCTCCATCTGATCCATGACCAACCTCCCCAAGGAGCTGGGAGTCAACTGGTGCTCAGTCCCTACCTGGGAAGTGCTGGCAGCTCAGGGATGCTCCACGGTTCAGTGCTTTTGGAGACATCCCTTACAGTATCACTGCAATTATCCTGTTGTTTAGGTGTCCCCGAGGAATGGAGAGAACCTCATTATCTGGCAGACTGAGGATTTGGATGTGCAGGGGATGTCAAGGAGGATTTTGAATGCGGAGCTCCATCAACAGAGAGCTGCCCATCCATCCACCGATCCTTCCAGCTCCCACTGCCCCTCACAAAGGCAGCAGCAACAAATCAGTCCGAGCCAATGGGAAGGAGAGGAGAGGAGAAAGCTCTGGAGGGGTTAACGTGCTCTCGAGCATGGTTCAGTGAAATTGTCAAAAAATCCCTTCTGACAAATTGCCTGAGAAGAGAGAGAAAAATATAAAGAGCCAAGTGCATGGTAATGATTTCTGAAAAGTTCCCCAGCACCAAAATGGCAAAATACCATTAGCAAAGCAAATTGTGTTTTGTGCGCATAATTCACACCAGAACAGGGGATCGGGGCAGTGCCGCTTCCCGTTATTAATGGGACACCACTCCGAGGCATCCACAAAGCTCAGCCTGCGCTGCGGGGGACGCGGGGCAGGGATGGGCTCTGCCCCAGGGAGGGGAGGGCAGCCCCAGCCCACATCCCTGGGCTCCTCTGCGATGCACGGGGTGGGAAACGCCGCGGGATTCGCTGTGCAAAGCTCAGCTCCAGCCAAAACCTCACCCGTGCCCTCCCACCCGAGCGCCGTGCCCGCCGTGTCGGGGTCGCACCGGCTCCCACCGCTCCTCTCCTCGCTTTGGGAGTGGCCCCTCAGAGCAGGGTGCTCGCAGGACACCGGCTTCACAAATCTCATTTTCCCTCTCTTTTTGATCCCCACGCTGCCGGGGAGCCTGTGGGTGGCTCTTTGCATGTCCCGGTGCCTCCCGAACCAGCCGAGCCCTCCGGAGCCGTGCCCCACCCGGCTTCCGAAGCTCCTTCCCAAGCGCTCTCGGGTGACTAAGTGCCCTGCCGAGCAGCTACCAGACAGATTGACTCCAGATGCTCACGGACAAACATTACCCGTCCTGCTCAGAGCCCTGGCTCTGACACATTCCTGGCGCGTCCAACACCCCGGGAAAAACAACATTCAGATGAGGCTGGGATGGCGTGGGGGGAGAGCTGGATTTTAGAACCTCCATTAAAATATTACCTGGGTGACCTGGGCTTTGCGTGGTGCTCTGGGGGTGCTCTGATGGAAGCTGCTTGTTGAACACATGATGGATGTGCTTTTGCAGCGTCTGTTTTATGGAAACCAAGGGGCTCACACAGTCCGCGGGCAGGGCTGTGATGCAGCCACCGACGCTGCTCTGCCCGGCTTTCCAAGCCATACACCATGCAAATCCTGCTTTTGTGATGAAATCAAAGGAAACATCCATGGCATCACAGCTCCTGGCACCTGTGGCAGGGCTGTTGGCTCGCAGGAGACACAGCCCAGTGAAACCCTTCAGGCTGTGGGTCACGGAGGGATCCAGCTCCTCCCAGAGCCCATTTTTGGGTGGTTTCTTCTCCTCTTCTCCCGGTCCCGACGCTGGCACCCCGACACATCAGTGTCTGGCACAGAGGTGTCGTGCCAGGACGCCAGCCCAAAGGGCAAGGAGGAGCACGGCCCGGGCAGCGGGGGGAGCCAGGCTGCATTTTGGTCATGGAAAGGCTCTGTAATTCATTACCTGTGCCCCAGGACAGGCAGGATTGTAATAAACACCTTCTTTGAGTCCTGTAGATAGAAGTTACATGAAAATTACCTACTTTAAAAGAACATTAGCATTTCAAAGTCAAACATTAGGAGACAGTGGAGCTCGATGACTGTACACTGGCAGGGTTGTGCTTTGCCTCTTTATACACTGTGATGCTTTTCATCTCACCTTTGTGTGTTGTTCCCGACTGGATGGGCCACAGGGTTGGGTACAGAACCTCCCAAACCACTCCTCAGGCTTCCACTGTTGGATCAAGAAGAAATGACTAACAGCAGGTCGTTGTGCTCCTTATTACTTGGCCTCAAAGGAACAGTGGAACAGGCTCCTCCAGCGGGTCCTGCAGCAGCAGAGGTCGAGACAAGGTTGTATTCCTGGGTCTGGGTGATTAGAAAAGCACTGCTGTGCCCTGGTTTAAATCCATGCAGTGCTCACATCCCCAGTGGGCCGTGCAGTGCTGGTGCTCTGATCTCCACGGCACTTGGAGCAGCAGGAACACTGCAGGGGACAAGGGTGGAAGTGATTGGGGACATGAAACGGCCTTTGCAGGGAGGAAGCTGAGCAAATGTCTAAAATCGAGCTGGATGATGACCTGGGAATGGGCTTTACTCGTGAAGTAGTGAGGAAGAACTAGGGACATCAAATGAAATGACAGAGCAGTGGGATTAACCATGGGAAACCCTTTTTCCCCAACATGCAGAATGTGACTCTGGGGATCACAGGACTTCGAGGTCCTCCACAGGTGAGCCCAGAAGGCAGTTACCTAAATCACCAGCAACAGATCCATGGGGGAATTGAACACCAAGAACCAGATGCAATCTCTGGCTTGGGAAGCCTTTAAACAGAAGCTTGCTTGTGGCTGCTGGAGGCTATAGCCAGGGGCGCCCTAACTGTTGGCTTACCCTGGTGATAAACCCTTCCTCAGCACTTTGCAGCACCAGCCCGTGTCCAAGCCAAGAGGCAGGATGCACCTTGTGCACTGGCAGTGCAGCTATTCCCACGAGCAGGCTCCTAAGGAGAGATGGAAGTGCAGATAGGACAGCGATCCACCCCTGGTTGAGGGTGTGGTGTCTTAGATAGCAGGAAACAATGGAGAAATATCTTTGATCAGCACAGCCAGAAGCTGGGGAATAAATCTCCCAGACTCTGAGGGAATGTAGACCTTTCCTGACTCTGGCCCTGCTAAGATGACCAGCAAACCCTGGTGGTGACAAGACCCAGCAGTGCAAAATTAGACCAGGTTAAGGGAGCTAGTTTGGCTCCAGACTATCACTAGGTGTGTGTTTGCCTTCCCTTATGTTACATAGTTTGTGCTATAAACCTGCCTCGTACAGATTAAGTCAATCTTACATTAGCAATAGCAGAGAAAACAGTCCCAGCAGCACAACAGGATCCATAATGCTCCGAACCTCATTTTGTGTAGAGATGCCACTGGCAGGTCACCCAAACTTCCTCTGCAACCGAGTGTCTAAACCGAGGCAAGGAAAGTGAGAGTTATCTCCTGACAGGCTAATTACTTCTTGTTTTCCGAGATAATGCTCAGAGTGTTTGAATATGGCTATTTTTTCTGCTCGCCTGCTGCAGCTATGAAGATTGTGTTACTGTCATATGTGAGTTCTTATCGCTTATCTGTGTTCTTTTATCTTTGCCACTCATTTAAATGTGCTTAAGGTTCTGTGCAGAGTCTTGTCTCTGCTCCAGGGAACTTGGTTCCTCTGTGCAACTCCCAGGAGTATCTTGGCTCTGGGCCCAGGGTGGGTCTCAGCAGCCTCTCCAAGGTGCCATGACTCCGGCATGAACTTGGAATGTGCACTCGGAGCAACTTTCTTTATCAAACAGGTAATATTTTCAGTCCTTCCCTCTGGGATTCTTCCTGAGCCATTTGCTCTCCGGGCTCTGGCAGTTCAGGCTTGCACCAAGGAAGGCACTTGGCACTCCTGGATCTGGGCATGGCACATGGTTTTGGAGTTCTGGTGGTCCTGGTAGCTGGGAAATTATTATTTTGGGAGAGACTGGGGCTCAGTCTGAGGTATTTGTAGGGTCAAGGTGTCAGAGTATTGTTTGCAACAGCAGCAGCAGAAATTCAGTACTTCATGGAAGTAGGTGGGGGCAGTGGGGGGCTGGTCCAAGCCCACCTGCAGCCCCTCTAAAGCCGGGTCCAGCCCCAGTCCCTGCCCACTCACACATCCCTCTCCCACCTCAGTCCACCTCCATGCACAACAAAGCCTCTGGTTGCAAACAACCCTTTTACTCTCTGCAATTTGTCTTGCTCTCTCCTCCTGAGGGCTGGGGTCCTGCTGCCCAGGGGTCCAGAGGGGAGGTCCAAGCCGATAGTGCTGTGGGGCTAAACCCCCTTCCCATCAGGAATGCAGAACCCACACACTGTGACAGGCTGTGCTCCCCCCGGAGAGACCCGGGATGTGATTCTCACATCCCTGTGCTCTGGGGGGCTGGCTCCCTGTGTCAGGTCAGATCTCTCCATGGGGAGCCAGGAGGCAGCTCTTGTTGCAGGGGATCATTACCCACACTGGAACACTGACACACAAACCGTGGGCAGGCAGGTTTCCCAGTGCTCTCCGTGCCTGCGCCCTGGGGCTGGGGGCTACAGACCCCACAGGGAACAGATCTGAGGACACTTTGGCTCGGAAGAAGGAGGTTTTATCCCTCCTTCAAATTAAAAAAATATCCTGTGCATCCATCTAGTCAGCCACGGGAGGCATTTTACAGCCGCCATAACAGATTTAGAGCTGGGAACCAGAAGATAAAATAATTTACTAATTGGAAGTGGCACCAAACATTTTGCCTCTTGCCCCTTCTGTGATCTCAGGGGCAAGTGCCTGGCAGCTCGCCAGGAGACGGAGCAAAGGGACAGCGGGGACCGGAGAGGTGGCCGGGATGCGACTCCAGGAGACCCACCCTATTGTTTTCCCAGCACCCTGTCACCTTTAATTATGACCAGAGATGCCCATCAAAGGCAGAGCTGGGTGCAAGGCTGAGGAGGAGTGACAGGGCTGGTGCAGAGGAATTTCACACAGCAGCCCAAGCATTTTCTAGCTCACTGACTCGTTTTCCCTGGGTTTTTTTTCCGGATGGCTCTGCACTTGGCAGCCCTCAGCAGGCTGGTGCATGGGGACACTGCGGCCTCCTCCACTGCCAGAAGAAGCCAGAAGTCTTCATTCACTCATTTAGTCATTCATTCACTCCACAACATACATTTATTTACAAAGGATGCTCTGACACGAGCTCAGCCAGGGCAAGCAGAGGAGCAGCCACCCAGCACTGCCAGTCGTGGTCACACCAGCTGGTGGCACAGCCACAGGGGGTCCTGTGCTGGGGGGGGGACTCCAAGCCAGCATGGCAAGTGCTGGGCACCTGGACTGTGAGATCTTTAGCTGGGGCTGCCTTTCTGCATCTGTACAACATCTGGCAGAGCAGCACAGCTGCACTGTCCCCACTGCCATGTCCATGCATCCCCATGGCTGCCCAGCATCTGTCTCCCTCTCCTTCTGCTCAGTGAGTGCATGGATCCCTCTGACCCCTGGCTTTTTGGTGAGGACCTGCACAAACCTCATTGTTTTAAACATTTAACGTTGTTGCCTCGAGGCTGTTTCTCTTTAAGTTGAGGGTCTACCTGGAAAAACTGGCTGTGCCCCATTTTCAAGACATTTCAGGATATCTGATTCAAAGGTGGATCCCCACAACTCACCCACGCTCCCCTGTGGATCCTCACCAGCTCAGGGAAGGGCAGGACAGGGATAAGCAGGAGATGAAATGGTGGGTAGAGCAAGGGAAGGCTTTGCCAGTAGAAATGCAGCCTGATGGGACATGCCATGGGACATGGGGACATCCCAGCCCCTGGTCCCAACAACTGCCATTGCCTGCAGGAGCCAAGGTGGGGTGTGGGGGCACCTCTCAGAGATGCAAAGATGGGGCACAGCCCAGGATCTCAGAAGCATCCAAGAAATAGGAGAAGAGGAATGGGCAGGAACTGATGCCCAGCAAGTTCCACCTGGACAGGAGGAAGAACTTCTTTGCTGTGCAGTGACCCAGCCCTGAGCAGAGACCAGAGGGGATGTGGAGTCTCCTCCCTGGGGATATTGCAGAACCTTCTGGACAGAATCCTGTGCCATGTGCTCTGGGATGGCCCTACTGGAGCAGGGAGGTGGGACCAGATGACCCACTGTGGTCCCTTCTAATCTGAGCCATCCTGTGATTCTGGAATTCTGTGATTTCCCAGTCCCTGTTTAGACACAGCAAAGGGATTAATTGGGTGGGTGGCTCTGTGCCATTTCTAGTGCAGCAAAAGGAGCAGAGACTCAGCATTCCTTTCTGAAGGGATGAGAATTCCTCCCAGAAGGCTCACCCACAGCGTGGCCCTACCTGGCATTTGTCTGGTTCACGTCAGCCCCGTAGTGTGTTAATCAAAAGCCAGTCCATCATCTGCTCCACTCCCACGCCTTTCTGCCCAGCCAGTGCTCCCTGAGCCACGCCACTCTCGCATGGATAAATACTTGTCTTAAGTTGCCATCTAGGGGAGCAGAAAAAGCCAGTTGCTTTGAGGTAGGTTAGGAAACGGAGCACATCAAAAGCCTCGAGGTGCTTTATGTTTACAGAGAAACTGCTACCACATAAACAGCGACAAAGAAGGAAAATAAGAGACTTAAAATGCCCAAAATACAGCACAGCAGCGTAATTACAAACACATGCCTTTGTTTTGAAAGCCTGAGAACACAGAGGGAAGCGCGTGTTTATGAGCTCTTACAGGGCTTGTTTGGTGGTGAGAGGAGGATGCTCTGTGCAGGGATTTCCCCCAGGAGAGGACCAGATTCAGGCTCTAATGCTGGGAAATACTTGGATGCTGGAGTAGGAACCTCTCTGAAGTGTCTCCTGAGATGTGCCCCTTGCCTTGGAGGCTGGCTGGTGTTGCTGCAGGGAGGCAGAGGCGCCCGGGGAGCTGGTGTGGCAGGACACGCTCTGCTTTACTGGGGGAGCTTTCCCCAAAGCACCCCCAGCTCTGCCGTGTTCAGGCAGGCTGTGTTCGCACGGGCTTTTATACCCCGCCGGTTTGTTTTGTTAAAAGGGGGAGATAAAGGAAGAGATTGGATCAATGCGAGCTCTCCAGCGAGGCTAAATCCAGGTTAAATCCAGGGAGGCGCAGGATGGAAACAAATTCCGTGGGTCTCCGAGAGCAGAGGGAGAAAATACAAGGAAGAAGAGAGAGGCAACAGTGTGGGGAAAGGTGGGAGAGGGTGGATGGGGCTCATCCCTCCTGCCGCAGCCGCCCCGGGAGCCCAGGCCCTTTTCCAGGTCTCACATTCCCACAGCAGCCACTGGAGCTGAGCTGCTTCACTGGAAACTGCTCCCAGCTCCTCAGACAAAAGGTTCCCTCTATCTGCATTTATAAAGTGCTTATCACAGTGGTGTCTCGCTGCTCCCAGCCCTTTCCTAGAGAAGGGCAGAGTGTTTCTATTGTTGTTATACAAATAGCTTCCCCTGCCAGTTCCTTTCCTTCCAGGCTACTGAGTGGAGCTTGGCTCGGCTCCCTCTGGACTAATTTGATGAGAGATAATTATCTTGTTAATATCATCTTATTTTCTTAAGTCCCAGCCTCTCTTTTATTAATTCTGTCAGTTGCTCGTTGTGTTGCTCTTAGGTCCGTGTCTTTTCAAAACACTATAACAGGCACTTCTGGGAGAAAGTCGAAAAAAGAACAACTTAACTTAGAGAATGTAAATATTGACATTTTTTCACAATGAAGGTTTTTAATCTGTTCCTGCTCACAGAGCTGGCCGCCGTGGGAACCGCTTGGACACTGCCTGCCTCTGGGTGGGATGCAGCTGCAGGGGGAGATGCTCGGGATCTGGTACCCCCTCAGGAAGGACAGAAGAGGAGCAGGGGCAGGAATTCTGTCTGCAGCGACCGGGAGGTGCCTCAGGACATGCAAAACAAGGTGCACCCTGGCACAGGTCCCTTCTGTGCCTCATCTTTATGCTGAATCAGCTGAATGCAGCAGGGAAGGGCCAGAAAATGGGAAAGGAGTGTGGATTTGGGTTGGTTTGCAGGCAAAGGCTCCATTTCAGCCTTTCAGACTGCTGTCTGTGAGCACAGGGATGTGCCTGTCTCTCCACGTGGCAGCCCATCCCAAGTCATGGGAAGCCTGTGCAGGGACACAGTCCAATTCAGGGACAGTCCCACTCCCCAGGGTGCCCACGAAACACTTCCAAGTCTTTCAGAGCTCATTATCCTTTGCAAGAACATTTATGGCTCTTCTTAACGTTACCAGTGCAATTGTATTATCTCATATAATCGGAGGACATGACTCATTATGGAGCCACAGCCTGGAACTGCAGTGGATGCCCCAGAGCACTGTCCCTCTGCCCTTGTCCTGTGCTTCCCAGCAGGGATGCCAGGGAGCATCTTCCGTGGCCTCGAACCCTGCTGTCACCTCCCTGCATCCTTCATCACCGGGGGAACAGTTTGTGCGGCTGTTGGTGCCCTGGGCAGGCCCCAAAGAGGACCCAAAGGATGTCCTGCTGCCTGGATCCACTGCCCTGGGGCACTGCCAGGGTTAAGGAGCTTTGGGGATTTGTTAGGGAAAAAGAGACATTTTAGCATCAACTGCAGGGGGTAGAGATATCTTCCTCTTGGGGCAACTTGAATAAGAATTCAAGAAAGGCCTCATTTTGTATGAGAAATGCAATCTTCCTCCCAGCACCACTTCAGGTACGTTAAGGTTTCTTTTTTTCCCCTTGGATTGGGGCCTCAATCCCTGTAAAACAAAGCCCTCGTGCAAGTGCTCGGCTCTAACGAGAGCTTTAAAGTTAAGTATGTTCTCAAGCAATTTTCTGAATCAGGATGGAAACACAAACCTCTTCTCTTTGACTCGACTTTTTTATTTTTTAAATTTTTTTTGCAATAACACAGATATCAAACTCATTCAAGAGCGAGGGAGAGAAAATGAGGGGGTCGGGCAGATTTCCTCTCTGCGAGGAACCGAATTACATTAAGCCTGCTCATGCCTGCTTGCAGGAAGGAGCTTTTTTGTTCTAGTTTGTACAAGTGCTCACACTGTGCTTGTCGCCGTAGCATCCAAGAGCTTTCCAGTGTTGCATTAAACAATGTGACTAATATCTGCAGCACGCTCATAAGCTGCGGATTTCGAGTCCAGAGCTTAGGCTCATTTATTCCAGGGACCAAACTCATTCACTGACAGGGCAGGGAAGTGTGTTTTCTGTAGTGGCAGATGTACTTACAGCATTTAATCATGCAGGCAAAGAAGAATCCCATTCTTTAAGTGATATGTCAGACCCCAAGGTAGAGTGTCCTTTAACCGAGTCCTTTGCTGTTCCACATGGCCTGAGGTCACCCCACGGGTTCCACTGTGCAGAGGGAAATTGATTAATAAGCCATTGGAAAGAAACTCATAAAAATCCTTCAAGTCATATTGTGAGAAGACATGGGGGGTGGAAACATTCAGATAAACAGCCTCTAGCCAATAATTTGGTCATCTCCATGGTGAAAGCAGGTAAAGAGGAAATGAAAGATGAAAGGGGGTACAGTGAGATGATGGGCAGGGCAAAACAACAGAGTGAAAAGGGTAAGAAAGGAAATAAGATGGATGGTTTCTTCAGTTCCCCTGTGGATGCAGACAGGGAGGGAATGTTGGCTGTTCCTTGCTCTCCAGGCAGGTGGTGGGGCTTGGTGGGAAGTCTTGCTCTCTTTGCATGCTGCCTGCTGCCCTCCTGGGATGCAGGGGCTGTGCCTCAGCTCCAGCACCTCCAGAGAGGCTCAAACCCATCGACTGCACCTTGCCACTGATCAGGCCTATAAAAGACTTGCTTGAAAGGATATGTTGATATATTATTGCAACATAACCTACATTTATTGTGCACACCAAGACATTTAGTCCCTGGGATGTGAGAAACTGAAGCAGGGTTTGGGCTTCTGGCTTAACCCCTGTATTTGCTGAAGCCATGCAGAACACGTGTGTTGATTCCACATCCCTGGAAACAGTGTTCCAAGTGGGTGTGAAGTCACTGTCACTTCAGCAGCAGCAGAGGTGACACCACAGACTCATCTCCTCAATCCTCGCGTCAGGAGCTTCAGCTTCTCCAGACAGAGGAATCCTGGGAGCACCTCCAGTCTGGGAAGGGCAGTCACTGGCTGGATTGCAATGGACCGGGTGGGATGCTGAGGAGTTGGCAAAATGAAATCATTATTTTAACCTGGCAACTTTCACCCAGAACTGGAATGTGGTTTCATGGGTTGCTCGAGTACCCACAGCCCCTCTGTGCTCTGCTCAAAACTCACCCTTTCTGCAAAACAAACAGGAGCCTGAGGGCACTGAGGCAGGTGATGGTGGCTCCAGGCTGGCTAAACACCCATCACCTGGTGATCCTTGGTCACCCCCACATTCTGAGTCTCCACTGTCACCTCACAGGGATATGAGACTTGTCCCTGATCTATCTGCTCCATGTCAGGGATTTAGCACAGGATCCCCTAGGATTTGGCTGCAGGCCATCAAGGCAAATAAACACCCTAAATATGGAGCAAAACCCACATGTGAAGAGCAGTGGCTGCTGCACAAGTGGTGCTTCCTGAGTGAGCACCTCCCTCCTATTTTTGTTTTCTCCTCATTTTCAGCAAACTGCCTTATTTACTGCCTGCTGTCCCAGGCCTGCAACCAGCCCAGAAATATTAATGTCCTCATCTGCTCTCCTATGAAACCCATCACTCTGGGATCCGAGTGCCTCACAGACGTTCAAGAACTCATTTGCACAAGATTCTGCCTTGTGAAGGGGTTTATGAAGATTAAATAGAGTCATTAGTTTGAGATACCCAGGCTGAGACACCTGGTCCCTGTTTTGTTTTTCTTTCATGTTATTAGTGGGGTTTTTTCTTTATTTTTTTTCATCTTTTTTTGTGGGCAAATTTAATCCAAGGAGGGTTTGTGTGTTTGGAGCAAGGCTCCCACTGACTCCAGTTGTAGCACAACCTCTCAGCCTTAAGCAATTCCAGCCGTGGGGGCTCAGCCAGATTCCAGGAGATGAGGAACACATCAGAAACCACCAGTGAAATACCTGGTGCTCAGGACTTGCTGCCTGTCAGGTGGGGGCTCTGCAGCAGAGGCAGGGATGCTAAGGGGCTCTCCAGGCTGGCATCCAGTCATTTAAATCTTTCCTTTCCCAACACTTTCTTTCCTAACACTTTCCCAGTTTTACAGCAAATGGAGGATCCTACAGCCTGCAGGATAAACCCTGGCTAACTCCACCCCACAGCAGCTGTGCTCTCAGTGGGTTGGGTCTAGAGAAGCAAGGAAATTATGACCACACAGCTTTCATAGAGTCGTGGAATCACAGAAGAACCTGAGCTGGAAGAGACAAGGACCACCGAGTCCAAACCCTGGCCCTACACAGGACACCCCAACAATCCCACCACGTCCCTGAGAGTGTCGTCCAAACGACAGGTTTCCAGTGCCCAACCTCTCCGAGGGAAGGACATCTTCCTGATATTCAGCCTAAACCCCCTCTGACACAACATCACAGCTTTGCCACAGCCTCATCCAGAAAGCACAAACTCAAGGGGTGCTGATCACCTTCACTGTTGAATTCAAACGAAGGTGCTGAAAGTTACTGAAATCTTCATCTTTGTGGCTGGCATTTTCTGTGGTCTCTCAAAAAGACACTAACAAAGGATAATTCAATCATGCATCACCAGATTAATCCCCCAGGCTCATCTGGGGACTTCTACATGTGCCACACTGCGCTGGCCGCTCCTCCTTTCAGACAGCCCCTCTCCCTGGAAAGCAGATGCCCCCCAGGGCTCTGCCACATGCTTGGCCATTTCAAAGCCAGCCAATGTGGATTCCACACATTTTCCAGAGTCTGCTCCTTGCAAACAGGGGGTTTGAATTAATTCCAGGCAATTTATCACACAGGCAGCACAGCAGGTGGCAAGTACAACAGTGGAGACCAGTGATCAAAGAGCACCCAGTGGGTCTCCACGTGCTGGTATCTGAAGAGCCCAGGCATCTCTCCTAATAACACACGTTGACTGTTCCAGCTCCCTGTACAGGGCATCAATCATTTTCCTGTTGGTTATCATTTTCTATCATGTGTCTCTTGTGCATTTTTAATTGGTTAATTACTTTATTCATACACTAAGCACACCCTCAAGCTCCAATTATTATCAGCATTAAGTGCTCGGTTCATCCTATACATCTTTTAAAAGCTATATTTGGCTGTTTCCTGGTCCACACTTCCTCCCTGTACAATACCATTGGGGTCCTGCAGATACCTTGGCTAGTCCTTTGACAGACTCCAGCCATCCTGCTCATTAGTCTATTATCTTGCTGCTTATCAGCCTCACTCCCAAGCTCCTCATTACTGCAGTTGCAATTACAAGAGCCAACATTCCTCCTTTCCGGCCCGAGTAGCACCGCTCCACTTACAACAGGGCACAGTTATTCAAGTTAACAGCTCCCCACAGCACTCCTGGGTTACTCTGCTACATAAACCAACACCTACACAGCGTTAATGAACAGCAGAGCTGTTTGTTCACACTTCACGATGGGTATTGTGTGTTATATCTTCGCTTAAAGGCTCCAGCTGGGCCCCAGGGAGGAAATCCAACTCTTTCCTCATCCTCACTGATGCTTTCTGCTTAGTTTGGAAAGGAATTGAAAGCGCTGCTTATTGCAGAGTGACTGAGCGCCTTCACCCGGAGGAAGGATCCGCAGGTCGGGATGGGCTGAAGGGAGCAAGGGTCAGGAACAGGACCAAGTGCTGGAGCTGCCCCTGGGACAGGGCAACCCTGGGATCAATCCAGGCTGGGGATGAGCAGATGGAGCAGCCCTGGGGAGAAGGACCTGGGGGTGCTGCTGGGGGAGAGGCTGGACATGACCCAGCCCAGAACCCCCCGTGCCCTGGGCTGGTCCCACAGCGTGGGCAGCAGGACAGGGG
>JAWWTY010000027.1:1945395-1959914 GCA_035222235.1 Margarornis squamiger | reverse complement strand
CTGGGGAGCCTGGTCAGTGCCCACCACCCTCTGGGGGAAGAGCCTTTTGCTGAGATCCAACCTCAGCCTGCCCTGACACAACTCCAGCAATTCCCCGGGTCCTGTCACTGCTCACAGAGAGCAGAGATTGGAGTTTCCCCTTGTGAGGAGCTGCAGACCCTGGTGAGGTCTGCCCTCAGTCTCCTCTTCTCCAGCTGAACATGTGACCTCAGCCACTCCTTGCAGGGCTCCCTCAGCCACAGGAGCATCCGTGGGTTTGGTGTGATCCAGCCACTCCAGGAGCGAGTCAACATCCCTGGAAACCCTGAGGAGAGCCAAGAGATGAGTAGCAGTGTCTCACCACACACAGCTGGTGAGTTTGTCCGAGGAGAATGCAGGATGGAAAGGGGGTGATGTCTTTCCCAACCTACAGGAGAGCACTGCCACTTACCATTCCTGCTGGTTGATGCTCCCACCCCAAAACTCTGCTGTCCTGATGGTCACTGGCAGGGCAGTGACACAGGAGAGAGCTGAGTGTGTTCCCAGACAATCCCATGCCATCAGGAGCTGTTGCATCCCTGGGACCCCCAGACCCTCTCTGGGATCCTGTAGAAATGCTTCGAGGGAAGTGAGGGAATTCCAGCAAGACCAGCATCGTGCAAAGCCTTTGCTCAGCCTCCAGCCCACAGTCCCACTGCTGGGCAGTCAGGGCTGGTCATTAGGAATTAATTACCTTTGTGGCTTGTTCATCCTACCAGCCTCGTGCCACAAAAGCTGGAAGTTCCCCCCTGGGGGTGGCTGAGCCAGACACAGCTCGCTGCTCCACAAAGGAGAAATCTCGTGCCCCTTCCAGCTCCACTCCCCATTCCCCTGGGCCTCTCGGTGTGCTCAGGAGAGCCTGGCAGACAGCACTGGCTGCACAACAGGCAGAGCAAGGTTTGTCCTTTCTCCAGGTCACTGTGACAGCCCCTTAGCACCCAGCCAGAGGCAGCTGGTGGGGGACAAGGACAGCAGGACGCCTTCCTGGGGCTGCAGCTCAGTGAAGCTTGTGCAAGAGCTCCTGCAAACTGTTCCCAACTCAGCAAACAGAAAATCAAGACAGGACACAGGTCACAGCCATCAGAAATGGCCAGTTTGAGGACATTGACCACACCAAGCTTTGTGGGGTCCTGCCAGCTATGAGGAGGCAGCAGACTGGAATTTCTCCCCAGCATGGTGCCTGCCCTCCTCCCTGCCCCACACCTGCTGCAGCAGCTTCCCCCATGACTCCTCTGATCCCTCCTCCAGGCAGAGGTCATTTCTGGAGCTAATCCCCCTGGCAATGGGTCCCAGCACACTGGAAGTGGCTGCCCAGGGAGGTGGTGGAGTCCCCATTCCTGGAGGTGTCCAAGGAAGGACTGGCCATGGCACTCAGTGCTTGGGGCTGGGGGACAAGGTGGGCATTAGGCACAGATTGGGCTTGATGATCCTGGTGGTCTTTTCCAACCTCAGTGATCCTGGGATTAGCAGGACAGCCCTTGGGGTAGCGCTGGCTCCAGGAGTCAGGCTGAGCCTGAAATCCCTCACGGCTCCCAGCCCTGGGGAAGAAGAAATAACAGAGGCACACAAAGTCCTCAGTCGTCACCAAAACCAGAGAGGTTTTCAGTTAAGGAGGTGACAGCCTGTTTATTCTGACCCTGAACTCAGCTGGATCTAAAGCTCACTCAGACTGAGAAAATCAACTGTATTGCAGGGCAGGGAGTGTGACAAGGAGAAGCACATTTGGCTCCCAAGGCCCACGGTGCCATCAGTGTCCTGGCAAAGGCCCAGGGCTCATCCAGGGAGGGTTGGAGCAGGTGGGCTTGCATAAATGTTTACAGAGGATTTCTCAGACAGGCTCTCAGTGGGAGGATATCTGCAGAGGGATCAGTGCCCAGCTTGCTTCAACCTGCCCTGGGAATTGCTCTGCAGGGATGCACGGGATGTTGGTGTGGGATAAATTCCTGCCCCGATGGCTTTGTGGCCCCACAGTGGCAGCAGCAGTGCCGAGCTGCCAGGGAATCTTAGTTTTTCTTTTCTCTTTTTTTTTAATTTTGCTGTCCCTACTAATAAATTATCCTATTAGGACATAACCATATTTTCTGCTTTCAGAGCCTTTCTCTTTTCTCTCCACAGAAAGCCTATTCAGGCAGATTTAAAAAAAAAAAAACTATTACAAATCCCCGGCAAATCATTCCCCCATCTCAGAGTCGAGAGGAGAAGCAGCATTCATTTCCTTTCCATTTCTGCACACATAAAACACTTCCCAGCTCTGGTCCAGCCCCAGCTGACTCAGTGAGCTGGAGAAATGTGCATTCAGATGCAAGTCTGAGCAAAGACTGCCAGGGGCTGAGGCAGCCTGGGGACGGCACTGGGGGGGACAGGGATGGCTCGTGGGTGACAGTCCCTGTCTCACTGCAGGGAGGTGGGAGCAGGTGTTGCTTTCCTCTCCAGGAGGTTTCTGTGCCCCTTCAAAGTGGTTTTAATGGCATTTTTTGGCTGGGCTGTACAGGCTTCCTGGAAGAAAAAGGATGGGGCAGGAGTTGGTTTTGCTGTTGTGCATCCCTTTACCCTGTCAGAACCCACTCCTGGGGATGCAGATGGAGCAGGAGAAACACCTGGAGGGCCTCTGGCTCCAGAGAGATGCTCCTACTCCCAGCCTGAGCTGGCAGACAGCAGAAACACCCCTGATGGGAAAGGTCTTTCCTCATCCACCTGCCCCATCCCATCAGCTGGGGCTCTGCCACATGTGGGGACAAGGATGGGGACAAGGGATGGGGACAGGGGATGGCACGTCTGTGCAGCCTGTGGATCTCCTTCCCGGAGCAGCAACAGACCTGTTCCTTTAATTTTGGGTTTTTTTGTGCTGCCCTCAATCTGCACTCAGGCTCAAACTGGAGAGCAGGGGAGCTGGGAATGGTATCTGCCCAGCACACCTTCCTGGGGTCCTCCTCACCTCACTGAGCTCATCTTCTCCAGAGGCACAAGGAAGCTTTCGTACAGTGTCGAGTGCTGAAATGCAGGGAGATGAAATCTATTGCATTTCCCTTCCATTTTAAAATATAAATAAATAAATAAATCAGTTATCTTCCCTCAAAAGGGAGACAGCAGGTTTATCTCACTGGATCTTCTGCTGGTAAAGTCACATTACATTTTATTCCATTTCATCACCTCGTTCAGGTCCCTTCCTTCCCTTTCTGTTACTGTTTCCTCAGTCCTAAATCCTGAATATTATTTTAGGCCAGCACAAAACAGAACTTTGGGGTTAAATTTTAACAGCAAGGCATTTGTTCTTCAGTCAGATGCCTCTAATTAGATTATATCAGATTTATTAAAAATATTTCCCTCCTCATCCACGCACCTGTGACCCCATTCTCTCCGTTGCTGCTCCTCTGCAGCACTTCTATGTCCCTGCACTGACTGCAGAGGGAAAGCTCAGCCATCCTCAGGGCTTCCAGTGCTCTGGAAATAACTTTAAAAGCCATCTCAGGGTCTTTCTTTCGTCTGCTTGTTGTGACTTTCCTGCCCGCTGGATCCAGGCGAGAGGCTGCTCCCTCCCTGCAGGGCACGGGGGACATGGTTGTCACCGTGTTTCATAACAGCCACTGAGCTGGACTCTGGGTTGGAAGAGACTTCCCTCCTGGCTCCTGCAGGGAAATTAATTTCTCCTAAATGTGCTGATGTGCGGATAATTTGCGGGCGGAGCCGGCAGACCTGCAGTCAGCAGGCGGCTCTGGGCAGTGCCAGGGAGCAGAGTGTCACGCCAGACCACATCCAACGCCTTCTGAGTGATGGAGCTTTGGGCTTGGAGAGCCACTCGGTGCCATCAATCCTTCAGGAACTCCTCTGGACACAATCCAGGGGTGAAGCAGACCCCTGTGGACCCACCTTCCAGCAGGGAGAGTCACAACAGGAGCCAAACTAGCTCCAGTCTGAGTGCTCGACCCCCTCCCAAGCAAGGAACTGGTTTCTAACATCCCACCCGTGAATAACCAGCCCCTGCACAGCTCCCCCGGCTTTGAGAGATGGGCTGGGACATCACAGCTGACCCTATGTGGGATGAGGGCCCTGGGGAGATGGGCCAAGTGGGAGTCAGCAACAGCTCTGCAGATATTCCTGCCAAAGCCAAGCAGCTATCCAAGGTCCTCTGGAAGCGGCAGCTGAGGCGCAGTCAGGAAGCCAGCTCAGCAAAGCCCTGAGCGCTGCCATTTTTGGACTCCAAGAAGTGCCTCTGTCTCTAAGGCTTCCACTCACCCAGATGGTGACTCTTTAGCATCCTCACATCTGGTAGAGGATCTCTGGAAGGTGACTCTTCCTGGCATATTGAGATCCCCATGCTCCCACTGAGCCACTTCATCTGAGGGAAAACCAGCACAGACCACCTAACCCTCTACCTAGAAACACTACCTTAAGGAAACTTGAGAATCAGAGGCTTTTGGAGTAAATATAACCAGGTTATGAATTATTCCCTCATTTTCCAGTCCCTTCACCACTCTGCTCAAAGTGAGCTCATCTGGGAAAATGAAGATTTACCTAAATATCAAGTCCCCCAGCTTGGCAACACGAGGCATGTTGAGACACTGCTGCTCCTGTTTGCATTTGGGTTGCCCTGATCTTCTGATCACAGCCATAACTCCCAGCTAGCCCGAGGAGAAATGTTTGCTATGTGATCTGCAATTAAGAGATGTTAATTGGCAGGTTACCCCCTGATTCCTGCTCCTGGGATACCCTGGCACACAGACTCAGCAGGATGTACTGAAGGTGTAGAGAGTTGCTGGAAGGCAGTGGGAGAAGACCAGCCCCCCAGAGGGGGATTCCTATGGAGAATGTGCCCAGGGAAGTGCTAGAGACACCACCCCTGGAAGTGTACAAAAAAGGTGTGGATATGGCACTTGGGGACGTGGTTTAGTGGGGAACATGGTGCTGTTGCACTTGATCTTGAAGGTCTTTTCCAAACTTAATTCCATGACACTTTGAGAAGGGCCATAGCAGAGGCAGGTACAGGTATGTGGGAAGGGAGCACATCCCAGTGTGACCGGTTGAAGGATCTGGTCAGAGCAGGCCCAGCCAGAGCTGAGCAAGAGCCATCTGAAATAAAAACCAGGGCAGAAATCCACCCTTTTTATCCAGCTCTGCTTATCCAGGTGAACCCTCAGTCCACACAGCAGTGAGTTTGGTGCTGCTTCATGCTCCCTGACCTTGACAACTTGCTGAGTGTCCTAAAGGCAGTGCTGAAAGAACTCACAAAGGCAGAAGGTGTGGAGGAAGCAGCTTGAAGCTGTGGTGGATAGACCAGATCTTGCCCCTGAACACCAGAACTAACAGGGAAATAGTAACATTTTATTACTGAAAGGTGGGAATCCTCTATTTCTGAGCTTTCTCTTAGGTATCCATGAGAAGGATGGTGCATATGGTGGCATAAAGGATTGTCCCAGCTCCACAGGATTGTCCCAGCTGTGTAGCCTCAGAGCTGGGAACTGCTCCATCAACAATAAAATGTCCCTGCTTGACCTGACCAAAAATAAAGGGAATTCCAAGAACAAGGTAATACAGAATATGTCAGGGAAAGAGCTGGTTTTGGTTTGGGGCTTTTTTATTTCAGTAATTGGACAAAAGATGTTTGTTCTACTCCGAGACCTCACGGCACCAGTCAAAGCAGATGAAACCGAGTTTAATGCTCTCATTACAGTGTTGAGATATTTTTATTCACCTGAAAAAAGTGTCTTTTCTAATAGATTTTGAGAGCCTGCATGAGGTGAAAAGTTCTGTGAATAAAGAGGCAGCTGAAAGGTTTCCCTTTAAGTTCTGGTGTGTTCCTGCCCCTCTCCAGGTCGCCTGGCACTGGAGACAGGTAGGCAGCCAGCAGAGGGGAAAGCCCTGGAGCACAGAGTTGTGAAGAATGCTCCAAAGCAGTACAAACAGCAGCACAAATTTCTGGGTGGTGGCCACTGCGGATCTACAGCACTGTCACAGAGCCCATTTTAAGTTGTCACATGAAAATGCTTTGAATAGACAGGCTGCCTCTCCAGGAAAGCTCAGCTTTGATCCTGTTGGGGAATCAAGCAGCATTTGCGAAGATGCAAATTTCTGAAACTCCAGCACCTGGTGTGTTCATGCGTAGGGAGTATATTAAGAAATCATAACATCTAAGAGCACTCCCAGCAGTGGGGAGCCCGACCAAATTGTTACTGTGTGCTCCTTTCCCCAGAATCAGCAAGATCTGAGGGGTTTGTTGAGCTCCTGCCTCAGCTCCCGGCACAGGCACTGTGAGACCACGACAGCTCCGAGAGCTGTTTTGCAGTGGGTCTCCCCAGACAACTTCCAAACACCCCCACCTTGCCCCTTCTGAGGGATTTCTAAACTGAAAACCGTGTTTTATTTGAATAACAAGGGAAAGGCTTCACTTTGTAAGCAGAGAGCCCCCAGTGTTGCAGTCTGGCAGCAGGGAAACAAAACAAAAAGGCTTTTCTGTTCAGCTCTCCCCTTGTACTCCTGGTCTGCTCTGCTCCCACCCAACACGGGCATTGAGTTCCTGCCCCAAACCTCAGGGGAGCTTCTCCTCCTTCGTTTGGATCCTGTGGGGTGTCTCAAACCTCATATTCTCTTCTCAAGAGAACAAAAGCCCTGCAGAAGAAGGAAACATCCTTTTTCCATTGACTGCCTCAAGACAGACATTATTACCCCAGGATGGCCCTGGACTGCCCCCTCTTTCAGCAAGGGATCAAATCTGCCCAAGGGGTTTAGGGATGTCTCCTTACCCAAAAGCTGGGCCACCCTAAAGGCCCATGCAGGACATTCACATCACTTTGAAGGCACTCTGGAGCTGCCTCCCAACAGGCTGTTTGGAGCCACCCCAAAAGCCAGACCATTCAGAGAGGGTGGGATGCAAAAGGCAGATTCCCTCCTGCTCCCCTCTATGGGGTGGAGAACAACTACTCTCCAGGATGAATGGATGGAAACAGCTTTTTCAGGGGAGATGACCCCATGGAAGATTGACACCCCATCCCTGGAAGTGTCCAAGGCCAGGTTGAACAGGGTTTGGAGCACACTGGGATAGTGGAAGGTGTCCCTGCCCATGGAAGGGGGATTGAACTAGATGGACTTTAAGATCCCTTCCAACCCAAACCATCCTGTGTCTCTAAGATCCTCTTGTTCTTGTGCTGTGGGTGTGAAGGGTGGTTGTCTTCTCCCACCCTGCTCCAGGCTGACCAAACAGCTCTTCCACCCTCCCCCAGCAACTCTGGCCCTGATCCCAGCTTCTTTTCAGGGAGCAGCATCTTGCTGCTGGCAGGCATTAACACCCAAGCCTTCTGCAGGCACGAAGGGACTGATTAGCTTTTGCCCTGCAGGAAGCAAAGTGAACCCGCTGTAACTTCCCTCTGTTTTCCCAGGAACGGGCTTGGCCCCCATTTTGTAAGCAGAGAGGGCAAACGCACTGGGAAGCACTGGCTGCTGAACCGACGTCGATGTGATTTGACCTTGGAGCAAGGTCAGCCCACGCTGCCCCTGCCCACGGCGAGGGAAGGCAAATCCAGGGCGTTCAGCAAATCTCTGCGTATAACAGGCTCATTTCTTCTCAAGAATTCATTTCGGAGGGATTCAGTGGCAGTGACAGAGGTGGCACTGGTAATTTTACTGCTCATATTCAGGATGTAACACTTCATCCTTGGCTCTACAAGTGGGTTACCCTGTGAATTGCTCTGTGCTTTGAGTTGCAGAGCCTGAATTTATTGGAGCTGCGGGACATGAGCTGCTCCCCAGAGCTGAAATAGTTTGGAGATTGGATGGGGGTTCACCAGCACACTGTGAGCTTATAACTCCAACACTTGTTTCAGGCTACTGTGGCTGCAAACAACAAAATCCTCAGAAAGCTTCATGTGGGTGCTGGAGCTCCTGACATAAACTCTGAGGAAAACTGAGACCTCCTTCAACACAGCACAGCAGGTGCAGAGTATGTCACTGAATTCCAGGTTAAAAAGATGGGAAAAGGAGATGAAATGGCCCTCGTTGCTTCCACTGATGTGAGGAACTGCTTAGTGAAAGAAGGGGTGCTGACTGAGGCACGAGTCTGTCACACATGGGGTCCTGCCCTCGAATACACAGCTCTTCTGCTGCTCAGCAGAGACACCTGGCACAGGGACAAGTAAGTGGAGAGGGAAACCCCACTGGGGCTTGGCTGGCAGGTCCCAGGGACCTCTGTGTACAGCTGGAGCTCCCCAGGTGTCTAGAGGTGGCTGCAGCCAGTTCTAAATCCTGCATAGCCAGCAGGGTCCTGGGGTAGAGGGGGACCCGTTCTCATGACCTCTGCCCCCTCAGCCCATGCTTGGATCCAACAGCACTGTCCACACTGAAAACCCCCTGAACACGCAGCCCTGGGGGAGCTTGGGCTCTGCCAGCAGTGCTGGACACAAATCAGACACGTGCAGGGCAGAGTCTCTGGGGGGCCACCCATCTGTCTGCT
Organism: Margarornis squamiger; assembly: GCA_035222235.1. Taxonomy (NCBI): domain Eukaryota; kingdom Metazoa; phylum Chordata; class Aves; order Passeriformes; family Furnariidae; genus Margarornis; species Margarornis squamiger. Next base: position 1,951,456 of record JAWWTY010000027.1, on the reverse strand, counting down.
CTGTGCCTGCCGCTTATTTCTTGACGTGTCCTTATTGCTGTTAATCCCTTTCTAAATACTTTGCTTACATGGGCTGGCAATCTTGTAAGCTCTCACTAAACACATCTGTCCACTCCTCTCTCTCTCTCTGGGTTTGCAGGGCTGATCCAACATCTAGTGCTGCATTCAGAGCCTGCAGTGCAGCCCCTGCATCCTACAGTGACCGGGACAGGCTGAGGAAGTTCTTCCCTGTGTAGGAATGGGAGACTTTTCCACCTGTCATCCTACTCTGCTTGGGGCAGCTCATGGCTTGCAGGTTTCTGTCATGGGAAGTCCCTGGGGATCCCATTTATTTCTGCGGCAAGACTTGAACTATGATTGCTGTTAACTCCAGCTGCCCAAGGATCCAGTAATGGCAGGATAAAGTACACGGTGCAGCCTCGGGAGGGCAGCGGTTTCAGCAAGCACATTACGGCATGTTAAGCCCTTGCTATCCCTGCAGCTCTGTCCCAGGAGGACTCCTGGCAAACGGATTTCACAATTATAGGAGGAGAAGAGGGAGCTGAGGCTCCTGGAACGTGGGCTTGTGCTCTGCTCTAATGAACTGACATGAGAGACACCTCTCTTCCTCAGCCACGTACCCTGTGTGAGCCGGAAATCTGCTCCTCCAGCACTGCACAGGATCCAGTGCCCTGGTTCTGAACATACACAGTGCCCTGTCACACCTGGAGTGAGGATCTGTCCATTCCTGCTGTGATGGGACCACAGGGGGAAATGGAGATGGCTCATGCCACATGCCAGCAAGGTCAGAGCTGCTGAGCATCCCTGGCATCACCAGTTCCCTCACCAAGGAATGTGATCACAGAATCCCAGAATATGCTGAGCTGGAAGGGACCCACAAGGATCAGCCAGTCCAACTCCTGGCCCTGCACAGGACCAGCCCCAAGAGTCACCCCCTGTGCCTCAGAGCATCATCCAAACCCTCCTGGAGCTCTGGCAGCCTTGGGGCTGTGCCCACTGCCCTGGGGAGCCTGGTCAGTGCCCACCACCCTCTGGGGGAAGAGCCTTTTGCTGAGATCCAACCTCAGCCTGCCTTGACACAACTCCAGCCATTCCCTGGGTGCTGTCCCTGGTCCCCACAGAGCAGAGATCAGTGCCTGCCCCTACTCATTTCTCTCTGATCCCTCAGCACCCTCTGGGTGTTCAGATGTGTCACCGCAGTGGGGACACAGTCCCAGAGGGCAAGTTTGGTTGGGCCAGCCCAGAGGCAGTTCCAAAGAGTGCTGCACTCACAGCACAAGCCCAGGGGGAAGCAGAAGGCAATACTGGGTTTGCACAAGTGGGTCTTGCCATGACAAACACACAAGCCCAGAAAAGATCTCAGGAGTGGGACAGCAGCCACTGATTTCACATCCTGGGCAGCACTGAAGGTCATGGCCTCTCCCCAAACTAGCACAGCCCATGCCAGGGTGATGAGCTGGAGGTTATGGCTTTGGCAGAGCATGGGTTAAGAAATCAGGCTGACCCCTCTGCCATCAGGCAGTTGTCCTCTTCCTTTGCTGTGAGCCCTGCCCCTGTTATCCTGCCCGTGACCTTCAGCAAGATCCCACTGCCACAAGGAGTGGTAGGTCTGAGGATGAGAAGCACTGGATCCGAATGCCAGGGACCCCTGCTCCATGCCAGGCACCCCTGCTCCATGCCAGGGACCCCTGCTCCATGCCAGGGTCCCCTGCTCCATGCCAGGGACCCCTGCTCCCTGCCAGGCACCCCTGCTCCATGCCAGGGACCCCTGCTCCATGCTGGGCTTCCACACTCCAGGAAGGCTCCAAGGGCTGTTCCCACAACTCACTCCACTTCTCCAGGTGACCACGACACAATTCACTGCAGCTGCAAGGGTTGCCTAAAAATAGCAAAGCACAAGACCTGCTGTCAGGCATTTCCTCTTCTCTCCCTCCCTCCAGACTCCTGGTCTGTCACCCCTCCTGTCCTACTCACTCCCTCCAGCTCTTCCTTTTTGTCCCTCTGTTCCTACTCCTCCACCATGGCCAGCACTGGGATGTCCCTGCACAAGTCATAGGGACAGGGGGAAGTCACCTGAAGTTGCACCAGGGGACATCCAGGTTGGATATTAGGAAAAATTTCTCCACTGAAACAATGGTCAAGCATTGGAAGGGGCTGCTCAGGGAGGTGGTGGAGTGAAGTGTCCATAAAACACGTAGATGTTTAGTGGCATGATATAGTGGTGGACTTGGCACTGCTGGGTTAGTGGTTGGACTCAATGACCTTGGAGACCTTTTCCATCCTTAACGATTCTGGGATTCTGGGATTCTCAGTCCTGTCCTCACCTCTCTGCTGGAGCCATTCCTGTCCAACACAATTCCCAAGGGCCCAGCCCTGCACACATTATCTCAACCACATCCTTCTTGGGATTCAGGCAAACACGGAGGCCTCTTCCTGCCATGCAATTCCTCTGGGTCTGCAACACACAATAGCAGCAGCTACAAGCTCCTACCTGGTAGGCTGAGTGCTTTCTGCCCCAGGCTGCTGCTCTCCAGGTGTTTCACTCCCATTGAATTTGGCTCCGGGGTTATTTTCCCCACAACACAGGAACTCCATTCACCAGGGCTGGTTTGCATTGTCACAGCTCCTTTGTGTTTCCCTTCACACTGGAGGTTGCATCTTCTCCCAGTTAGGAGTTATCTGCAAATGTAATTAGTGAGCTGCTGACTCTCCTCCTTTACACCAATTACCGCTCCACCACTTTGAATCGAGCAGCCCCCCCATGACTCCTGACTCTCAGGAGACATCAAAAGCCTGTTGAGAGCTGTACATGGATGAGGAGGTTAACCCATAAATCAAGCCACAGCAATTATTTATTTCCACTCTTCCTATTTCAGGCAACTTTCTCTCTGGAAGATGCTCCTGCTGGTTGCCAGGCTGCAGCCTGCGTGTCACTCCCACCTTGGGCATGGCTGGGACACAGCTCTGAGCATCCAGCACCACCAGCTTTAGTCTCCAGGTCTTTACATCAGGCTGAGTCCAATTTCCCAAGGTGTTCCAGCTGAGATTTGAACCACTGGACTATGCTGGGTCAAGGGGGTCAGCAACTAAATCTGGGAAAGGCAAGCAGGCACCCAAGAGTTAAAATTCTGCATTCTCAACGGGGCCCCAGCACAGCTCGTGATAAGCAAGGCTGGAGTCTGGAAGAGTTTGTACCAGGATTTTCGGAGCAGCTATTATTTCCAAAAATACGGAGTCATTCCTTTGAAGGCGAAAAAAAAAGAAAAAAAAAAAAAAGGGAAGAAGAAGAAGAAGAAGGCGGCAAAACACAAGAGCTCTAATCTCCTTGCTGCAGAGTTTCACCTTCTGCTTCCCAGCCCTTCTCCCAACACGCTGCCAGCACGGAGGATGCAGGGAGAAGAGGGGGCACAGCGTGGTCCTGCCCCAGCACCAGCAGAGCCCGGGGACAGCGCTGGCACCACTCGAGGTCGCTGGGCAGGACCCCGGGCCCGGCACAGCCAAGGCCGGAGCGGGATGTGCTGCAGATGGGATGCTCTGGAGCGCTCGGGCATCCCGCTCAGCGCTGCCCACCGACTCCCACCCTGCGGCCACGCCGGGCCGGCCTCGAGGGGCTCTGCAAAGGGGATCCGAGCCACGGCTCGTCCTCCCACTCAGAGCTGCACAGCACAGCCTTTTCTTGGGGCTTGGAGGTTTTAAGGGGGGGCTCTGGCTGACTCAGCACGGGCTGGGAGCACCGCCGTGCTGCTGCCCCCCCGGGCGAGGTGCCTGTCCCTGCCCTCCCCATTGCCCCTTGGAGCCTGGCCCTGCAGCCAGGGATCGCTGCCCGGGGCCCATTTGGCTGTGGAAGAGCCAGACTGGTGGGTGGAGGGCACAGAGGCAGAGGTGCCCCCAGCCCCGGTGGCGGCTGTGCCGCTCTGGTTCCCCGCCCGTGGGCAGCACCAAGCCCTTTCTCATAAGGACATCTAGTGGCACCGTGACAGACGGCACGTTTCACCTTGGCTGGAGCTTGGCCACTGCATCTCTTTTTCCCCCAGACCATCTTAACCTTTCCTGTTGCCTCTTTCTTTTCCATCCAGCCCCTGCTTAGGTCAGGGTGGGTGGAAGTCAGGATCTCACTGATGGTGCTCCAGGAGACCCTCGGGACACGGCCGGTCCCCAGGGTGAGGACATCTCCTTGAGCAAGGCATGCCCAATGCTGGGTTGAGCAGCTGCAAAAGGGTGCAGATCTTCTAATCATTCAAGTTGGAAAAGACCTCTAAGATCACTGAGTCCAATCACTGGCTCCTGCACAAAAGAAATGGAAAAATTTATGGCTACCTACTAGCTGTGAGAAAATTTGGGAGACTCTTGTCCCCTGGCAGAGGTTTGCACACCTTTGGGGTGCTGAACTTTTGGGGAAAAAGTGCATCCCAGGCAGGCAGGGCAGGGTGGGAGGGTGCTGGTGTAGGGTGTCCTACTGGGGCAGTGGCAGCACACACCAGGACAGAACTGGAGACCTCATCATGCCATGGACCAAAGGAGCCCAGTCCTCCTTTGCTCCAGCTCCTGTGCAGCCAGACAGCTGGAGAAAGGATGAAGGGAGAGGTGGGAAACCCTTGACCCCTTGATAAAGGGGAAGGAAGAATTCAGAATCATAGAGTCATTGAGGTTGGAAAAGCCCTCCAAGATCAAGTCCACCCTGTGCCCGATGCCCACCTTGTCCCCCAGCCCAGAGCACTGAGTGCCACGGCCAGTCCTGCCTTGGACACCTCCAGGGCTGGGACTGCAACCCTCCCTGGGCAGCCCCTTCCCTGCCTGCAGAGTCTTGCACTGGGTTCATTTCAGTGTTTGTATTCCAGCTGTCAGAGACCTACTGGAGACAAACATGGGTTTCACCAACAATGCCCAGGTGCTCCTGCATGGGGTGTGCAGGGAGCTGCGACAAGAGTGGTGACCACAGCAATGCTGCTGCCTGTTATCCCTAATGCAGCCTTTCCTTTAGTAAGAGCTTTAGTTTCTCTTGAGCTTTTTAAATGCTTAAAAACACCTCTAGAAAGTCTGGCAAGCAGGACTGAAGGGACACCTTGCACAGACCACACCACTGGACTGTTGGAGCAGCAGGTAAAGGTCTAAGATGGTCCAGAGAAGAACAGCACACCCACAGACACGGCTATTTACAGGAAAACAGGACCCATCTGTATCCAGCCCCACACACTGAGGTGAAATTTGCCCAGCTGAGGAACAAGGAGCAGAGCTGTGCCCCAGGCATGAATCTGACTCCATATATCTCTCTCCTAAGCAATCCTCTTCAGATTGTAATGACCATGGATAGTTTGGACCTCAAGAGCATTTCCATTACAGAAAGGGCACATCATCTCCTGCCTTTATTCAAATGAAAGCCATAATGAAATCACTGCTGCCTAATCCAGACGCACTCTGCTAGAGATGTACTTGCTTTTTGTTTTGTTTTTTGCTTTCCCGTTTCATGGTCAACGTTTACGCATTGCTGTCAGAAAAATTGCTTTAATTTTCCATTCCGTTTCAACACCCTTTGCTAAAAACAAAAAGTATTATCCACTGAAGAGCTGTGAATTGACTCCATCTAATATCCTTGGAGCAGAGCTAACACCAAAAGGCATTCACTTGCATTTTTAATGTACAGATGAAGTCATAGGAATCACTAACTTAGAGGCTGGTTCATCAAATTTTTCTTGCTAAAGCATATCCTGGATGTACCACTCTGACTCCTTCTCCTCTGGAGAACCCAGCTGTCACTGTTTTAATGATTTCCATTGACTGGTATGAACATTTTAAGGCTTAACATGAGTGATGCGGATGAATGAATTTCTAGACTTCATTTGGCTTTTCATTTAGAGTGTCAGAATGAGCCTGATCTGCTCGTGTTTTGGTTTCTTTTCTTTTTCCCTGGCTCCTAACACTGAGATCCTTACTAATGTATGTGTGACTTAATGATTCAAGGTGCATTTGCCACCCAGAACCCCCCATGCCCTGGGCTGATCCCACAGTGTGGGCAGCAGGACAGGGGGGGATTCTGCCCCTCTGCCCCCTCAGGTGAGACCCC
>JAWWTY010000027.1:1929945-1940480 GCA_035222235.1 Margarornis squamiger | reverse complement strand
CTGGAGGTGCCCAAGGCAGGACTGGCCGTGGCACTCAGTGCTCTGGGCTGGGGGACAAGGTGGGCATTGGGCACAGGATAAACTCAATGACCTTGGAGGTTTTTTCCAACCTTAATAATTCCACGACTCCGTAAGTCTCATCCACAAACCAGGCATGGCTCAGCCTCCCCCATGGGCCAAAGCAATTTTGTCCAATCCTACCCCAGAGGTGGTTTTGTCTCTCTGTTCCCTCCCAGGCTGTCTAAACAACCAGTGTGCAGGTGACAGCACACTGCCAGCTCCAGCACTGTCACACCAGCTCCATCACTGGGCTCAAACTGCAGCAGGTTTGTCCTGTCTTTCCACACACACACAGCCCACCCTTGCCCAAGATCTCAAGTCCCAAAACACCTTTGGGCTTTGTCTGAGGATGGGAGCAGCCTAAAAAAGTCTATTCTTGATTGACAGTAGAATTTTCTTCATGAGAGCATCAGCAAAGGGTCCAAATCCAGGCACAGGAGTGTTGCCCCAGCTGCCTTCTGCCACTTGTGGAGAGATCCCACCTGGTGCCTGGGAGGTTGGGGAGACAGTTCATCAGAGCTCACCAACATCTGCACAGCCACTCTGGGAAACTCTCCCTGAAATGCTTCAAAAGGGCACCAGAGCACAGAAACCAGCTCTGCCCCGCTGGGCTGGGAACAAAAGCAATTAAGTGATGGAGGTGGGAGCAGGGACTTTGGGCCCTGCTTATCCAGCTGATTAGGGGATCATCTGTCAGTCTTGGCCTCTCCTCGAAGCAATCCCCCAGCCACGGCTACGAGCCAGAGCAGACAACAGCTCTGAAAGGCCAAGACTTGGCATCCCTCTGTGAGGCTGGAGATTTACCCTGGCTCTCTGGCTCTGTGTGAGGGACCAGCCTGTGCATCTCCATGCTTGGAGCTGCCAGGAAGGAGCTACCAAGAGTGGGGTTTTTTGTACTTCCTCAATTTGCTAGGACACTCATTCTGGTTCTTTCCGATCTCACTTTTGTCACCAAGTCTGGTAGAGTTAAAGAAGTGTTGAAATCATAGCCTCAGGCACATGGTGTGACTCCTGGGGATGGTCCTGTGCAGGACTCAATGGTCCTTGTGAGTCCCTTCCAACTCATCACATTCTGTGGTTCCGTGCTTCTCCTGACAGAGCTCCACCTTCCTGTGGACAACAGCTCCATGATCCCCTCTTGCAGAGCAAGGAAGGAAAAGCCATGCCTGGTGGAAAAGCACAGCACATCCATCCTGCTCCTCTGCTCTGTGCCCAGGCTCCGTCTTGTCTCTTCTCACTGGAACCCCACCAGGACACCAAACCCCCTTCAGTGTCTCTGCCTTTCCCCTGCCTCAGGCAGCAGCCACAGCCAGGGCAGCTGTTCCTAATGGCCATGAAATGAAACCATCCTCAAAAAGGCCACTATTAATTCTGCATCGGTGTCCCGCTGTCCCTGCCCTCTCTGCCGGTGATGAGCCTGGCGCTGCTCCACGCCTGAGTGCCCCAGGTCTGGCTTCATCAAGGCTGAGGGGCTGGCAGGCAGAGGAAGCACACGCTGGGGGAAGCAGGGCTCCCTGCAGGATGGCTGGCACAGAGCTGTGCCAGGGCTGCTTTGGGTGTGCAGGTGGACAGGCAGAGAGGTCTGTGGTGCAGCTGCAGGGCCAGCACACCGTGGCTGCTTCCCAGACTCTGCAGAGCCAGCTCCTTTCCAGAGTGCTGGGGGCTGTGCCCAGGGTTAGACACGCAGTGCTGGGGCTGTGATCCTTAGGAAATGCAGCCTCACCAGCCTGGAGGGGACTCTGCCCTGCACGTGCAAACCCAGCACCCAGTGACAGCCCAGCCTGTGATCTCCTGATGGAATCTCCAGCACTCCAGCCTAATGAACCTTTTAGGGAAAGGGTCCCAACTCAACCTCCTGCCCACCAGGAGCTCCTGTGTGTGTTGCCCCTCTTCATGGCAGCAGGATATCCTCTTGTATCAGGATTTTCCATGCATCCCAAGGGTGGCCTTGGCCTCTTTCCACGGAGAGTGGAAGAGCTGTGTGCCGAGAAGATGCTGACCCAAAAGCTTACTTGAGTGAGGGTCCTTTACCATCCTCTGCTGGGAATTGCTCTGGGATGGTCTCTCTGATTCATTTCTCGCCCCAAATGAACCTGTCTCACCACCTCCAGGGTGAAAATGTCTGTGGCTTATATAAATTATATATAATGTATATTATCTATATAAATATATATACTCTTACTGGCAGTCCACTCCCCCAGTCACTCCCAGCTGCCATGAGTAAGTGGAAAGACAAGTTGGCTCTCTGAAATCCCAAAGGCCATGAGGCCCCCTCATGACACATCCTTTTTCTGCACAGGAAAGATTTCTTGGGAGCCAGAGTGAAGTATTTCCAGGACAAGGAACCCAGCAGGGAGCCCAAACAACACCAGCATCAGGGGACCAGCCTGCCTGGACAGGGATGAAGACACCTTCCCAGAGACCTGGCCAGGAAAAAGCTTCATTCCTTGGATTGTGAGACCGGCATCGTTTCTTCTGGGAGCATCGTGGTGTTTCTTGGGAGCTGGATTAATGCAGAGCACTGTGAGGTGGACAACCTGTGGCTTCAGGCAAGCTCAGAGCCTTGTTCTGGAGCAGTGGGAAGATCTCAACACCAAGGTCTATCAGCAAGGGGACATCCTCTAAAACCTCCAAACACCACTGCGTGCTGAGCCCGTGCTGGCTGGGCTGGTGGGACGGGAAAGCAGCATCTTTGCTCAGATGAAACAGAGACTAAACCACAGAGAAGAAACGGGGAGAGGAGAAAGAAGTGATGAGATGAGCACAGGGGTGTTGTAACCAAGGGAAACACAAAGGAGGAATGGGGTAAAGAAACCACTGAAGAGCTCAGTGCACCATGTGGCATCAGGGAAGGTCTAATCCATGCAAGGCTGACTTGATTTTTGTCTGGGAGGGAGGAGGAGAACAGTTCCAATGCTGGGGTAACTTCAGAGCATCCTGCTGAGAGGAGAAGCCTTGGCAGAGGCACAGGCACAACCATCACTGCGGTTGTGCGTGAGGAGACCTCAGCTCTCAGAGGTCCTACCATGCAGCAGAGAGGCCAATGATACCACAGGAACCAGCTCCTCGGGCTGGGGGTGGCACAGCAGGGACAGGAGGGAAGGACCCCAGAGCCCACAGGGGTGAGGGCTGGTGGAGGAGCCCAAGGGGAAGGGTCACAGTTCACTCAAACCCTCCTGGAGGATGGGAGACGAGCAGGACGAAGGACTGCCCTTGGAGCCAGAGCCCTTTTGTCTCCCCCTTCCCCCACTTGACATTTGGAGTGTGAATGTCTCCGTGTTTGGTGCTGGCGGAGATCACTCCTCCTGAAGGAGAGGGAGGTGCCGACAGCAGCAGCCGCGGGGACGCAGCTTTCCTCTAATGAACTAGAAAATAGTTTCCCTTTAATACTGATTATCCTGGAAGCCAGCTGAAGGGAATGTGATTTACATAAAGATGAACCTGCTCGGCACAGGCGTCCTCGGCACTGCCGGCTGGCTCAGCAGCAGCAGCAGCAGCAGCAGCAGCAGCACAGGCTGGGATGTTCTGCAGCATCCCGGGCTTGGCAGCACTGCCAGGTACCTCTGCTTCCCAAAAGGCAGCAGGGAGCTGTGCCCCTCTCCAGAAGCCCTGTTTGCTTTTGGAAACACTTGCAGCCCACCAGGAGGGATTGCTGCAGCCCCTGAAACTGCTACTTCGTCCTTTCTCTCCCAGTTCAGCCTGGCTCCTCATCCCCACCTCTCCCACCTCAGCCTGGTTCCCAATTCACCTCTCCCAGCTCAGCCTGGCTCCCAACTCACCTCTCCCACCTCAGCCTGGTTCCCAATTCATCTCTCCCAGCTCAGCCTGGCTCCCCATCCCACTTCTCTTGCAGCATGGATCCACAATTCACCTCTCCCACCTCAGCCTGGTCCCACATCTCCCACCTCAGCCCAGCTCCTGGTCGTGCTGAGCACCTGGGTGCTGCTGTCACTCCTCTGCCACACCTTTCTGGGGGCATTTTGGCATTGTGACTGCAGCAGGCAAATCTGTGGCCATGGAAGAAACCAGTCTGGAAAGATCCAGCTGGGACAAAAAGCAAGAAACCATGACCCAATTAACTCATGGGTACCAGTGCATCCAAAGGAGTGCCAGAACAGGAGGGAATGGCTTCCCACTGCCAAAGGACAGGGTTAAGTGGGATATTGGGAAGGAGTTCTTGGTTATGAGGGTGGGCAGGCCCTGGCATAGGTTTCCCAGAGCAGCTGTCATTGCCCCATCCCTGAAAGTGTTCAAGTCCAGGTTGGATGGGGCTTGGAGAAACCTGGTCTAGAGAAAGGTGACCCTGTCTGCAACAGTGAGGTTGGAACTAGATGAGCTTTACTGTCCCTTCAACCCAGGCCATTCTACTATTCTATGGTTCTATGGTAGTCACACCAAAGAGGTGGCTCAGAGGTGGCTCTTCCTGCCAGCCCTTCCCATGTATTGATGCTGCTTCTCCCTGGTCCTGACCATGTCCACAGCACCATGAACATGTGTGTGCAGCCCCTGTGCCCTCCTGCCAGTCCACACTCAAACCATTCCCGGGCTGTTTGCACAGCGAGCACCTGCACAGCACTGCCCTTCTGCACTCCTGAGCTCGGCAGTATTTTGCACCTGAAGAAAGGTCTTCAGTGTTGGATTTTATACTCTGGAAAATGCCAGCCACGATCCTCCACTGTGCATGTGAGCACTTGCTCCCAGCTGGGGTGCAGATGGCTGCAGGCCCACAGAATTGGGCCAGGCTGCCCATGAAGGGGAGCTTTGGGTGCATAGTTTCTGCATGTTCACACCCATGGTTGTACTCCCTGGTACTTCTGTGCCTCACCAGCATATTTGTGGCTAACATGTGATTAATCACGTACAGAGCATATGTCCTTGCACCAAAACACATGGACATACCATTCCCGTGCCATATGTGACAAATTAAGGGCGGAAGGGATGTATAAATGAGAGAAACAAGGAGTCTGGCTGCCTGTGAGTGCCCATGGGCAAGCAGCACATGCCAGGGAGAGCCACCAGCCCTGAGCAGTGGGAGCACCTGGAGCACGCCGGGCACTGCCGGAGTCAGCGTCCCCTGCCGCGGTGCCAACGCCTGGGTCAGCATTTCTGACTCCCCTCACATAGATTATGTTGTCGACTAATAACCACATAAAATATTCAGGAGCTTACTGCTCTGCCAGAGGCACTGCGGGGATGAGAGTGCCAGGAGATGGATGGATGGAGGCCTGGGAAGCACTGAGAGCTTGCAGGGCTCTGTTGGGCTCAGCTTTTGGGAAGGGGATTTATTCTCTGAGCAGCAGCCCAGCCCTGCATGGGGAGGTATTTTGTGCCTCATGCCACTGGAGGGAAAGCAATTGGCAGGGACCTGGTTTTGGAGGGGACTGAACAATCCCATCCCTGCTCCCTGGATCCTTGTCCATGTTAAATGCACACATGGCTCTGGTGCAGGACAGGAAACCTGGGAAAGCTCTCTCTGACCACAAGCAGGAGACCACTCCTGGGAGGTGGTCCTCTGTCTCCAAAAAGCCATGTGCATGCCAGCACCACAACTTCCTCTATCAAAGCCCAGGACTGGGACCCTCTGAATGCCTGGGGAGCCACAGGAACAAAAGTGGATGGTCTTTGGCCACTTTTGTTTCTGTCAGGATCACAAATGTCTTGGAGCCAGGGACAAGATGCTACAGTGGCAGGCGCTGTGCCAGCCTTGGCACAGTGCTGGTGGTAGCAGAGCTGGAAGCAGCTCCAGAGAAGGAATGCAGGCAGGAGCTCAGCAGAGCACTGGAAGCTGTGTGCTCTCACCAGCGTGCTGGGAATCACTGCCCAGCTCAGGCAGGACAAGCCCTGGGGCTGGCAGGGCTGGTCATGCTCATGCTGCTTCTCCACAGGAGCCTTCAGAGCTGCATCTCCTCTGCGGGTCACCTGTTACCAGTGCCATAAACTCTCCTGTCATCTGGGACCAGCAGCAGCTGGCACAGCTTTGGGCACAGCTGGGTGCCCTGCCCTGAGCCCTGAGGCTCCCATGGCCTGTGATGGCCCTGGCTGTAGCCAGCACAGCCCACGGGGCTCACGACGGGTGGCTGCTGAGGCAGGACAAGAGCCAGTGTGTTACCCAGCGTGGGCTGACATGCTCAGCAGATGCTGTCAGCTGCTTTTTGGAGCAGGGTCCTGAATCTCAGCAGCACGAGGTGCCTGAGGGTGACCAAAGGGGAGGAGACAAATGACAGAGCATCTGCTGCACATTAGGGATGGGACAGAGGTAAGGGAGGGAGACAAAAACTGGTGCCCTGCCTCCCTCTCTCCTGAAAGAGTAAAACAGACAACTCTTTTCCTGCTTGAGTTTGTTGTCCTGGAAGGATGTGGGTTTGGGGCAGCTCTTGGTGATAAAGGGAAAGTCACAACAGTTTTCACACCACAAAAGGCTGCAGGGGCTGTGCAGGACACAAGCACTCCTTGGCATGCCTGGAGAGGAGATGTGGGGCTCCCATTTCACCTCTCCTGCCCAGGTGCATTATTAGTCCCTATGTTTGGTGTTAAGGCAATTCCTCTGGTCCAGTCCACGATCCCAAAGGAGAACAGTGGGAAGCTCACAGCATTCCCCAAACTCTGCCTGTATCTCTAAACTCACTTTTGAGTCAGTCTAGCTGGGGTTTTCAGTGTCAGTCATGTGTGGGGCACTTAATGGCAGGAGGGTTGGGGGGTCAAGCACCCTGTGTACACTAGAAACAGTCTAAGCCTGTTCTTCTCACCTTCCCTGATGCCAGAAGCCTCAAGGGACATTTATCTCCACATCCAGGTCCTTGTGGTGGCTCTCAGTCTTGCCAGTGCATTGTCATAAACCACAGCAGGTCCCTCTAAGGAATGAAGCCGGTCAGGATCAGCCTTAACTTCTCCATTGCTCCACATGTGGCATTACATCTCTCACCCCCAGCTCTTCCATAGTGATGCAAAGCCCCACAAAACCACCCCACCTTCCTTCCCTCTGCCCCCAGGGAAGAAAGGGATTCTCCACGTGGCTTTGGAGCATCTTGGGCTGCTCTGTGCAGTGGTTGGTCTGCAAGGATCAAGGCTGATCATGGCCAGGGACACACCAAAGAGCCCTGGAGCTTCCCAGTGTAATGCCAGCAAGGAGACATCAGAGTCAGGCAGAATTCCAGGGTGTGCGGTGAGCCAGGTGAGGAGACACTCCCTGGGCTGGGGAACAGCCAAGGGGATATGGCAGCTTGATTTTGGCTCCAGGCACACACGGACCCCTCTCCCCTGGGACAAAGGGCACTGGGATTTAGTAAAACATATCACCCACCTGTGGCTCTGCAGGGGGATTTTGTTTTGTAAAAGGATTTATTCATAGAGCCACAGCAGCAGGAAGCCAATGCTTGTCCTGCGAGCCCTGCAACGTGTGTATAAAGTAAATTAGAACAAGGTCTGTGTGTGAAGGTTATAAACAAACATAACACAGGTTAGGAGTGGGGAGGAGGGAGAGAAAGAGTTGGAGGGACAGAGAAAAAGGCAGAGGAAGAGGGAGGGGAGAGCCCTTTCGTAATTCACAGTTCCTGAAATAAAAATAAGGCTGGAATCGTGTTTTGGGTAGAAGGGAAAGTGCGTAGGAAGTGTGTACTTGCCAATCTGCCAAAAAAAAGTTGCTTTTTATTTTCTTAAGAAGGCAATTATGTATTTTTGTCATCCCCTTCCTACTTTGAAGCCGTTGAACCTGCTTTGCTCAAACTTTCCAAAACAATTTGCCCTCAGGCTGCTGCCAGAACTGCAACACTTACACCCCAAAGATGAAAGCGGGCAAGTCCTCGGTCCCAGCTCCACGTGCAGAGCAGAGGCACCTGCAAACTGCTCGTGTCTGGGTTTGCATCTCGTGGCGCTGGAGCCACCAGCTCCCCCCGCTGTCTTCTGCAAAAGAAGGGGAACTCTGGAGCTTCAGTTTGCCTTGGTTCACGTCAGAAGCTCACCACAGGCACGCAGGGATGCTAAAACGTCAGAGCAGGATCTCCTGCTGCTGCTTCTTCTGGCAGTCCCACCTTGGGAGATAAGGGTTTGGATGGAGGACAGAGGTGGTGCTCAGCAGACTCTGAACAGGGAAAGTATATGGACTTCTCAAGATCCATTGTCAACCTCATCATTTACAGAGGGAAATTCCATCCCCTTCTCAGTGCCTACTCCTTTCCACCTGAAATCCCTGACCCCCTCCTGGTCTTCCTACCTCTTTAGGAATCATTGCAGCACTTGGGTACGTGCTGAGTGGCTTTGGCACTGATGCCATGGGGTTGAACTGCTCAGGTTGTACCTGAGCTTCACAGCAACCTGCAGCCCTGGTAGGATGGGCAGAACATCAAGTTTTGCTCTCTGTTGGACTCCTGTGCCTCCAGCTCTGTCCCTCACTCCTTGAGATGTCTTCTGTTCCCAGGACACCACATACTCTCACCTACAAGTGAGAAAGGCATTTGAGACAGCAGGTTGCCTGGATTTAAGGCTCCTGTTTCACCTCCAACAGAAAATGAAACGGTTTGTTTAGTGATATTAGTTTACAATTTGAGCTGCAGGTTGTTTGGACTCTGTAGGGCTGTTGTAGCCAATGTGAGAAGGATAAGGCTGCATGTAGGACGAAAGGGATCATTTTGGTCCCACACGAGTTGACCAGGTAACAGCATCCTAAGTCCTCCCAGTTCCATATGTATGTTGCCATGCTGAGAGCATTCCTGCCACTGCTCCTTGCCCCACCCTGTCTGCAGTAACAAATGCTGCCTATAAATTACTAATAAGAAGGATATGTACCTTGGAAAACAGGGTAGTGCCTGTGGGTGGGAGGGGATCCATTTTCTAACTCAATGTAAACACTGCAGTAACTTTGATATTCATGATATTCATACCCAGGAGGCAGGAGCTGGGCATTAAGGTCACCAGATAGTAGCATTACAAGGAGCACATTGCAAAGATGCACGGGCCTGGAGCCCCTGAAGGCAGATGGGAGAGACCCAGCCATGGCCAAATGTGTTCCTGCCTGGTGTGATAACTCCATCTTCCTCCTCCAGGTCCCACACTCAGCCTGAACTCTGTCTTGTACTTCTAAATATGACAGATATGGCCATGACTGGGTTGGTGTGCAGAAAATCACACAATGGTTGGGGTTGGAAGGGACTTCAAAGCTCATCTCTTTCAATTCCTCAAAGCTCATCTCTTTCAACCCCCTGCCATGGGCAGGGACACCTTCCACTAGCCCAGGTTGCTCCAAGTCCCATCCAACCTGGCCTTGAACACTTCCAGGGATGGGGCAGCCCCAGCTTCTCTGGGCACCCTGTGCCAGGGCCTGCCCACCCTCACAGGGAAGAATTGCTTCCCAATATCCCATCTGGTGAGGAACAATGAGAGGGGAAAAAGCAAACACAAGTCAGTTCAGCAGCCGCATCATGAGAGGATCCACCTGTCCCTCTGCTTATCTGAAAGACAAACTGGCAAAGATATGCCATGACAATCAAGAATTGGACTAATTAGAGCTGCTCTACAAATGTGATGTGACCTGCAGATCACGTGTAATGCAAACCACTCCTTTATTTCACAGCCCATATTGTCTCTTTTTATTTTTTTTTTCTTTTCTATAAGACCTTTTTTTCTGGTGCATCTACTCCTTGAAAAAAATGAAGTCTCAGAAGAAGCAAAACTGGTGAGGAGAAGGGTGTGACCATGAATATCATGATGAGGGAAAGGCAGTAGTGAATGCACTTAATGTTTGCAGTAATTAAGTAACTGTCTGAATTCCTAAATCCCAATTTTGAAATCGTTTGGTTGACTTGACACGTCCAAGTCCCAGAGCTTTTAATTCAAATATAAAGCTTGATTGGCAAATTAATATAAGGCTATGAATGAAATTAATGAAAGATTAAAGACCAACAGCTCATGCTGATATAAAAATTACCCCTCCAAAATAGGTTATGCAATAATTAGAATAAGTTACCACTATGTTAATATTAATTCTGATATACCATTTATTCATCGATTACATTTACTGATTCCCAACGAAGTTCTAAACCCTTAGTTGTGTGTGTTGAATCTTTCCAGGCACTGTTAATCATCTTTATTTTCGATTCCATAATTTTAAAAATTGCTATAAAGCGAATTTTCATTAATAAATTGTATAGTGGAGCACTTGAGTTCTCAGTTGCACTAAGCAAAATGAGATCTAAAGAGCCATTAGGACCATGGAATGGGTAATTGATTATCCAAAATTACTTGGTCAATGCGCTGGGAATCCTCAAACTCGCCCACTTTTTCTGTGTCAGCCTCTGCATCTCATGTCAGCCTGGAAAATTGGTAAAGGGGACAATCTCAGGGAATTTTCAGCTGGGTTTTGCACACAAAGTGCTGCAGCCTGGAGAGTTTTGCAAGCTGGCCAGAAGTCAGCAGTGCCCTGGAGCCAGGAGGGACATCCCTGTCCTGGGGGGCATCAGGGCAGGGAGGGGATTGTCCCGCTC
>JAWWTY010000027.1:1882691-1893960 GCA_035222235.1 Margarornis squamiger | reverse complement strand
TCAGCCTGGAGAAAAGGAGGCTCAGGGGGGACCTTCTGGCTCTGCAAGTCCCTGCCAGGAGGGGGGAGCTGGGGGAGGTCGGGCTCTGCTCCCAGGGAACAGGGACAGGAGGAGAGGGAATGTCTATAAGTTGCATCAGGAGAGGTTCAGGTTGGACATGGGGAGGAATTTGTGCCTGGAAAGGGTGGTCAGGCCTTGGCAGGGGCTGCCCAGGGAGGTTTGGAGTGCACAGCCCTGGAGGTGCCCAAGGCAGGACTGGCCATGGCACTCAGTGCTCTGGGCTGGGGGACAAGGTGGCATCAGGCACAGGGTGGGCTTGATGATCTTGGAGGTATTTTCAAACCTCAATGATTCTATGATTCTATCCCACAATCCCCACACAACCCCAAGTCTCTTCTAGGAGCATCTCCACCAGCTTTGTCAGACTTCATTCTACCTTCAACTCCTGCCATGGGCAGAATGAGAGAAACCCCTTTCATAATCCCAATTCCTCATGTCTCTGGGTCAATAGAAGGGCTGTGGACTGTGGTGTCTTTGGAGCAGGTTCCCTGGGCAGTTTGTGGCCCCATTATTAAGTCAGAATAATCTCTGTGGCTGATTGTTAGAACACAAATGCAACATCCCTCCCTCTCTGGTTGCCTTAAGTTCTCCTGCAGAAGATAAGGCAGTGATCAGTGACCACAAATAGAGTAACTAAAGGAAATGCAGCATTTCCAATAAACGGGCAATGAAACAAGTTTGAGGTCAAAGAGAATCACAAAACCACAGAATGGTTTGTGTTGGAAGGGTCCTGAAAGATCATCTCGTTGCAACTGCTCCCATGGGCAGGGACATCTTCCACTACCCCAGGGTGCTCCAAGCCTGGTCCAACCTGGTCTTGGACACTTCCAGGGATGGGGCAGCCACAGCTTCTCTGGGCAACCTGTGCCAGGGCCTGCCCACCCTCACAGGGAGGAATTTTTCCCCAATAAACCATCTAATCCTGCCCTCTGGCAGTGGGAAGCCCTTCTCCCCTGTCCTGTCACTCCAGTTCCTGATGCAGACTGAGTATCCCTCCTGCTTCCCTGTAGCCCCTTCAGGCACTGGAAAGGGCTCTCAGGTCTCCACACAACCTTCTCCTCTCCAAGCTGAACAGCCCCAGCTCTCCCAGACTGTTTCCATAGGGGAGGTGCTCCAGTCTACTGAGCAACTTCATGGTCAAGTTGTCGAGAAACTGCCAACTCATTCTAAAGAGTTGATCCAAAGTGCAAGTTCATCCTTGGGACTGAAGTTTTAAGGTTTTAAGGTCACTTCTGCCCATTGAAGAGTCCAGTGTGGAGGTGCTAAAGCTCTTGAGGCTTCTGAGGTGCCTGACAGAGACAAATGCCTGAGAGATCCTCATGGCACTGGGGTGGGCCACGTGGAGGTGAGGGTGATAGCCCCATGAGACAACAAAGACATGGATGACACCTGGAAATAAGTCAGTTCCAAAGGTTAAGGTGAGATGTTCTCCTGAATAGGAAGAAATTTCCCCCATAAGGGTGGGCAGGCCCTGGCACAGGTTGCCCAGAGAAGCTGTGGCTGCCCCATCGCTGGAAGTGTCCAAGGCCAGGTTGGACTGGGCTTGGAGCAACCTGGGCTAGTGGGAGGTGTCCCTGCCCATGGCAGGTGGTGGCCCTGGGTGATGTTTAAGGTCCCTTCCAAGCATCCCCCCACCCCTGAGAACCCTTCCCTGCCAGCAGCACCTCCTCTCCCAGGGCCCAGCTCTGGCGTCAGAGCAGCACACAGACAATG
This sequence comes from Margarornis squamiger, assembly GCA_035222235.1. Taxonomy (NCBI): domain Eukaryota; kingdom Metazoa; phylum Chordata; class Aves; order Passeriformes; family Furnariidae; genus Margarornis; species Margarornis squamiger. The sequence continues at coordinate 1,892,187 of JAWWTY010000027.1, read as the reverse complement.
TCCTCCCCTAACTGGGTTATAGGAGATTGGATTAGCAATTTCTGAGTTAGTAAAAGTCTAAGAATGGAAGATAAAACAAAGTGTGACAGGCTAAGCAGCCCTTGTCACCGGGGATTGATCACAGTGCTAATAGCCAGCGACAGCCGCACATTAATAACACAATAACCCAGCTTGGGATATTGGCACTATCACAACCCTTTAACCTGGCAATAACTCATTGGGAAAATGCTAACAATGTCATAGCCAACATGTCTGCACTGCTCACCTCCCCCTCCACCTGCCAGGCAGCAGGAATTCCACAGGGTCATGGGCTCTGTCACCCGGGCAGGTGCCACGTCCCACCTGCAGCCCCGTGTCCGGGCAGGGATGTGGCACCACGGTGCCCTTTGGGGGTGTGTTGGGCAGGGAATGGAGCTGGGCAGGGACAGGAGGTGATCTCATAATGGTGACTGGGGAGAGCAGGGAATGGGGAAGAACCGGGCAGTGGGTGCTGGTGGAGTCAGGGCATGCAGGACTGAGCTCCAGCTCAGAGCAGTCAGGGAATCACAGAATATTCTGAGCTGGAAGGGAACCACAAGGATCATCGAGCCCAGCTGGTCAAGGCAGGGATAACTGAACAACAAGTAATTTGGGGGTCAATTTTGAATTTTTAAAAAACGTTCTGAATTTTAGTAACACAAACCATTCCCCATCTGCCTGAGAAGCCTCCTGCTTCCACTTCAGGCTGAGGCGGGAGAAGAGACACCGAGGAAATTACAAGAAAATTCAAGATTGTTTAGAAAAGGGGAAATTGAAATAGATATCGAGCTTTTTGAAAAATGTAACTTAAAATTTGGGGGGCGGGGGAAAGGGAAACAAAACCTGCCTTAAGGCAGAGAGCACCGCCTTGTTTACAAAGGCGGTTCTGGAGACAGCTCGGTGTCACCGAGCACGGGGAGGGAAGAGGGATGGGGAAATATCGCTGCTGTTTCTCCACCCCCGAGCAGGAGCAGCGAGACGCATTTCCCTCCCTCGGCTGGAGCCCACGGTCTGCTCTGGCTCCCACCCATCCCTCCCATCTCTCGTGGGAGCAACGCTGAGAGCAACCCATTGAAGGGATTCAGAGGGCAGCAAACCCCAAGTGCCGGCTGCGGGATAACGGGGCTGCGGCACCGGGACACCCCGGGAGGAGCCCTTCCCTCCCAGGGACCAAATCCCACCAGGGCATGATGCACCCAGGGCTGGCTCTACCTGCATCTCAGGGTAGCAAGAGCCCCAGGACGGGTGGAGTTCCTGTGAAATCCTCTTGCTGCCCCGATTCCCAGCTCAGGGATTTGGGATTGCCTATGGCTCATTACACCCATGGGCTGCGTTGGGCATCCTTCAGGTCGTCCTTTCCAGCAGTCCTTGTTTTTGGCTCAGACACCCCTGGGAATGCCCGTGTGTGCCAGCGCAGCCCAGACAGGGAGGAGGAGATGCTGGAGAAGGAATGGGGACCTGTTCCCTCATGCAAGGATGGGTGTCCCCCCCATTTCCAGTGCTCCCTGCAGCCCCTCATCCCTGCCAGCACACAGGCAGATGAACCCACTCGTGCTGTGTCAAGCAATTCATTGTCGGGGCAGAGAACCCCCCAGATGTTACACAGAGCATCAGTCACCTGCACGGGTTGCTCTGCTCCACCTCCCCATCCCTGGCTGCTCCAAACCTCCTTTGGAGTCACAACCACTTGTTGCCCAGAGTAACAAGTCAGGGGCATCAAGAGCAAAGCCTGGGGCGTGGGGGTGATATCTGGGGGTGCAGTGGCATGGCTGTGCCCCAGGAGACCCAAACCCCTGCCAACCACAGCTCCCTTCAGAAGGAGAGGAGAGAGGCAACATTCCCTCCTTCCCAAGGGGCTCCTGCCCATACGGTGCCACCTCCCCCCATCTCACTGAGGCAGAAGGCAGACTTAAAAAAAAAAAATTAACAAAAAAAAAGGTGGAAATGCAATCTAGCTTTGAAGGATCCCCTGACTAATTAGTTTTGGAGGCCAGGCTGGCTGAGATCAGCTGAGATCAGCCAGCCTTGCCTGCAATTACTCTGAGGAGAAAGGAGCCCTTGGAGATTTGCTGCCAAACGGGGGGCATTCCCCCAGGGAGCGAGGACTGCAGAGGTGTTTGGGACAGAGGACAGCCCAATGATCCTGTTGTCCAGCTCTCTGTTTCTCCAAAGGTGCCCCAGGGAAGGGGGTTGCTGCAACAGAGCTCTGCTGCATGCAAGGGACATGCATCACCGGTGAAAAAGGGAGGGCTCAGCTTGTTTGGCTTAATTAGAATAATGAAGCTGTGAGTCTAATAGGAGGAGGTTGGGAGTGCTGAGGCTGTAATTGGCAGAGATTGGGAAGCGTGAGGCTGTCGGCTGGCAGCCATATGGAAGCAGCAAAGTGAGGGTAGTGAGTGACAGCCCGAACCTGTGGCGCTCTCATTAATTCCAACAGCAGAGCTGTGATTGATGTGTCAGCTCCCTGCTGCTCGCGATTCGGGCGGCTGATTCCACCTCACTTCTGCCCCTCCTGCTGCAGCCCGGGCTGGGGAAGGGAAACGTGGAGAGGGGATGAGAGCAGGAAAATGCAGAGAGGAGGGAAAGGGCAGGAGAGGAGAAAATGGAGAAAGGTTGTGGGGCGAGACAGATGGATGGATGTTAAAATTGAGGCATTGATGTCTGCAAAGTCTGGTCAGCACCAAAGACAGGCTTAAATTCCGGCTTTCAATTCAGATTCTGGTTTTCCTGATTCAGGAATTCAGGAATTCCTGTTTCATGATTCAGATTTTCCTGATTCAGGATTCAGAAATTCAGGATTTGCTCTGTGTTGGAGTCAAAAGACTTTCAGAGCCCCCAAGACCTGGCTCTGTTCCTGCTTGTGCTCCTGGAGGTTTTTCCAGGCTGCAGACAAACTGGTAGAGCCAGGCTCTCCTCTTAACCCCTCTGCCAGCACAGCAGGATGAGCTGCTCCATCCCCACGCTCCTGTGCTCCTGCTGAGGCAGCCCCTGGCCCACAGACACCCGTGGGCACAGAGCAGCAGCACCTCAGCATCCCCAGCCCCAGGTGTGGGGATCTACACACCCATTGGGAGCTTGCTGGTAGAGTCCTAAATTTGAGGCAGGGGTGACTCTCCCTTTCTCCCACCATAAGGAGAAGAAGAACAGCCCTTTCAAGATTCAGACTGAGATGGGATAATGCTGCTCAGAACCCCATTCTTGTACCACCCCAAAGCTTCTGCCCTGATCCTGGCAGAGTTATAGCATTGCCAGAGCAATTTCACATGGAACCAGCTGACCAGGTTTAGCTGCTTACTCTTTCTGCAATGCTCCCACCAGTCACATTTCTGTTCTGTGGACACCAGTCAGTCCCAGGGAAGAGACTGGGCAGTGTTAGCTGGAGCAATTACCCATTGATGGGCAGGGGGTGGTTATATACAAACCCTGTGTAATTTTTGTTCTCTCTGGCCCAGTAATTTTGAATCTTTTCCATTGGAACACCTAATTATTATAGTTCTCCACAGGCCAGGTTTAATAGTCTAAATGTCCTTTTACCTCTCTTGAGGGAAAGGAAAATGTCTGGGCAGATCCACCTCAGTGCTGTGACTAAATGGGTGTCTTGGCATGTCATCCAAGCAGTTTTCTTTCATGGAGCAAGTTGTGGCCATGGGAAGTTGTGGCACAGAAGGCCAAGGGAGGCCTGTCTGTGTCACCACGATGTTTCTCCCAGCATTGCCTGCCTGCAGGAATCAGGACTTCTCATGCCTCCCTCTGAGGGAAGCAGCTGCCCATGAAGGGGAATGGGGGATAAACTGCCAAGATGAGAACTAATTTGGGTAAGGCTATCAAGGCTCATTTGTTTTGCTTTCATGAAGGAACATGTGAAATGAAGTATTAGTGTGTGGAGAGCAAAACTTCAGCTTTACCCTCTCCATACATTCCCCTAGTCCCAGCTGAGGTGATGCTTTACTCCAGGGCTGGCTCCTGTACACTGCAAAGCTAATGGGGGAAAATGGGTTGTCTTATTCTCTGACAACTCCACTGAAAGCACACGGCCACTCCACTAATTTGAAGAAGCAAGAAAAGCAAGATGGAGAAGGAAAAATTGGTTTTGATTGCAGAGCTCCAGCCGCGGAGTTCCTCCAGCAGGGAAAGAAGTAACAGTGGGAGTAGCCAGAACCTTTGTATCCAGTACAGTCATTTTTTCTACTGGGTATTCACGATGAAGACCATTAGGTAAAGTATCTCAGAATAGCTCTCATTTGCAGACTACATGGTGAGGAGGTGGTTTCTCAGCAACTGGTACCTCCTACACAGTGGCTGCAACTGTTCCTGGAGTAGGATGAGGCTTCTGCTCAGGAGGATGCTGAGATGTGCTTCATGCAGCTCTGCTCTGCTCTGGGGCGGCTCCCGCAGTGTCCCTGTCATACCTGGACATGCAAAATGCCAAGGGCCACGAGGGAACTGAAGGATAGGTCTTCTGCCTGCACAGAAAAGGTGTCAGGCTGACCGTGCCTCCCTCATGCAGTGTCTGGGGGGAACCACAATGGCACTGAACTCCTGGGTGAGCTTGGGCCCAGCAAGCTGTTCTGCCAGCAGGCTGGTCCTCAGTAAGTGGTTCCCTAACAGCTCTCTGCCACTTCACCTCCAAGCCAGGGACAGCAGAGTGTCACAAGCTGCTGTCCCAGTGCCCTGCAGGTGTTACCAGGGCAGCACTGACCCTACTCCTCTTGGAATGATCACCAGTGCAAAGGATGTGCAGTGTCGGACCCAGCCTCGGGCACTGCTGTGGGAGCTGGGCCATCAGCCCACAGCTGGCTCTGCTCCCACCTGCCAGAGGCCAGCCTGTCCCACAGCTTTGCCGTGTACTCTGCTGCTGCTCCCACCACGTTTGGCCCAGAAAGCAGCACCAGGCTTGGCTGACTCAGGGCAGAGCTGGGCACACCTTCAGGTCCCCACTCAGCTCCAGGTCAGTGACTCAAGAGTTGCTGGGGTCCTCAAGCCAAGGGAAAGCATGGCATGAATCCCAGGGCTGAGCAGCTCCAGCAGAAAGCAGTGCTGATCCTGGACAGGAGCTTTGCTTTGGAAGAGCAGCAAAGAAATTAATTAGAAGTGTGTGCCAGCAGCCAAACACAGCAGCTCCATCAGCTTTTCCCACACATTTGCCTTCCTATAGGTGTTTCCAGGGGCTGAAATGCAGAACTAAGCTGGCTGAGAGTCTGTGATGCTGTTTCCAAGGCTCTGTACCTACAGCTCTGCAGAGAGCCAACCTGTCTATGAGCTACCATCTGAGCAGAAGAGATGAGTGCTGGTGCTTGGGTCTCTGGAGCTTCACAGGTCCTGCACAGGTGGTAGACAGCAGAGGGCAACATTTGTTGAGTAGTCAAGAGAAGAGAAATAACTACATGATGGCCCATGATTTGTCCTCTGTGTCCATCTCAGCATTTCTAATATTCATGAGTGAGAAGCAGGTGGATGAGGAGTGGGATGTGCATGAAGAGACAGCTGGTTTGCATTGGTCGAGGCACAGCTGGGATGATCTGAGATCCCTCTGTGGTCACTTCAGGGCTGGGCAGGATCTGAGAACTCATGGACAGGGTGCAAAGAGCCCATCATTCCTTGTGGCCAAGAGAATAATGAGGCAGAGGATGAGGATGGCCCTATCATCCCACGTTCTGACTCAGTGACGAGCCCCATGTCTCGTCACTGGTGATGTCTCCCATGAGGCTGCAGGCACCAGGGGAGGTTCAGGTTGGACATCAGGAGGAATTTCTCCATGAGAAGGATGGTCAGGCATTAGAAAGGGGTCTCCAGGGAGGTGGTGGAGTCCCTATCCCTGGAGGTGTCCAAGGAAGAACTGGATGTGGCACTCAGTGCTCTGGGCTGGGTTGACAGCTGGGCATCGGGTACAGGGTGGACTCGATGGGCTGGGAGGGCTTTTCCAACCTCAGTGACTCTGGGATTCTGTAAGTGTGGCCAGGTATCATGGCCAAGCTTAGGGCCCCTCTGCCTGGGCACAGGGCTGGGCTGGTGGAAGGCAGCAGGTCCTCCAAACCATTGCTAGAGCTGCTGAGTGCAGAGCCGAGCCGAGCTTAGCGAGGGATTTGGCTGGGAGGGAGCCCTGACTTCACCTTTGCCACCGTGCCTTGCCCTGACACAGGGCAGAGGAGCAGCACGTGCAGAGCAGCTGTGTCTCAGCTGGGAGCTGTCATCTGTGACAGGAGAAATGGTGCAGCTCCCTCAACTGCTGGGAGGAGTCCAGATGGTTCCTTGTGCTCTCCCTGCACATCCATGCACCCCAACGCTTCCCTTGACAATCCGTCACCCTCCCTCCTGCTCCAAAGAGTCCTGTGCCAGAGGTGTCACCAAGCTGCAATCACTGCACAGTGACAGAGGACAGGCACCTGAATGCAGGGAACAAGCAGGGAAAAGCAGCACCTGGGACAACTCAACCCACACATATTTTGGATGTCAGGCCCTGGAGCACGGTCAGCAAAGATGAGGTACTCAGGGATCCCATCCTGGCTCTGGTCCATGGTGCCAAAAGCTGCAGTTTCATGGGAACTACCACATGCTTGTGAGCTGGACCCTCTGAGGGACACGAAGCAGACCCCAGCCTCGCTGGCCAGGGGCTTTCCAGGCACCTCCAATGGCTTTAACCAACATCAAGGTTCTGCCATGCCTGGTTTCCCCATTTTAAGTTACAGACACAGAGGTATCGGCCTGACCTCCCTGGTCACTATTTCATGCGAATCATTTTCAGCAGTAAAGGTGAGGATCATTTATAGGAACAATCCTGTGTCCTCCTGGCAGAGCTTCCTGGAAAAAACTCACAGCAAATCCCTGTGGGGGCACCAGAGTGAGTGCCTGGTGAAGGGCACCATGTACCAAGGAGATCTTATTCCTCTTGGTTGGCCTTTCTGCCAAATATCACCCAGATATTGGTATTCTTCACAAGAATATTTCTCTGCCAAAATCCCTAAATGTTCCACCTGATCCAAGTGACCAGGAGAGCCTACATTTTCTTTCCTACAGTACTGGCACCGTGGGGTTGTTTTCCATGTTGGGACAACCAGCACTACTGAACATTTCTTCTCTTTCTCTCCCCTATTTCTTCCCAGCACGGTGTAGTTTCTCCTGCTTTGGGGGTCCACACACCCAGTGTTCAGAGATAACGGTGCCTTTACTGTAGCATAACAGAGACTCACTGAGAAAAGCTCTGAGGAGGGTCACTGTGGGGCCCAGGGCTCTTCAGGGTGTTCAGAGCAGAGTTACCAGGGTGGCCTTGGACAAGAAATCTCCATCCTACTAAACCCAAGCATGATTATGGCCAACCATCACCACTTCAGTGAGCCTTCCCCAGCATTTCCTGCAGGCTCAGCATCCCACAGTGAGCCCACAGATCATCTCTTCTGCAAGCACTAAAGCTTTCTTTCACTTTAGAGCTTTCCTCTCCTCAGCCTGGGGTTTTATTAGCCTCACTCACTGTGCAGAATAGCTCTGTGCTCAGAGCAGCGTTCTGCCTGCTCGGCTGGCCCTGGTTGGGATGGATTAATGCTGGGGTGAATTTGGGAATGGGGACACGCGCCTTGCCAGGAGCTGCTGGCCGATCACACCCAGGCTTAATGATTTTCATAATTCAGAATTGGGACTGTTTTGACTGCAAACAAGCCATGTGATGTGGATCTGCTTCTTAATCACATCAGACTCCTCAGGTTTCCGACGTGAATACTCATAAGTTCAAAATTCATGTCTGAAACACATGCTGCTGCATCTTTGTGTGGAAAACATTCCTGTTGGCAAGCTCTGCAGGAGTGCTTATAAAGAACAAATATCAAAGTGTGACAACCACGGCTGATTACAAATAGCAGGAACATTTGCAGAGCATTGCTCTGCAGAGCTGGCCCCACGCAAGAGGCTTCTCTGGCTGCCGCTGAAGCAGAGCCCGGGGGCTCTCTGTGGACCACTGGACTCTTGGCATTGCTACCCATGAGCTACAGAGCTGCTCTGCTCACCAAAGCCAGGGAAAATCACATAAAAGGTGCAAGCAGGGTGGGAGAAATGGATGAGGGATAAAGAGATGCCAGCAAAAGGAAGCAGAAGGAATATTACACAGAATGACAGAATATGCTGAGTTGGAAGGGACCCACAAGGATCATCATGTCCAGCTCCTGGCCCTGCACAGGCCCATCCCCAGGAGTCACACCCTGTGCCCCAGAGCATCATCCAAACCCTCCTGGAGCTCTGTCCCTCCTTTGGACACTCTGCAATGGCTCAATCTCTCCCTTCCACTGTGTCCCCCCAACCTGCCCCACCATTGCAGGTGAGGCCGCCCCAGTGCAGAGCAGAGCGGGACAATCCCCTCCCTGCCCTGATGCCCCCCAGGACAGGGATGTCCCTCCTGGCTCCAGGCACTGCTGACTCGTGGCCAACTGGCCAGGACCCCCAGGGCCCTTTCCCAGCACTGCTTTCCATCCTCTCATTCCCAGTCTGTCTGTACCTCTGGGGTTGCCCCATCCCAGGGGCAGAACCCGGCACTTCCCCTTGTTGAACTTCATTAGTGGGGAAGCAGAAAAATTTGGGTCTTGCCGTGACCTGCACAAAGGCAGAGTGATGGACATGCAGAACTTACTCTTGTGCTGCCTTTTTAAAGCTGGAACAAGGAACAGGTTAAACAACCTTTTCCAGTCAGTGCTGCAGAACCTGCTGTTCCACTCCAGGGCTGCAAATCCCACTTCAAAATACCACAACATGTTCCTACAACAAAACAAAACACCTTGTTGTCATTTTTTCCAGCCACATTTCAATGCTAAGTTTTAATATCTTTGCAAACTATGATGCCTTGGGTATTCTATTTGCATCCACAACAGTATGAAGTTGGTCTTCCTCACATCAGCTACAGAATGGTCTGTGGGTTTTATGGGAATCAGGAGGCAATCCAGAGAGTTTCTTCCTGGATGTCACCGAAGAAGTGGTGATGCAGTAATAGCACCACAGCCTGCTGGCAGTTAGTGTTCTCAGATATTAAATAAATGTTCGTGGACAATTTTCAGGGTACGTATTGTACCATCTGTCAGCGCAGCACTGGTAGGTTTTAATTACGGTTTGCACTCTGTCTTCAAGCACCTGGATTCATTTTTTCATCCTGTCTGTTACTGATGATGATTGGCTAAAAAGTGCTGTACTCCTGCTTTCTGCTCTTCCCGTGCAGCAGCTGGGCCAGAAGCAGAGATGGGAAGGTGTCAAAGGTGTGCAGTAGGCAAGGACACTTCTTGCTCAGCCACTTTGCGGTGTGGGGGAGCCAATTCCATGACCATTCCCAGGTTTCATTGGAATAATTTTCCTGAGGACTTGCTTGAATGAATGATATGCAGAGGGAAAATGGATCACAGCAGCTTCCCAAAGAGGAAGGAGATCTTGACGGGCTGATCCCACAGCGTGGGCAGCAGGACAGGGGGGGATTCTGCCCCTCTGCCCCCTCAGGTGAGACCCCACCTGC
>JAWWTY010000027.1:1728354-1759914 GCA_035222235.1 Margarornis squamiger | reverse complement strand
CTTGGACACTTCCAGGGATGGGGCAGCCACAGCTTCTCTGGGCAACCTGTGCCAGGGCCTCACCACCCTCACAGGGAGGAATTTAAATAATGAAATTGCTGCAGAAAAGGTCAGAGGTGTTCCCCAATTTTTTGTTTTCTTTCAGGATTTGGACTTTCTTCTGTGCTCTTTTTAGCTACTGCCCATCACTGCTTATAAAACCTTCGCCTGCCAGAGGTTGCCATTCCCATCAGTTGGCAAATGGAGCATTTTGTTTCCATGTCTCCTAATTAACTCCAGGAAAACAGCCAGGTTGATTTACCTAAACTGCCAATTAGGCTGTTTAACCCATCTGCTTTTGCCTGGAGCATATTAAGAAGCACTGAAACACTGGCAGGTGACTGGACATGGACCTCTGGGAGGAGTGGTGGGAAGAAGTGGAGACAGCAATGCCTTCACTTGGCACAGCTGAACATTCCAGAGTGAATGTGTGTCTGACAAACAGTTTCCTGCTGAGAGTCAATAGGAAGAGCTTTTAGGCAAACTGATAAATTGAACAGTGACAAGTCACTAAGGCCACGTGATCTTTGTTCAGATGTTCTTCAGAAACTGTGAAGTGGCTGAGTGGCTGAGCCTCCAGTGATGGTCTGTAATCCCATGCTCAAATCTGCTCCATGACCAGAGGAATGAGCACTGACAGATTGGACACAACCTTTTAAAAAGGAGTGGGTGTGTGTTTGAGCCACAGAACTGCAAAAAAAGTAATTCTGATTTGATGGAAACTCTGTTAGGGAATAGAGGCGTCAGATACCAGGATGAGATAGATACCTATGATGTGCTGTATCAAAGGTCTGGGAAGGATTTAGGAAGCCATATCTCAGGCCAACTTGTTCCAGTGCAGAGACTGAAGAGAGTTGTAAATCTATTAGGAGTCCTTTGGAGAACTCAACAGGCATGTGCAGCAAGATTATCCAGCTTTTAGCTTTCTGAAAATCTTTCAACAGGACCTAAACCAAAACTACCTGGAGAATTAAAGCTGCTGTGAGGGAACATGGAGGGGTTACTCTTGAGCTTGTAGCTCCTTAAAGCACAAGGAACAGTTTTCACAGTGCAGAGCTGTTCCTGGTGGATTCCCCCCAGTCCTTTGTTGAAATCTGTTCTGTTCAACGCAGTCAGCAGTGATTTGGAAAAAAAGAGGTGATGAGTGAGGTGACAGAAGCAGCAAATGGTACAGAATTATTCAGCACAGGCAAATGTGAAAGTCACAGCAAAAGATTGCACAAGAACTAAACCCAGGGTAATCCCAAGGTGCGTTAAATGAGTGTACACAGGGGAGCATGGCTGTAAATACACGTGCAGAATGAAGAGTGTCAAATTAGTGATTGTATTGCAGAGGGAACATTTAAAGTCACTGTGGATGTGCTTTTGATAAGGTTAAGTCAGTGCTCGGCAGCAGTGAGGCCAATTAAATGTTAATTATGGTAAAGGAAGGAACTGAGGACAAGGCAGTGTCATGGGTTCGTGTGAGTCTGTGATGCAGCCATGTCTTGAACACTCAAAGAAAAGACACTGTCTGAAAAACAGGGGCAAAGCTAGCAGAGAAAAGGATGGCAAGGAGACAATTACATCCAAAGAGAGACTGACTCTTCACCTTAAAAAAAGAAGTGGCAAAGTGGGGTGTGTGCTGGTGCTCTGTGAAACTAAAAGTGTTGAGGGAGCATATTTTTCATAATCCACACATTAATAGCAGCACAGAAGTAGCAAGTTTGGAGCAAAGCAAAAGGCAGTAAATGTTTGGCCAGTGCACAGGTAAATTGTGGAACTCATTGCTACCGGCCAAAATATAAGTGGGTTCCAAGAAGTGATTAGGTAGAATTGCACCTTCAAATTAGGCTTAATTGGTGCAGCCAAACCTCCTGCTCAGATCACAGAACAGCTGATTGCTGGGAAGTTCTGCCAGGGAGAGCGTGACTTGATAATCCCTGTTCCTTACCCTTTCTGCCCAAGCATCTCCAACTGTCAGTTGTCAGAGATAATATATGTCAGAAATAATTTGATTTTGCTCAATACATAAGTCCTCAGGTTCCATTGCACATTATGCTGTGCATCCATTTAGTGGGAATTTATTGAGAGAAGTCAGGGTGAAGAGATTTGGTAATTTGCACTGAAGAGCCTGAAAAATTGCATAGTTTTGTCATGTGAGAAGTCCTGTGAATCTTTCCGTGGAAAGTGAAGCTTCGTGATCCCTTTCTCTCAGAATATGTTTTGCTTTCTACAGGCAAACCTACCTAAGGCATAGGCTCTCTTTTTCCTGGTGTTTAGCTACCGAGAGAGGATGAGGCTGGCAAAGGCAGAGTGTGGCAGGAAGCTGGGAGAGCAGAAGGAAGGCAAGGACAGACGCCTGGCAGATGACGCACAGGAATCTGGTGGCAGAGCCTTGCCATGAGAGAACAGAGCTCAGAGCTCGCAGTGGAGCAGAATGTACCCTCCCTGCCCCAGTTTGCCGTTGCCAGCAATGGCAAAGGATCTTCTGGAGAGAATTACATGTCCTTTCCCTGTCTCTCAGTGTTTCAGTTCATTTCCAGACTTGCTGGTGCTGCTCTACATGTACAGTGACAATCTGCTGTTGCTGTCACTGCCTCCAGGATCAGAGATCTGGGTGATGGATCCCAACATCCCAGCACTGCAGATGAGCCATTCCGGTTTCAATGTAACAAAATACCGTAGAATTTATTACTTGGGTGTGTTTTAAAACAAAACTTTAGGAAATTAACTTAAAAGTTGCTTTAAATAGCACTCTGGTTATTGCTATCAGCAAGTCCTCAGCTGTATGTTCACATCCTATTTTTTTTCATGCAATTCCTGCCTCACTCGAAGCCTTTTTTGCTGGAAGTTGAAGGCACATAGTGAGCAAGCAGGTGATTACAGCCAGTCTCAGTGTTACAGCAGCTGAATGCTGCCCTGGGGAGTTGTATTTTACCCCTGGCAGAACTGTAAAATTCATTATTTCAATTCTGAGATTACAGACATTGCAAAAGTGTGTTTTCATTTCAAAGCACAATGAAACCAATTGGAAACACTGAAATTTTCCATAAAGCAGAAATGCTGGATTTTGTCCAGCTCTTGTTGTGACTTCATTCTCATGAAGCCTTTAGATGTTTTGGGATGAGCAATCTAGACTGTCTCTGAGAAGATTATTAATTCCTCATTTGGAGCAAGCTGTGAGCAACATTTCATTAGTCCAGGATGAGCAGTGGGGAAAGACAAAAATATTTATTAACTGCTGAATATGTGAGCACTGGGCATCCAGAACACTAAAAAAAGGATATGTAGTCATGTTACATCATGTTACATCTGTTGGAAGAAGTAGAAATCAAGTTGCACGCAAAATTCTAGCTGTGGAATTCCTGGCTTCTGCACCTACAACCTGAAGGATAATTTAATGTAGTTCTGTGTGTGCAGTATAGCAATGAATTTGTTCAAAGCCTGGGAAGTTCTGCTGGAAACTTGACCATTTTTTGGGAAATAAGAAACAGTTGGGTGAACTTGTATTAACTGATGTCAGGCTGAAGTTTAATTTAAGCTGATGGTTTCATTGTGCTGAAGGGATTCTTTGCTCCTGAAGAGTTTTGATTTGACGCTTGCCCAGCCTTAAAGGTGAGTTCTGAGGGAATTCAGGCCCTGGCACAGGTTGCCCAGAGAAGCTGTGGCTGCCCCATCCCTAGAAGTGTTCAAGGCCAGGTTGGACAGGACTTGGAGCAACCTGGGCTGGTGGAAGGTGTCCCTGCCCATGGCAGGGGGTGGAACGAGATGAACTTTAAGGTCCCATCCAACCCAAACCATTCTGGGATCCTTCAGGAAATGGGTCTGAGTGTCAGGATCAGTTGGCTCCCATGTTTTGCTCCAGATGCTCTCTGGGAGTGGTAACCCTGGTCTGGGGAGATCACTGAGGCTTCAGTGAGGAGGGGTTTCCAGTGGTAGAGAGGAACAAGGTGGTTCTGCAGCCTGACAGAATTCAGAATTAGTGGCTGTTTATTTTTCATGGTTTAATTTTAATGGTTTGTCCAAATTACAGCATGTTTTCCTCTGATTTAGGATTACATGTCTGTGCAAAATGTAAAGTTTCTTAAAAGCATGGAGGTACTAATGTTGTTTAAACAAGTACTGGGAGAATTCTTAATACAGACAGTTTGTTTTCATGGGATTTGCAGTTGTATGTATGGCAAAAACCCAAATTACATCACGAGGGAGATACCTGAACAACAGATAGAGCCTTGCAGTGAGAAAGATCAGATAATTTGATGCCTGATCTGAAAATAAATGGAAAGCACAGCTAATAAATTCACAGATTATACTACTTTTGGTGGAATGATGCATAGAAATCATGCTTGCCGGAGCGATGTTGCCTGTTGGGTGAGTGGGGCTTGTTCAGATAAAATACATTTTAATACAGCCAGAGGGGAATTGTTTGTCTGAGAATAATGAGGTTACAGCTGGCACAAAGGCCATGGCTTCCTGCATATTGTGACATGGCCCAGGCACTGCAAGAAGCAATCCTGCCTGTTGCACCCCTCCTTTCTGCTGCTGTGCTGGCACAAGTGCTGGAGTAGCCAGATAGTGCCAGGAATTAAGGAATCAGGCCCCGAAAGGACATTTTTTTTTGCTTGTGTTGGCTTCCTGCTCTGCAGCTGCACAGCTTGAGAGGGGGACAGGGAGGTGTGGGGAGGGCACAGCTGGTGTGAGCAGCTCTGGCTCAGAATGGTCCAGGGTTCAGCACCTGCTGTTAAATGTCCAGTGGGATCCAGCTGCTTGGGGGGATTCAGGTGAAACAGGCTGTCCTCTGTGGGGAGGTCACTGTCCTCTCAGAGGAGCTGGAGTAAATGCCTGTGTAATCACTGCCAGCACAATCCTGTCCCCAGCAAGGTGGCTTAGCTGTTACTGGAGATGACTCTCTTAGATAATTCTGATTGAAACTGGTCAGACAGTGGCTGAACACGTGGCTGCACCAGTGTATCTGAACTGCTACAGCCATGAGCTGGGGGGGATAGTGGGGTGATAACCTAAGCCTGCATCAGATAACATGTCTGATCATCCCCTTGCATCCCCTGGGAAGAAATTACCTGGGAAAGGAGCTAGGGAGGCAGGAACCTCAGCTGAGATGGCCTGGGCATCACAATGGGATTCCAGTGGGAACTGGAGCACAGTTCTGATCCATGCAAACCAGGCAGTTAAGAATTCAAATGTCACCCTTCCTGTGGCACTGGTGAGAGGGTCTGCACTTCAGTAACAATGTTCAAAATTCAGGAATAGTGGCAAAAAGTCATAAAGTTAATCAACTCAGGCCGAAAAGTACTGCAGTTAAAAGACATGAACTGCACAGACTGTTTAGAATCACAGAGAGGAATCAAGAGGGGTTGATTAGTCGTGTCAGGACTTTCAAAAGGAGGAATTGGCTTTTTAGTAAAGAGGAGAAGAAACCTAGAAGAGCCAGTGCCTGGGAGCAGAAACCACTTGTGTTTTAATTTGAAAGAGAGCACAGAGGTTTGAGACAGCGATTTCATGTTAGTGGAGCACGCTTTTAGAAGAAAGGGGAGATTCTCAAACTTTTGGTGTTCAGACCCAACCAGGAGCCTTTCTGGAGGAGCTGTGTGACCAGCTGCAGCCACAGGGCTGGATTCCTGTGGCACGTGGGTGCTTTGCTCCAAAGGTCAGCTTGGTTGGTGTGCTCTCTTTTTTAATGTCCCTGACTGAATGGGAGATCAGTTCTTCAGGAAAATGCTATGCAATAGCAAGGATGGGAAGAGGAAGAAGAGGCAAAGATGCAGCACTGCTTAACCTTGGGTTTTCTGTTCTGTGTTTTGTTGTTTTATTTTTTTTGTAGGGGAGTTCCAAATCCCTGCAAGCTCCAGTGTGGGGCCAGCTCTCCACAGTGCAAAGGTATGGTTTCATTGTTCACACCCTCTGCCTGCACCTTCCCTGCAGGAAAAAATCCCAGTGCAACCCCAAGCACAGCCTGACCACTCCACTCACAAACATGACTTTCCTGGAAAAAGAAAGGGAGATGTGATGTGCTGCCCTCTGCTTCAGCCAGAGCAAAGTTCTGGGAACTGCATACTGGCATCCCCATCCTCTGAAGTGTCTCTGTGTAACAGGGCTGCTGGTAGGGGAGCACTGAAAGAAAAGGGGGAAAACCACCAAAACAAACCCCAAAAAATCCAAAAAAACCCCCTAATCCAGCAGCACCAGTCTTGTCTGTGTATTTGCATTTTGATGCAATCTTTCGCTAGGTGATTATATGCTGTTGCTATTTTGGTTTTTGCCAGACAACCCATGACTGGAGAAGGTGGTGTCAGTCCAAATGCTGTAAATCAGGGCTGGCTCTTGCCTGTTACAGAGGGACTTGAAGAGAGTGCATCAGCTTGAGATCACAAGGCCATAAATTGTATTATTGTTGTTCTTGTGATTAAACCTGCTAATTCCTTGCAATTCACAGCCTCAGATGCAGATAATTCCCTTTTATAACAGTCAGTCAGCTGAGCGATTGCTCAAGGACAGCGGGAGCAGAGTGGAGGTAAATCCAGCCTTTAGCAGAGTGGGTCCCTGAACAAGGCACCCAAAAAGGCTTTTCCCTGATGTGCCGAGGGGTGAGTGTGGCTCTGCCCATCCTGGGAGGTGCCACAGGGGCAGGGCTGGGGGCGACAAGGGGCAGCGCTGAGTTGCCCTGCAGTGAGCGCTGCTGCCGCTCGATGGCACTGGGGCTGTGCGAGCTGCCGGCCGGCTCAGCCTCCTCCCTCCTCCCGGGCCCTGCCCCGGTGAAACTCGCTGGCCATTGCCTGTGCCCCGCAGGGTTTCGTGGGCAGTGCTCAGGGAGGGCTGGGCTCAGATGGAACTGGGTAAAGCACATACAATACGTGAGTGTGTGTTGGCAGGGACTGCCCGTGAGCATGATGTGGGAGAGGGCGCGAGGGTAAGGTTGATTTTTGGAGAGGGGAGTTATAGACTCACATAATAAATGTCCTGAGTGGGAAGGGACCCACAAGGGTCGTCAAGTCCAAGTCCTGGCCCTGCACAGACACCCCAACAATCCCACCCTGTCCCTCAGGATGTTGTCCAAACATTCCTGGAGCTCTGGCAGCCTTGGGGCTGTGCCCACTGCCCTCTGGGGGAAGAGCCTTTTGCTGAGATCCAACCTAAGCCTGCCTTGAGACAACTCCAGCTGTTCCTCAGTCACTGCTCACAGAGAGCAGAGATCAGAGCTGCCCCTTGGGAGGAGCTCAGACTGCAGTGAGTAGTATGAGGTATTTGCTGAATTCTGAAAGGTCTGATGATGTCCAAGAGGCTGCACCAAGCTCCCTGGCCAGAGGGGAGGTGAGCAGTGTCCATACAGCTTCCCTGAGTAGGTGGCTCTGTAGGACAGGGAGATGTCTTCTGTGGGCACGTGACACCAGATGACATCACCCCTCCTGATAACTGTAGTTCAGCACAAACAGGTCTCACTGCTCTGTTTCCAAGCAAGAATCTCCTTTAGGGTTGATATGGTTTTGCTGCCTTAACAGCTTTCTTCTCTAACTCCTCAGGGTCATCCAGCTCAGCGAGGGCATTTAGAGGAAGCCGCTTTCCAATTGCAGCAGATTTTCCGGATTGATATTTCCATTGCCTTGAATATCCTCGGTAATGTGGACTTGGGTCTGTTTTGCCCTTAAACCACAGGTTTCTCATTTTGGAGGACCTCCAAAGCGTTGCAGGTCTTGTGTGAAGGCAGAGATGGCATATACCCAAGCTGAAGCCTCCTTTCAGCAATTTTAACTGTGCTCTGAGAGATTTATTGCCCTTTGTCCCATCCTGCCACCAAATTTTTATCAGCATATTTCAATCCAGGCTTGGTTGAAGCCTGCACTGTTGGCCTGACATCTGTAGTTGGAAATTAAGCCATTTCTGTCTTTTTTGCAACACAAGATGTCACATCCTCGTATCCCTTTTTATTGTCTGACCTCACAGTCTTCCTGGCAAGCTGAAAAAGCAATTGCAGAATTGCAACCCTAAGAAAAGCTGAAGGGAGATGCACTGATCTAAGAAAAGTCCCTGCCCTATATACACCACTAGTTGCAGCACTGAAGAGCAGTGTGAGCCATACGCTGTGTTAGCCTGTGATCCCTCTTTGCAGCGAGGCTGGAAAAATCCCTAAAATGCAGCGTCGCCGTTTTCCTTCTGGAAACTCTGGAGTGAGGGTTCTTGAGCCAGCTGGAAGTGGCCCAGAGCACTTGGCATGAGCCAGGGAATGCCCAGTGGCTGCGGGGGAGGTTGCTGCATTCGTGGCTGAGTTCTGGCCATTGCTTTTCGCGTGTTCTTACGTTGTGTTCTCCTCAGGGATCGAGAGCATGAGGGCAGGGCACTGCAGGGTAGGCTACACCTGCTTCAAACTGGCAGCAGATCGAGGCTACAGCAAAGCCCAGTTCAACGTGGGCCTGTGCTACGAGCATGGCAGAGGTACAGAAAAGGACTTGGAAAAGGTATGCACTGCTTGCAGGGCTGCGTATGTGGCACACAGACCAGCAGAGTGGTCTTTGTTGGGTGCTCAGGAGCTTTTTTTCTTTTGCATGGGAATTAAAGTCATGGAATATCCTGAGCTGAAGGGCACCCACAAGGATCATCCAGTCCAACCCCTGGCCCTGCACAGACACCCCTACAATCCCACCCTGCCCCTGAGAGCACTGTCCAAAAGCTCCTGGAGCTCTGGCAGCCTTGGGGCCATGCCCACTGCCCTGGGGAGCCTGTTCAGTTCTCAGGCTCTGAAGACTCAGTAGAAACTGCTGGAAATAATGTAAATTGCAGGCTTGCAGAGCTGACTTCAGTGCCATCAGTCCCCTCAGAGATGTGCTCTGAGATCCCCTTTCCCACAGCTTGTGAGGGCTTCTCCAGGTGCACAGGCTGTGCCACCAGCACTCAGGGGAGTACCAAGGAGAAACCTGTCATGTTACTGTATTTAAGACACCACTGCACATCCGCGGGCTTCCTAAATCTCCAGTTTGGGAATGGT
Organism: Margarornis squamiger; assembly: GCA_035222235.1. Classification (NCBI taxonomy): domain Eukaryota; kingdom Metazoa; phylum Chordata; class Aves; order Passeriformes; family Furnariidae; genus Margarornis; species Margarornis squamiger. The sequence goes on along the minus strand of JAWWTY010000027.1, from coordinate 1,750,898 downwards.
AACTGCAGCCTGCCACCTAGTGCAGGCTTGCTGCAGCCAACTGCTGCTGGAGCTGGGAAGAGCTGCAAAAGCAGCTTCTTTTGAGTAATTTTTGTTCCCTTTCAAACAGGGGAGGTTTGAGTAGGGTGGTTCCAGGGCTCTGGGGTAGTCACAGTCCACTGTCTGGTTTAACCAAGCTGACATTCCTCAGCAGAGAGGGGTGGGAGGGCTGCTGGGGGAACCCTGTGTGGCTTGTGAAGGGTCTAGACAGGGGCTAAGCTTGGCCTGGCCAGAGGGGAGTCACATCATGTTCCAGGGCAGGTATTACTGGATGAGCCAAGTGGGTTTCTCTCTTTGCAGGCAGCTTTCTACTACTGCCACGCTGCCAGCAGCTGCCACCCCATGGCCCAGTACCGCTACGGGAGGTACCTCCTGCAGCACAGCCCTGGCCAGCACTGGCACAGCCAGCACAGGGCTCTGACGCTTCTGGAGAGGGCAGCAGTGGCTGGGATCACAGAGGTCAGTGTCTGCAGCACGGGGGTCAGAGGAGGGAGCCAGCAGAGAACCCTGGCTGAAGGCTCTGAGCCACAAGACATCCTAGGAAACATCATTTGTGGGACTAGAAGCTAAATTCTTCCAACATATTTATCCCTGCTCCCAGCAGGGGGTCTGGAACTGGGTGATCTTTAAGGTCCCTTCTAACCAAAGCATTGATTCTATATTTATGTTCCTGACTCTGTATGGGAGACAGCCCTGGCTGCACGTGGGAGCTGGGTACCAGCTGTGTCAGCACATAGGGTGTCTGTTTTTAATGTGGCTCTTAGATCAGACCATTGGCTTAAGAGAACTGACCTACAGTTGAAAACATAGCTCAGTGTTCCATCAGCTCTCAATTCCAAATGTTGCCTTGCTGGAGGGGCTTCCATTAAATGCTTGAAGAACAGATCCTCATTTTGGAGCTGTGGCTTTTGGAGATGACTCATCTGTGTGGATCTGTGTGCCCTGCCCTCCTTTCCCACCCTCCCAGAGATGCATTTAGGCCCATGTGCCATCTTGTGCTGCGGGTGCCAGTCGTTCTGGCAGTGCCTGTGCCTCCTGGACCCCCCTGTTCCAGGAAGTGCATCTGCTGAATCTCACAGACAGCTCACGAGTCGGAGCTGTTCCCTGGCTCTGCCTCCCACCATGCACTTTGGAAGGATATTCTGGGGCCTGCAGTGCTAGGATGATGATGATAACTGCATGTGAGATGGAGTTGTATAGATCAAATGGGATTTTTTTTGTGTTTACCATTGCAGGCTGATGTTTCCTAGGACAGGCCCCCTTCTGCCAACAGACTCTGCAGCAAGCAGGGTCCTTGGGACACTTACCTTGCCACAGCATTTGAGCAACTTGCAAAATCAGCAACAGAACTGGAGTAATTAAGGGGGGAAATCCTGGCTGATCTGTACCCTGTGTGGTTTTGTTGCAGGCACAGGCTTATCTTGGAGTGTTGTACATGAGGGGGCTGCAGCCCCAGGAAAAGAAGGGTCTGGAGTACCTGCTGCAGGCAGCAAAGCACGGTGTAAGTAACCCCAGCCAGCTCTGACTGGCCGCAGTTGGGGATCGGTGCAGATTCCAAGGCTTCCTGGAAATGGGAGGAGGTGTCAGGATTTTATCACAGTGTGAAGGGTCTGGGTGGAGCCTTGGTGCCTCTTGAGGAGGAAACAGGCCCCAGGCACAGACCCTACAAAACATGAAGGTAGGGACAGCCCTGCTGGAGTTCTCAAAGCACCAGTGCTTGCATCCATCCAGCAGAATTTGACAGGTTTCCCATTATGGAGCATCTACACCCTCTTCAGTCAAAATCTTTCACTACTTCATCATTTTGAGAACTTTTGTTGTGTCTGTCTCAAATCTGTTCTTCAGAATTGCTCCATTGTTTCTTGCCTTCTATAGAGAGCATAAAAAGATTATTTCTGAATTTATTTTTTTCTTCAGGGACCCTTAACATACTGAAATACTTGAATCTCCTTTCACCCTTCCCCTGTTGCTGCAGTTTCTCCTCACAGATCATGTTGTCTTGATCCCCAACAATATTCTTGCTTCCCCTTTCTCCAAGTGACCCAGGCTTAACTTTCTTGAAGGGCAGTGCCACAGTGTGGGCACAATACTGCTCCTGAACCCTCAGCAGCACTCAGAGGAGCAGAAGTGCAACATCCCATGCCTTGCAGCCAGGTTTCTGCACCCCACAGTTCTGTTTCCTTACACCACTGCCACATTGTCCCCTTGTTTTCAGCTGCATTGTGAGAGCAAGTTTTTTTTCTGAAGAACTTGCTCGTTTTGACTTCAGTTCCCACAGCTTTTGTGCAATGGAAAATAATGAATAGCTATTGCCTGTTCTGCTGTCTAATAGTTCTGGTTGTGGTGCCCTTTAGTGTGTCCTCTCTGAGTCATTTCTTTTGCAGGCTGCAGAGCTCTGGTTTAGTTTGTCTCTCCGTGCAGTTAGGCTGTTTTACGCTCCTTGCCAGCCTTCTCTCTTTTTCTCTAATTCTCATTTGACCATTTTGAGATGCTTGGACTAAAACTGGACTCAGGATGGATGTATGTCATGGATCTCACATAATGAGATTCTCTGCTTTGTTCTGTATTCCCTTGCAATAATTCCTGATACTGTTTGCCCTTTTGCCTGACACTCAGCAGTGTTTAGATGGTCTCAGGGAACTATCACAGTGTGTTATCACAGATTTCTTTCTATAAGCACTGCTTTGCATTTGGCAATACTGTTTCCTTTGTGACTGTGTTGCCCACTCTTAGTCTTGTGAGATCTTCTCTAGGTAATTCTGTATAGTAAGTTTGACCACTCTGAGTGACACTACATCACCTGCAAACTTTGCCACTTGGGTTTTCACCCTCTTTTCAGATGCAGACACTGTCAGATCACTGGTGGGACTGAGCCTGACCAGCCACAGCAGCTCAGACATCCTGATACACAGTATTTAGTTCTAAATCTGCTAAAAATCTCCCAGAAGCTGCATCCCGGCTCCTTTCTTCCAGCCTAGAGTCAGATGTGTGTGCTGCACAATATCACACTGAATTATCTCATTAAACAGTTGATTGTCATTTACTGGTAAGCCCTTAGCAACCCAAAATCTGTCAGGTAACTGCAGGTGCCCCCAGTAGATCAGTGTTTGACATGTTTTGGTCACAGCCATGGCAGTTCTCAGATCCCAGATGTCCTTTCCCATCTCTGGTTCCCAGTGGATGATTCTGGGGATGTAACAGAGCCTCAGCTTTGAGGGCAGGCTTGTGCATGGGCTCCCTGGGATGGAACCCCACATGTTCTCCTTGGAGAAGGGTCTGTGGGTGTATTCCTTTCCCACTACCCTGGAGCATGAATTGGTGTTCAGTTGGTTAAAAGAATGCCGGGTATGGGTGAGGCAAGGACAGCACCATTTAGGACAACTCCAAAAAAGCCACAAGAAGTCATGGATTCAGTGTTTCCCTGGTTGTTCCTGGGTGCTGGAGCTGAGCAGGGAACTCTTGACAGGTGTCTTTCCAAACACTGCACTGCAGAGAACTCCATTCTACTTTGGTTTCCACTTTTTATCCTACCTATTTTACTCATGCAGCCATAGACTATCAAACCCATGTTGAAGAGTGCTGTTGGAGAACTGAGCCTGACCTCCCAATTTCCAAGGGTATCTCAGTCCCTTCTGCTGTGCTAATTTGGGGATCTCCTCTCCTTGCAGCCTTGTGTCTGAGGTGCTTCTCCTATGAGAGATGGTTGGTGCAGCAATTCTGATTGAACCCTGTCTCTTGTCACATCTGAAGTGCCAATCCTTCAGCGTGTTTATCTCATCTCAAAAGGAGTTTATTGCTGTCATAAACTGAGACTTGCAACATTTTGCAAAGCACCCACTCACTGAGTTCTTCACTTGCCTCTACCAGCTACATCCCAGACAGCAACACTTGCAATATGTTCTTTTCTCGTGGCTTTATTAAAATTTGCTACTTATTTTTTTGCTTCTTTTCTTTTTTTTTTTTTTGTAGGGCCTTGTTTAGATCATGTTTCTGGCAGCCATACTCTTCAGGTTGTGCTGCTGGCTTTGTTGCTGCAAAGGTCTATGTGACCACCAGCCCATGCAGTCTTCTTAATGTCATCAGGACTGTTGTCTTGCTTTCCTGCAATCTGAGACCCTTTTCTTCCCACTGCATCTCAAAGATAAAGTGCACAGCCAATCCATGAACGTTGCATGGATTTGGATTTGGCTTCACTGCCCCCTCTGCAGTGACACCCTTTACTTTCCAGTTCATTCTCAGCAGTTACACATGTCTGAGTGGTTCAGGTGCTTTCTCTCTTACTACTTATTTGTTTCATTTCATCTCTGCTGCTTGAGATTTCTTCTGGAATAGAATTAGGTGGGGCTGAGCAGGAGAGTGCAGCACTGTGTGTTAAAGGCTGGCAAGGGGAATCTTCCAGCCCTTGGCAGCAAGTACCTCTGTGGCATTTGGAATGTTTTTACAAGACTTCAGTGTGAACCCTTGCAGGGCAGTCCCAGGGCGTGCTCAGAGCTTGGGTGGGATCAGGATGTGGGTGCAGCCAGGGCTGCCCAAATCCTCTCAGCTCTGACCGCTGAGACAGTCAGGATGCTCTGCAGAGCCATCAGGAACAACGCTGTTCCTTTGTTCCCCTGGCACAGACCTAGGTGTTGAAGGGAAATCAGTGAAATGAATTGGAAAGGGATGGGAAGGAGCAGAGCCAGAGATAGCTGGGCAGAAACTCTGCTTCCAGTGCGCTCAGAGAAGGGACGAAATTACTAAATACAGATGGAGGGATACAGGGGTAAACTTAAGAAGGTGACCAAAGATAGAGCAGGAAACTTTAGAGAAGGTGGTAAAGACTGTGTGTTCTCCTTCCCTGTGCTGTTGTCACTTCTCCCTGTGCTCTCTCTCTTTTGCCAGGATGCCCAGAGCAGGTACCACGTGGGTGTTTGCTATGAGCAGGGCCTTGGGGTGCAGCAGAACCTGGCAGAGGCACTGAGGCAGTACCGGGAGGCGGCGGCTGCTGGGAACAGGCACGCCCAGGAGAGACTGCGGCTGTGGGAGGAGGAGCTGGAAGGTACACGGGGCTGGAGGGGGGTGGCACTGCAGGGGAGTGACCCCACAAAAGTGGGGGCTTCTATTGCCAGGGGAAGGGTCCAACAGGGCTGTGGCACAACAGAGTTCTTCTGACTGAAGGAAGGGACCACTTTTCAGTTCTTTACACTTCTGACCAGCTCTTTCCAGTCCAGATGAAGTGGAGAAGCCATTCCCACAGTTTGATGTTTCACAGAATCATTTGGATTAGAAAAGACCTCTGACATCATCGAGTGCAACCTTTCACGGTGTTGGCCAGGTTGGATGGGGCCCTGAGCAACCTGGTCTAGTGGAAGATGTCCCTGCCCACAGCAGTGGAGCTGGAACTGGATGATCTCTAAGGCCCCTTCCAACCCAAAGCATTCTGTGATTAATACCTTGTTTTTTTGTACTTCCAGGTGTACAGACAAAGCATCCATTTCCTTCAGGAATACGAGCGTCTTCCTCAAGCCCCAGTTTCTGGGCTCTTGAGCCTGTGTCTGCAGACCTCCACACCCCGCAGCCAGCATGTGCCCTCCCCCTGCCCCACTCCTGGAGTGCAGACAGACTGCACGTGATGCTGCTCAGCAGTGCAGGATGGAGCCGTGCCTTCGGACACAGGACAGTGCCACTGGAAAGGCAGTTCTGGGAGCCCCACCTCTGCTGTTCCTAGAGCAGTAAGTGACACCAGCATTGGGGAAGGCAGCCCTTGCTCTGTGTCGGACTGAAAGCAGCTGACAGGGAGTGGAAAGGGAAAGTTTCCTGGTCATGAACAGGAGCCATTTTTTAATACCAGGGGGTTGAGATGAACTTTGTCATATCCCTACACCACCATGTCCTCTTGCCCTCTTACCTTCCAATACAAGGATGTTGTTTATCCATCTACATCTCTGTATAGAGCAGTGTATAGACTGCCTACGTGGCACAGGCTGCCCAGAGAAGCTGTGCTGCCCCATCCCTGGAAGTGTGCAAGGCCAGATTGGACAGGGCTTGGAGCAACCTGGGCTGGTGAAAGGTGTCCCTGCCCATGGCAGGGGGGTTGGAATGAGATGAGCTTTAAGGTCTCCTCCATCCCAAACCATTCTGTGGTTCTTTACCACAGTAATGTGATTTGGGGTTATAATTCCAGTAGCCCTGCACTTCCTGCACAGTCCCCAGTGAGGTTTGCAAGCCACCATACGGTGATGTTGGCAACTAACCCTGTGGTGGGCCTGGCCCACACCCTCTGAGGCAGTTTGCTCTCTCTTCAAAGCAAGTTCCCACAGTGGCTCTGCTACCAGCACAGTCTGGGCTCAGCTCTGCATTGCCATTGTGGCAGTTTAATCTGCTTCCAAACCTGTGCAAGCAACAGACTGAAGTTTCATTACTAGGACACAGGTTTTTTGGGCTATAACAGGGATCCGCCTGTACCAGTGAGAGTGACAACTGTCCTCGGCCATCCTGCACCGTGTCCTTCAGCCCCCAGTTGTTACTGCTGCAGCTCTGGCAGTGAGCTGCTCCCATGGGTACACCCCTCTGAGTCACAATGAGCAAGGTTTGCTTCAAAATGTATGTTGGACGTGTTTGCTGAGCATGCCAGCTCATTTCCAGCACAGTGGATAGGGATGCTCCCAGTGGGAAGGCACCACTGGCAGGCGGCAGCAGCAGCTGCTGGCATAATTCCTTCCACTGGGGCAGCTGAATCCGGAAAAAGGCATTTCTCCACACCAGTTCAAGCTGGTTCAAGGGCATCTGTACAAACTGTCCAGCTTCCTGTGGCCATGGTGCTCTGGTGCTCTGTGTAGATCAGGCTCTGGAAAACAAAGGCAATGGCCCCATCCTGAACTTTGCTGTGGTCTCCATTCAGCAAGGGAGGGGCACAGCCAGCCCTCAACACCTCTGATTGTTCTTCTAGTCTGGTCTCTCTTTCTGCTCAGACCAAGCTTTCTTAGACCATTTCCTTTATCAAGCAGGATACAATTAGCAGGAAATTCCTCGGGTGGATTTCCTATTCTGTGATAATCCACAGCATGCTTACGCATTGGTCAGGATGGGGTAGGACTGGGGGGTTGAAAGCAGTTTGCAGAATGAGGAAATTGAACCAAGAGAGAGGAATCTGTCTCCTTTTTAACCTGCTTATTATAAGGTATTTTTGTGTAAAGATTGTCCTCTAAAAGGCACATCAAAGCAACTCTGCAGAGGAAGGTGTGAGGTGTGTCCTCAGCGTGTGCTCCCGAGATGCAGAGGAATCCCACAGGGCTGCATCTCCTCAGTCACACAGTGCCTCCCTCGTGCTTTGCACAGCTGCAGCTCAGTTGGAATTTGGCTCTCTGTCATTGTTTTGGTGCAAGAACCTGTTTTGTTTGTGAAACAAACCAGCGAGAGATTTCTGTTAGCAAACCCAGGACAAACCCATCCGTGTATGGATGCCAGAGATGGGCTCATCTGTGCAAGCATTTTGAAGACTCCAAACACAACAACATATTTTGGATATTAAACAGTCCACCAGGGGAAATCTTACTCTATTGCTCTTGTCATCTGGTCCCAAGAGCAACAGAAAGGGATAACTTTCTCGTTTACTCTGCTTTAAGTTATCTGTATGATTGCCTGGTGCAGTGTACACACCTAAAGCTGGGAACTGTCACCTCCAGGTGCAGGGAAAAGAACACAGGTAGGACACTGCTGAGATGGTCCAGCATCAGGTCTGCTGGGTCATGCTCCCTCTTCTCTTTCAGTGTAACAGCAAAAGGAAAGCCAGAAATATCACCCAAAGACAACTGATGCAACAGCAAATGAGCAAATATGCTTTGGCCCTAAACATGCTGTGAACTGGGATGTCTGTGGAGAAGTCAGTGCGGTATTTTTGCTGTAAAGATGATGAAGGGAAGCAGGCAGAGTGGTTAGAGCAGTGCTAGCCCTGCCCTGTCAGAGGGGAGGGTGGCAGTGACACTGCAGTGCTGGCAGGGAGGTGATGGCTCACCCTCATCCCATCCGACTCCCCTCCCACCTCTACAGCCATTTCAGCAGCGTGCCTGAAATCTTTTCTAGTGGTTCGTAGCACAGTTGGAAAGCACAAACTCTGGTACAGAGAAGAGTCCCGTGTGTGCAGGATCCAGAATCCCATCCCTGCCATCCACGCTCCACTGTGGATGCTCTGCAGCTGCTCCTGCCACTGCTGCCTTTGCATTCTCTGTAGTGCAGATCCCCCATGGGCAAGCACAAACACCTGTGTGCTTCCTCCTTTGTTACCAATATCTTAGTTTTCCTACCCATGCAATTATCCCAAAACTGTCTTACAGCTCACAGACAGGCAGATCAAAGTGAAAACCCATAATAAGGGTGAAGCTGGAGACTGAATATTTCAAAACAGTGTTTTCACGCTTCCCTTTTCCCAGGTTACCTTTGGCAGACTCCAGCCATCTGTTGTCTGCTTTTGGATAAGGACTATGCTCCAAAATCCAATGGCTTCAAAAGAGAGAATAGAATAGAATAGAATCATTAAGGTGGGAAAAGCCCTCAAAGATCGAGTCCAACCTTTGACCGATCACCCCCTTGTCAACCAGACCAGAGCCCTGAGTGCCATATCCAGTCACTGTGGAGAAGGGAATTGTGGGCACCTGGTGCAGCCATAGGAGAGGTGCCAGGGCTGATTTTGGGGTGTTTAACAAAAGGCAAATTCACAGTGGTAGAACCACAAAAGCTGAAAGGATCAGTGGGAGACAACAGACGAATCTTCCCCTTTCCCAGCTGCCATTCCAGGCTTTCTGCACATTTGTCAGCTTGTTCCAGAGAGGGTAGTGTTAGAAAAAAAGTTTTATTTAAATAACTGAAATCCTGGAGCACAAGTCTGCAGCACATGTCAGAGTCCATGACAGCTATTTTAATGTCTGTGGGGCACAGTCTGTGATCTCATGGATGTTTCTTGCTGTGCTGTGGTTGTTCCACCAACCCCCATCCCCTCTTGGCCTGCCCTGGGAGGAAAGGGCCCTCCTGCTTTGGTTTGGCCTGAGTGTGATGGGAGGCTGGAAGAGGAGACTGAAAGAGGAGGAAGGCAAGGACAGGCAGGTAGAGGAGAACTGAACAAGGTGAAATCAGTCATGGAGAAACTTGATGGGGCGAGGCAAAGGAAGAAACGTGCCTGTTGGGATTGTCTAGACATGGGCAATCCAGTGACCCTGCTGGAGCCCACCTGTGCACCCAGAGCTCTGTCTGACTCTCATCTCCTTGTCACAGCCACCAGCAGAACCTACAGAACAGCAGCACTGTCCTCCAGCCCCAGGCCCTTCCCACGTGCCGACAGCTGCCGCAGGAGCCCCGAGCCCGTCTCGTTGTGGACTTGGACCTTCTGGGACAAAATCATTTCAAAGAGGGTGCTCATCTCTGAGAGAAAGGTGCTGGCCATCCTCGTGCCAGCAGCATTGGAGTCAACCCCAGCACCTTTGCCAAAGGTCTCAAAGGTCCTTGGTTTCTCCTGCCTTGCAGCTTCCTCGTCCTCAGGGGAGTGGGGGGAGTCGGGGGAGAAGACGTTGTCCTTGTAGCTGCTGGTGAGGGGGAAGGAGAGCCGGGCCATCCACGCCGGGTCTGCAGCCGTGAGCCTCTTGAGGGCCAGCTCTGGGGCAGTGAGATGTGGAGCAGAGGAGAGCACAGGAGAGAAGAGAGGCAAAAAATTACATAAATAAAATTATTGATAAATGAGAAGATCTCCTGAAATCACCAAGAGGAGTGATTGTAAACAGGTCTAGAGAGAAACTCCCCGCGGCATCACACAAACCAGCAGCTTGGAAAAGCCTGACAAAATAGAACTGGTTTAAAACTACTGGGTTTTTTGTTTTGTTTTAATATAATAACCATTAGAATCACTTTGCTTTCTCATTTGTTTCAGCCTTGAGTGGCACTTCAGTAAATTGTTAGCAAAGCCAGAGGGAGGGAGGGTTTAGGACTGGCTAAAGGGATGCTGACAATGGAAAGCTTGCAAGGGGGAAGTGTTGGATGCAAAGATAGTGGACTTCCCTTCAGGGTCACTCCAGGGTGGGAATTTGCTGCTAAGAAGGCAGATTGAGACCGAGAAGAAATGGGTTATTGTGAAAACAATAATAACAGAATGAAATTCTGGATTATAACATGCACAGCTGGGTGGTTGAGCACTAGTAACAAACAATTGAGCTATAAAGTAGTTGTTCCTCGATTGGAAACAGCTGAGGAGCAGTGGGAGCCTGGGCTGGGGGTTGGGGCAGGCTCCTTAGTGCACCAGTAATGTGATTTTATCCCAAAATGGAATCATACAGTGTGTTGGTCAAGGTATGAAGGCATATCCAGGGTATTGTTACTGGGTCTGGCGAGATCTGATTAGGAGAATTACACACAAATCTGATTATCCATAGGAGAGAGGAGCTGAAATGACACCAGTGCAGGGAAAGCTCTGGGGATGAAACCAGGAGTGGTCCAGGATGACATGATGGACACCCCAAGAGCAGGGGTTGCTGCTCCTGAGGAAGCAAGAGCTCTCCAGGGACTTGCCTGCAACATTTTGAGGAGACAAGCACCGGCAAAGGAAATCTCTAGGCTTAAAATAGTGCTGGCAAAAGAAGAAGTGGTTATAACTGTCCATGAATAAACATCTACTGTAAAAGAAAGGAAGGACCCCATAGAAAGGAGAGCCTGGAATAGCTTCCCCGTCAGACAGCAGGAAAGGAAACGGGGATTCTTGTTTTTTGAGGTAGTTGGTAAACAAGAGTCCGTGCTGTGGTGCACAGAGCTGCCTTCCAGCCCCACGTTGTTCCTTCCCAAAGCATGTCCCAGAACCCCTGGGGGGGTTGTGAAACCACCTGGTTTGTGAAACACTTTGAGAGCAGCAAAACAGGTGTCTGGCAACAAAAGCAACAAAACACACCAGTGCCAGGATGGCAAGAGCTGGTGTCTAATAATTCTGTGGCTCTGACTTACACACTGACCTCAGAAAGGAGGGTCCCTGTTCTAATGCAGTTCTCCTGCTGCTTCCAGAGGATGAGCAGTATCCTCTCAGAGCCTGGGATACAGGGTCCCCAGGCACTGACTGAGACAAGGCTCCTTCCTCAGCCAACTAAGCCATTAACCCTTTCTCTCTGAAAAACAGCTTTCCTTGGGTGGAATAGGGGTGAGAGCTGGGACCTGGTAAGGAGACAAGGGCAGGTACGTTACTTCAATATTTATTTGAGCTGAAGCCCCAAAATTCTTCTGTGTTGCTTCATTTCCAGAATATTTTTCTGCAATCTCAGTATTGTCTTTCAATCACAGTGACTGTTCCTTAGCACATCACCCAAGAGTGCTGCAGCCCCATGGTTTTGCTTTAAAACATCCAGTTTTCTCCTCCCAGTCTGCAAGAAGCCACTGCATTCCCTGAATATTTGGATGCCTCAGCTCTGGAGCAGGACACAAGCAGTCTGCTCCCTGCAGAGAGAGCCACGACTCAGTGGGTCCTGTGGCCATGAAACCTTATAATTAGGTACGTTTAATTTGACCAATAACTCTTTACTGCCTTGTTTTAACGGTGTTTTGAGAGCAGGGGTTGTTTTTATCATCACTAAAGTTCTATCTCTCATCTGCTGCTGGGAGAGGCTGTGCCTGGCTGGTGGGGGTTGATGCTAACAGAGGGTGCTGAGTTCATCCCACAGCATAAACAACCCCAGAGCTGCCTGGGACTGATTAATCCCGCCGTGCCTCCTGCTGGGAACAGCACAAAGGCCCAGACAGCCTCAGCCAGCTGTTAGGATCCTCCTGAGCACAAGCAAAGCTTCCTTCCTCCCTCTCAGGATGCAAGTCCACTTCTCTGTTTGTGTTTGGGAGAGGAGGAAGGAGCCCAGCAGCTCCGGCGTCTGCGCCCTGTCGCCTTCTCGGGAAGCTCCGGGCTCCTGGGGAAGGTTTTTCACCACTGCACCAGGGCAGCCCCTTTGGGAATGGCCGGCAGGAACCCCTGTGGGCACAGCCTCGGCATTCCCTGCTGGCATTCACTGGGAAAGGGAACATGGTTCCTTCCAAAAGGAACCAGCGTGACACTGTCATGCTGAGTGAAGAGCCCTGGATGACTTTGGACAAGGGCATGGAGTGATAGAACAAGGGAGAACACACTGACAGAGCGGTGTTAGGCTGGATATTGGGAAGAAATTCTTCCCTCTGAGGGTGGTGAGGCCCTGACCAGGGAAGTGGTGGAATCATCATCCCTGGAAGTGTTCAAGAAACATGGATGTGGCACTTAGGGATGTGGCTAGTGGTGGCCCTGGCAGTGCTGGGGGAATGATTTGCCTTGATGGTCTGATGGCTTTGCCAACCTTAAAATGATTCCATGAAAATCCACACTTTGGCAAAAGGGTTTTTTCCTATCAGATCCAGGAATCAAGGGAGATGGCACTGTGTGGATCTGCCCCACCACAGCACAGATTTTCTGGGATGCTCCCTGTGGGCAGGACTGGATCCAGACAGAGCTCACTTTACTGGGACTGGTGCCTGTCACTGCACCAAGGGATGCACCTGGGCTCCTGTTCCCTCCCTGCCCTTGGCTGCAGGACCTTTAAATCCAAAATGCTTTTAGCTCTTATTTCACCCAGCCTTTCCTTCATTTACTCCTTACCAGAATGAAAGAGCAGGAAGGCAAATGGGAAGAAGCAGCAGGTTCTCCCCCTAAGGAAAAGCAACAAAAATGCCCAACTCTGGAATTAAAACCACCCCAGCAGCAAACCTCAATGAATTCCTCTTCTGTGGAGGCTCCACAATGAAATTTCTGCTACAGGACATGAGTCAGCCCAACTCTTTCAAATTGAAATGCCAGTAGAGGAGATTTTTAGAACAAATCAATAAAAGGAACATGTAGAAAATGTCAGGCCCAGATGGTATTCACCCCGGAGAGCCAGAGGAACTCAGATATGAAATTGCCTGGTTTATTAGCTGCTGTTTGTTAACTACTGCTTCAAATGAACACGGGAGCAGGAGGAGGAAGGAGAAATTGTGACAGGAGTTTTTAAGAATGTGAAGGTGAATCTGGTGCAGGCAGATCCATAGAAATCCTTCTGTGCCAGGCTCAGCAGAGAGACAAGGAGTTGCTGTTCCAAAGGGAACCGGCATGACAGTGTCAAGGTGGACAATTGTGTTCTGCAAATTTGTTGGAGTCTTTGGAAGGGCTGGATGACTTTGGACAAGGGCACAGAGTGACAGGACAAGGGGGAATGGCTTCCCTCTGCCAGAGGGCAGGGTTAGATGGGATATTAGAAAAGAATCCTTCCCTGTGAGGGTGAGCAGGCCCTGGCACAGGTTGCCCAGAGAAGCTGTGGCTGCCCCATCCCTGGAAGTGTCCAGGGCCAGGTTGGATGGGGCTTGGAGCAACCTGGGCTGGTGGAAGGTGTCCCTGTCCATGGCACGGGGTTGGAATGAGATGAGCTTTAGGGTCTCTCCCACCCCAAACCATTCCAGGATTCAGTTCTCTGATGACAAAGGACACCTGAGCTGGTGGAAGAGCACCAGCCAGGCTCTCAGGAACCTGAGCTGTCCCTGAATCAACAGCCAGGTCCTGTAGGGACTAATGTGTGTTAAAAGCTGGGAAGTGAGGGTAGGAATAATTAATCTTTCCTGCCCAGGGAGGTCATTAACAGATTCCCAGAGTATCTGCCCAACACAATGATAAATGATGTGGAGAAGGACACCCTGTTGGTGTAGCCTCTACTGAAACACCCAGTGCAAAGGGTTGTGAAGGTCCTAATAGTGCTGAGAGCCATGAGCAACACGTGGCTGGTGGATTTCTGTGTCACCCACTGTTGGACAATTGTCCTGGGGAATAACATGTCGTGTATTGATGACTCTCCCACCACGTGGAGGAGGGATGTGGTATTCACCACGAACAGTCTGGTGACAGAGCTCAGGGTGGAACTTGGGCAGGACAAGAATGAAGAACAAACCAAAAAATCTTGTTATATCCCCAGTGTCTCCTAAACACTGTGCACAATTCTGGTCACCACATCTCAGTAAAGACACACTAAAATTAGCAGCAGGGTGGTCACAGGAGATGAGACTGGACTAGTTCAGCCTGGTAGGGAGCAGCCTGATGGGGCTTGACAAGGACTCTCCACCTTTCTCACTCTGCATGGACTAGGAGACCATGAAAGGGAGGGGCTCAGGTCAGGGTGGGAAGCAGATCATCAGGTGCAATGTTCAGCTGGACTTCACACCTACACAACAACACAGGGCAAGCTCACACATCAGCTAAACAACAGCAGATACATCCACGGGAAAGTTCTCCCATAAACACAGGGACAAATCCAGCATGAGCTCAGCAAGTCCCTTTTCTGTGAACTGCCTGGTACCAAGGGCCTGGGATGGTGCAGACATGCTGTTCCAAACATCTGCCACTGCCAGAGCCACCCCAGGAGATAAGATGTCCCCAGGCCAGCCTGTCTGACCTCCTGAATGGGGTTAGTGTGTTATTTGAGGAGACCCCACTGCTGGAACCCTCCACCAGCCCCAGCGTGCTCCCAAGTAGCGAGGCCACCTCACCTGCCTGTGGCTCCAGGAGGGTCTCCAGCTCCTCCCCCACCAGCTGCTGCACAGACAGCTCGAAGCCGCTCTCAGAGTCGCGGTCCTCGGCCTCGCTCTCGCCGTGCCCGCTGTCCTTCGTGCTCAGGCAGTCGGTGTCCAGCCCCGCAGCCCTGCCAGGGGACACAGCACTCAGGTCACCACAACTCCCAGCACAGCCCTTTGAAGGTTCTTGTCTTTATTCCCCACAAAAGGACCCACAGAGGGGGTGTGGTACCCTCTCAGTGCATCGCTCTCAGAACTGAAGGCGCAGTCATTTCAGTCCCTACTAAATAATGAGTTTGGGGGTTGTTTGGCCCATGCAAGAGGCTGTCCACATTTCTTGCCTGAGAGGGTTTTTATCCTTCTTCAAGGAGATCATAGAATCACAGAATGATTTGGGTTGGAAGTGACCTTATAGCTCATCTTGATCCACCCTCTGCCATGGGAAGGGACACTTCCACTCGACCAGGTTGCTCCAAGCCCTGTCCAACCTCATCATAAACACTTTCAGGGCATATCCTTAACAAACAGGGAGCTGCTGGCTCCTCCCCATAAATTCAGGGCTTCCCACCTGCAGGACCAGCTGAGGAGCATCACAGCCCAGCCCTGGAGCTGCTGTCCCACCCTCTGTATCCTCAGAAGATGCAGATGAAAAAGGTGGAGAAGGCTGTGTCTGCCAATGGCCTGGGCAGGTGTGGATGGGAGGACATCTGGGATCCTCAAGTGTTCACCCAGAGATGTCAACAGCATAACTGGATGGGAACACCATGAAGTTTGGCTCTGGGAACATCTTTGGCACACAGCTAGAACATCTCAGTTCTTCCAAACCTGCTGGCATTGTCTCCCTCACTTCCCTCCTGACCTGGGGACAGGTGCCCCAAACTCATGTCAACAGCATCTCTCAGAAAATGCCCTGAGCCATGAGAAAACTCATCCTTGTGCTGCTGCCTCCAGGGCTGGGACCCTCTGTGTTCCTGAGTGTCCCTGTCCGTCACCAGAACACATCAGTGTTCCCCTGGCAAGGATGGGATGATGATTCATGGCCATAGAGAGGCTCAGATGAGAATGGAAGGTGCTACCAAAGGTGCCCCAGGAAGGAGGCAAAGAGCAGTGGGATACCAATGGGAGCACAGTCTTCCCTGAAGGGAGGACCTCCCTCCCCAATCTCAGCTCAGCAAAACCTGGGACAAGGCTTTGCCTGGTGTCTCTGCTGCCTCAGTGTCTCCTGCCCTCCGAAGCTCTGGGGGCTGGTGAGGCTGCAGCAGAGACAGGAGGGAAGAGGGGGTGGGAAGAGCCGGGGTCCAGCCTTACCTGCTGCCGTTCTTGGCCGTGTACTTGTTTCCCCTGTAGTTTGTTTTGGGCTGGAACTGGCCCTGGTGCAGCAGGGACAGCAGCTGGGAGATTTGCTGTAAGGCAGGAAGAGCCTGTTGAGCCCCGGCGATCGCCACTCAAGCTGCTTCCTGCCAGAACGTCCCCCCGGACCCCCGGCCTTTTTATAGCGTTTCCTCCTCCTGCAGATGGTTCGGCAGCCCCGGGCAGGGGCAAAAACAAGCGCCTGGGAGCCCACCTGGCCCCTTCTCCCCCTATGCTGCCTGCATGCCTTTCCCTGCCCACACACCCCCCAGGGAAGGGAGCATGAGATGTCCCCTTCTCCCTGGGACAGCCACCCTCACCCCCCACCTCCTGGGATGTCCTGGTGTGTGTGGGGAGACCCACCTGTGGTGGGGTGGATGTTCATCCTACCCAGCACCTCTGCCCGGGGCTGGGGGAAGAAACCAACTAAAGACCATCAGGTTGCACATTCCCACCACCCCAGGATGGGCAAGAACCAGGAAACAAAGGACTAGGGGGGTCCACACCCCTGGGAATGCAGAGGGCAGCTCTTACCTGCACTGGGGGTGACTCCATGGCGAACTCCCCGGTGGGACTCTGCTCCGCCAGTGCCACCAGCGACAGCCGGACCAGGCTCCTGAGGATTTGCTGGTGGGGCTGGGGCTGCCCGGGTCCCCCATCAACCACGGGCTGCTCAGGTGGCAGCTGAGGCTGTGCCATGGGTGGCTTCACCAAGCTCTTGCCGTGGGCTGGTGCATCCAGGGGGCTCGCAGCCTCTTTCGCCAAATGTTTGGGTCTGTGGGGCTGGCAGGGCCGGCGCTGCAGGATGGGCAGCTCGAAGGTCCCCTGCTGCTCCTCTGAGTCTTTTTGGGTCCTCTGATTTCTCAGGGTCCTGTAGAGGGTGGGGGTGAGGTTGAGGGGAGGCTGTGGGGAGCTCCCTGGGGCAGGGGGATCCTCCTGGCAGGGCCGGGGGGGCTCAGCCTCCCGGGGCCGGCCCCGGAGCAGTGGGACAAGGTGGATGTCGGTCTTCTGGATCTGCCTGTGTGGCTTCTTGAGCTGCTGCTGCCTGCGGGCATCCTCTGCCTCCCTGCAGTTGTAGGCCATGCCATCCTTCTTCTCCTTCTTACGCAGAGACAGGGTCAGAGCCAGGAGGAGAAGGCACGCACCCAGGAGGGCGGCCAGGCAGATAACAACCACCATGGAGAGGCTCAGCCACCCAGGATCCTGGGCTGAGATTTTGGAGAACGCCCCATGATGCCGGAAAACTAAACGGACCCGGGCCAGGGTGTGCAGGGGGGTGTCCCCCCTGTCACTCACCCGGACCACCAGCTCCCGCTCGCTGCCAGCCAGGCTGCTGGCATTGCTGGCATTGAGGAAGACCTGCCCTGAGAGAGGGTCCAGGATGAAGAGCTCAGCATCATCCCCCCCCACCAAGTCATACCGGAGAGCCCCGTTGATGCCAGAGTCCACATCCCTGGCCACGATGGAGAAGAGGAAAGGAGTGCCAGCACATGACACAAGTGTCGCATTGGTCACTGCTGCAGCCCCTTGGGTGCTCCCGTTCCCAGGGACCACCCAGAAGCACCCTGTCTCCACATTGACCAGGACTGAGAGCGTGGCTGCACCTCCCACCAGCGCTGGCATGGTGATGATGGGCGCATTGTCATTCCGGTCGAGCACAGACAGCCTGATGGAGATGTTGGATGCCAGCTTGGGATGACCTCCATCCTCCGCAGTCACCAGGAACTCCAGGCTCCTCACCTGCTCATAATCAAAAGCCTGGAGGACAAAAACATCCCCGGTGGTGGGGTCAACTGATACCAGACCCAGAGCAGAGGAGTCTGGGATGCTGTAGGTGATTTTCCCATTGAAGCCCAGGTCAGGGTCAGTGGCATGGACAGTGAGCAGGAAGGAAGGTGCTTCGCTGTTCTCAGCAACAGCAGCCTCATAGGTGGCCTTCTCGAAGGCTGGGGCATTGTCATTGACGTCGCTGATGCAGATGGTGAGGTGTTTGAGTACAGCCAGGGACAGGTCACCCTGGTCCCGCACCACCAGCGTCAGGTTGTACTCAGCATGCAGCTCCCTGTCCAGCACGGCGTTGGTCATCAGCACGTAGCTGTGGCTGTTGGTCCTCTTCAGCCTGAAGTGCTCATCCCCTTGGCTGAGGGAGCAAAGCACTTGCCCGTTGCTTCCCGAGTCGGGGTCGCTGGCTGTCACCAGAGCCACGAAGCTGTCCTTGGGAAGGGCTTCGGAGAGCACGGGCACCCGCGCGGCCCAGGTGACGTGGACGTCGGGAGCGTTGTCATTGACGTCCAGGACTTTGACCAGGACCTTGCAGTGTGCTGGGATGGGGTTGGCTCCCAGGTCCCGGGCCTGCACATCCAGCTCGTAGGTGTGGGTTTCCTCGTAGTCCAGAGGGTGCTTCAGGATAATGCTGCCTGTGTGGGCGTCAATGCTGAAAGTGCTCAGCACCTCCGGGGGCGCGTGCCTGCTCAGGCTGTACTCGATCTCCCCGTTGGCACCCTGGTCGGGATCAGTGGCTGTGACTGTCACAAGGAGGGTCCCAGGCAGAGCATCCTCCCGAACCTCCACTGTCAAGGAGCTCTCTGCAAAGACGGGGCTGTTATCATTGGAGTCGAGGACAATGACTTTAATTAAAGCAGTACCTGATTTTGGCGGCTCCCCATGGTCAGTGGCCGTCAGCACGAGCTCGAAGGAGGAGTGCAGCTCCCGGTCCACTTCTTTAACCACCACAAGCTCCGCATGCCCCGTCCCATCAGAGCTGGAGACCACCTCCAGAGCAAAGTGCTCGCTGGGGGAGAGGGCATAGGAGCAGCGGGCATTGGGGCCAGCATCAGCATCCAGGGCTCGATCCAGCGGGATCCGTGTCCGCAGGGATGCACTCTCTGAAATCTCCAGCTCCAGCTCGGGCATGGGGAACCGCGGCGTGTTGTCATTGACATCCAGCACTTGAACCTCCACGTGGATCAGCGCCAGGTTCTGGGCAGCCAGCACATCGAAGGAAACCCAGCAGGGATCACTGTGCCGGCAGAGCTGCTCCCTGTCCACCCGCCCTGCCGTGCTGAGCACCCCGTCCCCACTCCCCACGTGCAGCGGGAACCTCCCGGGGGTCTCCATCAGCTGGAAGGTGTCTGCAGTCTCGCCGCTCTCGCCCCCTTCGAAGTGCTCGGCCAGGGTGCCGATCACCGTTCCCGGCGGCACCTCCTCCAACACGCGGTACTGCACCGTGAACGTGGCGACCTCCTGGGCATCGGCGCAGAGGAACAGGTACCACCAGAGCGCCGGGAGCTGCAGGGCCGAGCGGCTCAGCAGCAGGATGCTGCTGGCAAAGCCCACGGTCCCCCTGCCCCGGGGCACTGCCGGGGGCCTGCCCGCCCGACGCCGCATGGCCAGGGAGTCCTCACGGCGACCGCGAGTCCTCACCATCCTCTCCCATCCCCAAGTCCCGCAGGCACCGGCCGGTGGTTGGAAAGGAGGAGAAGTCACAAGCCAGTCTGGTGGTTGTCCCCCACCCTGCCATCACCAGGGGACAGCGGGGGACCCAGGTGCTCCCCGGGCTGGAACGCTCAGCCCGGAGCAGAGGGAGCCGCCACCGGAGCAGTGTCCGGCCAGCTGGCTGGGCCAGGAGCTGGACCAACCGTCCTTCCTATGGAAACCACACCTACAGGAAAAGGGAGGACCGGGCTGGTTCAATGGTGGGGCGGGATGGGGGCTCGTGGGGCAGCGCACGGCCCAGCTGGGAGAGCGAGGTGGAAGTGCCCTCCATTCCCAACCTGCAGGGACCATCACCTGCCTGCTGTCACCTGCAAAACGCACTTCACAGAAGGTGTGATTCCTGCAGACAGTGCCTGACCCACCCACAAACCTCTCATGCTTCAGGAATAGATCTGCAAGGACCAGCCATGGTGGACAATGCTCCCGCATTGACCCAAAGCCCTGCTCCCTACATTTACATTTCTGACTTGGGTTTGCTCTCATTTTGTCTAAATCCAGAGTGCAATCCCTGCCCCTTGCTCTGCTCTTTGAGGGCCTACATCCACCTTTTCCAGCACGCAGCTTTTGATGATGTCACAGCTTCAGTTTCAGCTGGACACACCAAAATGAGCTGATGAATCACTGGGGTCATGGCCACAACAAACACAGGCAGGAGGGCATGAGGGAAGGAGGGGGGCACTGGCAGACACCAGCCGTGTCCTGTCAGGCCTCTCCCATCCCCTGCATCCATCTGTCCTGGCCAGTCCACTGTCTGGCACATGCTCCATCCCAGCCTGGCTCAGCACTGATTCCCCCAATGTCACTCCTCACCCAGCACTGATCCCGCACCACCAAATCCCTTCTGGGCCTGATTCCAGCACCGTACCCCCAGCTCCCCTTGGAGCAGCCAGCATGGGGCTGCACAGCTGTTCCCCCATACCACCACATCTGGCCAGCTGTGCACACATAGGTGGCACAGCCTAAAGTTGTTCCATGTATTCCTCCTAAGCAGGGGGCTGCCTGCAGAGCCCCAGTGCCACAAGTTGGGTTTGCTTTGGTCTTCAGGTGATTGAAGGCATTTGGGACAGGGAAGGTCATGTGGACTTTTCCTTGGCTGTTATAGACTGCAGAGCATCCTCGTGGTGTGGTTGGAGTCCCACCAGCCACATCATCTTTGTGGCCCCCACATCTCCCAGGCAGCCTCCAGCATCCCTGTGGCTGTCATTGGTGCCCTGTGCCCACCTTGCTCTCTCCTCCTGCTTCTCCATCCTCGATGGGCACCCCCCCACATCACCATCCTCTTCCCATCCTTGCCAGTTCCCCTCACCACTCTGATTTTCCCAGCTGAGGGTCCCCAGCATCTGCATCTCTGCTCTCATTATTTTCCTTTATTATAGTAAATTTTAATATCCAAAGGAGCAGCAAAACCAACCCTCCCCCGCAGTGCCACCAGCCCTGGCAGGTTTGTGCCACTGCTCAGCACTCCAGGAGGAAGGGACAGTGCAGGGGGTGGCAGGAGACCCGGTGCTATTCCTGGGCTCAGCCCCAGCTCCAGGTGACCTTTGCCAAGTCATTTCCCTGCTTTGTGCTGCCGCTTCCTCCCTCTCCAAGCACAGCCAGCCCCGGGCTCTCCGGAGGGATGCTCCCTGCTCCCGGAGCTGTGCATGGAGGAGCGGATGTCTCCCAGCCCGTGCCCTGCTTTGGGGTGGGGTGGGGTGTGGTGGAGGGGGTGGGAAGGCCATTTGCTTCTGGGGGGAGGCTTATCCTTCCACCTCCATTTTTTATTTTTATGCCTTTCCTTTTCAGAGATGGAGAGGACCAGAAGAACCGCACTGAAACACCGCAAGGCAAAGGGAATCAATATTATACCCTGGAACTCTGGGGGCTCCCTGAGGAGCCCTGCACAGTGTATCCTTCTCCCATCACCTCCCAATCCATCTGCAGAACATCACTGAGTGCTCTGTGTGCACTGATGTAACAGGGTGAATCCCCCCAACACCAAAATCCATGTGCTGAGCCTGTCCCCACCCTCCAGCTGGAGGGAGAATTCCCCTTCAGGCTGCTGCAGCCCCAAAGCTGCTCCTTTTTCTCACAAAAGTCAGGGACCAGGCGGGATTTTGAGCACCAGTTTTCTCAGCCACCACAGGGCAAGGCTGGGAGGAGAAATCACTGTCACCAACACAAGAGCTGTGACCCCCCAGCAGTGTGCCCAGTCTGGCTGTACAGACACCAGAGGAGCTGCAGGAGCTGCTGCATCAGAGATGATGATACTTTAGGAATAAATCCCTGCAGAACAGGCCTGTGACCCCCAGCCACTGAAACCTTCTCAGCTGGCAGGAAGATGCTGCAGGGCTGCAAAAGCATTGCTGAGCTGCAAACCAGCCATGGTGTGGGGTGAGATGGACAAAGTAGTGCTGTAAAGAAAAGAGAAAAGAAAAACGGGGTTGAGCCGACACTTGCCAGAAGCACAGACAGGAAAATAAGATCTGGTGCTAAAAAGCAACACGTCTCCTCCTGTTTCCTGTTCACGCCCCAACAGGTTCCCAACATGCAGGTGCTTCAGGAGCTTCATGGACAATGTAGTGCCTGTGGACATAAAATTCCCCCCCTACGATTTAGGCTGCACCTGAGACTTTTCATTTAAAGCTCAGGAAGAGAATCAGTTACATTCAATTATTGCAGCAGTATTCGTCAGCTCCTGCATGATGCTATCAGTGCCCTAAGCAGCTGTAAATGCCACTTTCTGGTGTGAAAACCTGGCTCCTCTGGGCTCTCCAGGCTCCAGAGCAGACATGGGGGACTCCCCAAGCTCCCAGGGGTGCAGAGCTGTGCTGGAGACACCACATTCCCTGTCCATCGGAAGACAAAGAGCAGCCTCAGCATGTTATTTCGAGCTCCACTGAACAGCTGGAGGTCTTCAAACTTTGGCATTTTGGGCTGGTTTGGTGTTCACTGGGAACCATGAGCTGGGCATAGGGCAGCTTAAAATGAGAGGGATTAGACTTTGTCATATGTAATAATCATTCTCTGCTCTGGAGCCAGACTGGGAATGCTGGGGATGTTCACCTGGAGAAGAGAAGGCTCCAGGGAGACCTGAGAGCCCCTTCCAGTGCCTAAAGGGGCTCCAG
>JAWWTY010000027.1:1698727-1717250 GCA_035222235.1 Margarornis squamiger | reverse complement strand
GAAGCCATTCCCCCTTGTCCTGTCCCTCCATCCCTTGTCCCCAGTCCCTCTCCAGCTCTCCTGGAGCCCCTTTAGGCTCTGGAAGGGACTCTCAGGTCTCCCTGGAGCCTTCCCTTCTCCAGATGAACACCCCCAGCTCTTCCAGTCTGGCTCCAGAGCAGAGGGGCTCCAGCCCTTAGAGCATCTCTGTGGCATCCTCTGGACTCACTTCAGCAGCTCCACATCCTCCTTATGTTGTTCCCCAGAGCTGGAGGCAGCTCTGCAGGTGGAGTCTCTCAAAGACAGAGTAGAGGGGCAGAATCCCCCCCTTACCTGCTGCCCACGGTGCTTTGGATGCATCAAGTGCTTTGAAATCTAGGAATAAAACCTGGCTGCTATCACCAGGCCATTCACCTGAAACCTGGGCTCAGCTGAAGGTTGGCAGGACAAGGTGCCTTACCTGCCCTGTAGCTGTTGCCCCTGTGAGACTGAGCACTGGAGGAAGCAGCTGCACAGCACCTTCCCAGCCCTGGAACAACTGCTTCCAGGCAGGGACTTCCTTCATCTGCTCCCCCGGGGCTCAAGGCAGGAATCTAAAGAAAGGCAGGTGGAAAGAACAGGAGTTAGGAGAAATCCCTTTGCCACCAGCCCCTTACACGCCTCGTCCCCTGAACCAGTCCCAGCAGATCACCCTCCTGAGTTGTGGCTCAAAACACCACACAGCAACACTCAAATAAACCTGGGGAATCTTGGAATTACTGTAAACAATAAGTAGTCTGGGAAGAAACTTGGGAAGTCTCCTTTGCAAAGTGCTTTGAGCTCTGCTAATAAATCATATTATGTTTAAAAGCTGGAGGTAGGCAAAAGCACAGGCTGGGCATCGAGCACGAATAGGGGGTCCCCCATTTTCCATTTGCAGTGGGCATGGAGTGATTTCCCCTCCAACATCTCAGTGCCAACCCTGAGGAGCAGCAGGACCCACATCACCTGCACTACACACACCAGGAGCAGACCCAGAGCTCTAAAGCAAGCAGGCCACAGAGGAAACTGGAGCCAGCACACAACTGGGAGGGGGGTGGTGCAGCTCCCTGGTGGAGCAGGTGTCTCTCCCCAGATACCACAGAGCAGTGGTGGTGCAGCCAGGAGAAAAGCCCTGCTCCTTTCTACTTCCAGGAGCAAGCACTTGGCATGGAAAAACCAGCCAAGGCAGAGCCCGCTCCGTGCACGCCGTTTCCCCGCATTGTTTGTCTCCCGGCTTGTTTTCTGCATCCAAGTGGGTTTTAATTGCCTTCCTCTGAGATCTGCTCCCAGCCTGGCTCAGCAGAGCGGGGCATGGAATGTGATGCTTGGAGAGGATGCCCAGGCCCAGGCACAGCCCTTGAGGACAGCCAGAGGAAGGTGACAATTAATCGTAATTGCTGATGAGATCCGGGATTAATTCCTGCTGCTCTAAACTTTCCACAACACTTTGGCTGAGTCATTACAATTCAGGAGCACTTGGCAGTGAGTTGCCAAACCCCCCATGCCATTTGGGAATTAGACAGTGGAATACCTCTGTGGGTCTGGGACCTGATTTAGGCTGTCAGTTATCCTGTTCCCTCTCTCTCCTCCACCATTTCCACCTCACCTGATCTGCTGTGAGACCCTCAAGGCAGAGACACCTTATTTAGGCACTTAATAAAACGGGACCCAGGCTTTTGCAGAGCTCTCTGCTTCCCAGGTTTCCTAACAGGGGATTTTTTCCCATGTGAAAGTCCAAAGAACTGGGTGTTGCTGCTCTCTGCTGCTGTTTGCACCCAGGAAACAGCTGCACCTGCCTTAAACCGTCACTGTTTTCTTTCTCGTGGGTTGTTGTGACAGAAGTGCCAATATACAAACTGAAAAGACTATTTTTAGGTTGCTGGATCTCTTCTCTGCAAGCATTTTATTCCTGCAGCCTGCAAGCACTGGGGGACAGCCCTGCCCCTTGGGCTCTGCAGCTCCTGCCACATCCTCCCCCCTAGAAGTGCCAGGGAAGGGAAGAATCCAGGGCTGCTCATCCTCAGGGCCAGACAGTCCCTCTCCATGAGCAGTTCTGAGCAGGCAGGACCAGTCCCTGGGACTCCACACTAGTGCCAGAGCTCCTCCCTGGTGTCTCCATCCCTCTCTGAGCACAGGCTGGACAGCATGAGCCCCTCTTGAGCCTGATCTAAACCTTGTTAAGGCCTTTCCAACAGCTGGCCCGAGTCTCTATAGGATACCCTGGCAAAGCTTGGGGGTTTTAAAGTCAGTCCCTCTCTTTGGTCAGCAAGTGGAAAAACCATGCTTTAAATGTCTACAATTACCCAAAATAACACCAAAGCAGAAATACCTAAAATATTTCTGTTTGCATCATCCTCTTCTTGTGCTGAGGAGTAGGGTGAGCTGCTGACTCTGGGAATATCTCAGTTGCCAGGAGAGAAGGCTCCATGGAAAGACCCCTCTGCTCACAGTCTAACACAGATCTGACCTCACAGAACAACTGCAAATAACAGGAACCCAGAATTAATAGAACCATAGAATCATAGAATGGTTGGGTTGGAAGGGACCTTAAAGCTCATCTCGTTCCACCAGACCTCACCACCCTCACAGGGAAGGACTCCTTCCCAATATCCCATCTCACCCCGCCCTCTGGCAGTGGGAACCCATTCCTCCTTGTCCTGTCCCTCCAGGCCCTTGGAAAGAGTCTCTCTCCATCTTTCCTGTCAGCCCCTTCAGGCACTGCAAGGCCACAGTCAGGTCAGCCCAAAGCTTCTCTTCTCCAGGCTGAACAATCCCAACTCTCCCAGCCTTTCCCCCCAGCAGAGCTGCTCCAGCCCTCTGACCATCCTGGTGCCTCCTCTGGACTCTCCCCAGCAGCTCCATGTCCTTGCTGTGCTGGCCCCAGGGCTGGAGGCAGCTCTGCAGGTGGGGTCTCACCTGAGGGGGCAGAGGGGCAGAATCCCCCCCTGTCCTGCTGCCCACGCTGCTTTTGAAAATTCTCCTGCCCGTTCCCTGGAAAAACCAACCAGGGAGCTCTGAGCTGGATCTGAAATGCACCCACAGCTCTGACGTGCCTCTGTGCAGCCCCGGGGGGAACGGGGAGTTTCCCAGGGCAGCAGGAGCAGGGACCCAGCCATGCTTCCCATGGTAGATCCCTCAGCCGGCTCCTGTCTCCGCCCAGAGCTGCACGAACCAGCCATAAATCACTGGCACCCAAACACACAATGAGTATCTTGGCGGTGCTCGCTCTCATTGAACGCCTTTGATGTTTATTGCAATTCCAGCTGCGTCCTGGTTGTTACTGGGAGCTGTTTATAGAGGCAGGGCCCTCCGTGGAGGGAGCAGGGCCGTGCTGGCAGCAGCACTCGGAGGGGATGTTTTCCAACACCAGAGTCCCCCGGGATGTCTGCGGGGAGCGCGACACGTGGCGCTTTTTGTCTGTCCCTCTCCTGCTGCCCAGCCCCACAGTGGGACTCGGGTCCCTTCCTGCTCTGCACACATCCATCCCCCTCCAGAGCAATCCAGCCGGGATGCTGAGCACCCTCACCAGAAGAAAACACCCAATATAACAGCACTTTTGATTATTTGAGTTGGCAGGGAAGGCATAACAAGCAGCAGTGGTCCGAAGTCAGAGCCAGGGCTGCTCTGCTTTGAAATAATGTGTTTAGGGAAGCCAAGGCAGTTTATTCCGGAGCGAAAGGCCAGAAGGGGATCTCCATCCCTTGGCCTCTCCACAGCAAGGCTGGGCACTCCTCTGCAGCACAGCTCAAATGTGGCAGGCCAGGGGGAGCACCCCAGTGAGCTCCAGGAATGCAGCACTGGGGAAAAAACTGCTTATTCCTCTTCCTTAGAACAACCCCAGGGTTTAGGTTTGTGAGCAGAGAACTTCACAAGTTCTCTGGCATGTCCCTCAGCAACAGGCTGAGCTGTGGTGGGAGAGAGCATTGAGTACAATCCCCTGCCCCCTGGCCCAGCACAGGGATGTGCCAGGGATGCTGGAGCTGTCCCATGGCAGCACAGGGCAGTGCTCCTCCCTTGCCCTCAGCTTCCTCCCATCCCTAGAGGTTCTGTCCAAGCTCTTAGATTTCTCCTCATCTGCCCCAAATATGGTGGAATAAACAGCCAGACTTTTATTCCTCTTTTCCTTTGGCAAAGACTAAGTGTAGACAACAGTCCTTCCTTCAGCAATTCTTGATGCTTTCATGTGCCATGTACATGAGAAAGCACCTGTGATCATTCCAATAAGTGTGTCACAAGCAGCTACTTCTCCCCCCAGGAAAACGAGACAATGGCTCCTGCAAGGGAATTTTGGAGAAAGAGTTGCTGTTTGAGTCTGGCAGTGGCTAAAGGATATGGGCCCCCCATAATGACCCCAGCACATTATTTTTTGTGCTGAATGTAGAGAGCATCTTAAAGCATTTGTGAATCAATGTCCACAATCACAGAATTGCTTAGGCTGGAAAAGCCCTCTAAGATCCCCAGGTCCAACCATTCCCCCAGCACCGCCAGTTCCACCTCTAACCCACGTCCCTGAGTGCCACATCCACACAGCTTTTAAAAACAGAAACTGTGTTGTAAAGCTGTTCAAGAGGCAGCCCAGAGACAAAGGGAAAACTTGGCAAATGCTTGGGATCCATGGAAACAGCCCAAGTCACCACGTGTTCTCCATGGAGCCAGCTGTGCCCCTGGGGAGCAGGCAGTGCCCTGCAGAGTCCCAGGTGGTGGGTCTGCAAAGGGGTGCAACCCCCTTCCTCAAAAGAAGCACCTCTACCTCTTTAAGAAGGTCCAACGTGTGCCCAAAGCATCCTTTTCCCCATCATATTAGTTGATTTAGTGTCTGTCCTTAACCATGTCTGTTATGAGCCTGATGCTCATTTAACTTGCTCTTCAAAACCCCTAGAGAAGGTTATCCCATAAATTATCCAACACAATCACTCCTAGAAACTCACCACCCTTATATTAAAGCTGTTTGCTATTGCTCAGCCTTCCTTTTCTTTGCTGCAGGTAAAAGTCTTTGTTTTCTGGTCCTGTTCCCAATGAATTTAGAAAACCAACCAGTCCCTTTCTCTCTGTGATATCAAAGACCTGACTATGTCTCCTCTTTCCTGGACTGACCAGGACAGCTCTGCCAGCCTGCTGCCCAGCAAGCTAGGAAAGAAAAACACGGAAAAGATCTCAAAAGTCAGGTCTGATTTTCACAGCCAAACCCTGTCTGGAAATAGAGCACATTTTATCATGTAGTCGCCATGGTTTACACACTGTTTTCCTTCCTGTTTGGCTGGGATCATTGTCATAAAGCCTCAGACACAAAAACAATTACAGCTCCAAAGCAGCTACATGAGGAAAATGGGATCAATCAGGAGCTCACTACACCCAGAGGGTCCCGAGGGGGTAGCTTGGAGCTCCTGATAACCCCACACTGGGTGTGAAGCTCTCACTCCAGGGCACTCAGCCTGGCTCTTCCAGACCCCAACAGCATAAGGACCTACGAGAAAACTCATCTACATCATCTCTACAACTCCTGGCATCAAATCATGGAATCACAGAATGGTTTGGGTTGGAAGGACCATAAAGCTCATCCAGTCCCACCCCCTGCCATGGGCAGGGACACCTTCCACCAACCCAAGTTGCTCCAAGCCCCATCCAACCTGGCCTTGGACACTTGCAGGGATGGGGCAGCCACAGCTTCTCTGCCCAACCTGTGCCAGGGCCTGCCCACCCTCACAGGGAAGGATTCCTTCCCAATATCCCATCTAGATCTACTCTGTTTCAGTTTGAAGCTGTTGTGGAGTGTTGGAGGCAGTGGCTCCTGTAACCACAGCTGGAGAAAGCCAGAGATCTGAGACAGGTCAAAGCACTTTAGGAGCTCCTGGTCCCCTCTTTGGTGAGAAATAGAGTCTGGAGATGCTCTCTGTCCCAGGCTGGCTCTTGAGGGTTGTGCAGCAGCAGGCGAGATAAACCTCACCCTGAGGGAGGGCAGGTCCTGGCTGAAAACAGGCACATGAGCTCTGCTCTGCCATGGCTGGTGCTCCTTGCTGGACCTTCCCCTGCCACCCCCTGCAGGGGCACTGCTCCTCACCACAGACCCCTGTGGCAGGGCAGCTATGTGGCATCACAAGGGGACAGCATGCTGGAAGGATTCACCCTTCCCTGCTGTTCCTTTCTGTCCAAAACCTTTAGCTCCCAAGGGACTCTGGTTCCAGAGATGGATCACCAATGGGATCAGATTCAGCTGCTCTCTGTACCTGTATTGTCATTTCTTTCATTAATCTGAACCACAGAGAGCACCAGGGTCATCAGCAATAACCATTTTAAAATCCCAATTAACTTGTGCATTTCAACAAGAGACTCAAAGTCACCTTCTCAAAGTTAAACCACAGATTCATAGAATATTCTGAGTTGGAAGAGACTCACAGGGATCAGCTGGGTTTGATCTGAGCATGTAAAGTGCACTTACATTTTCCAGGTCTTCATCCCAAGTGTGAGAACTGGACGTTTCTTTTTCCCATCTTCAAGGGCAGCATTTTTATTGGCATCTCATCTAACCATTAGGGGTTGGACTAGATGACCTCTAAAGGTTCCTTCCCACCCAAACCATTCTGTTCTATGACCCTGTGGTCACAGGACTCCAGGAGCTGGGGTTTAAAGAAAAACACCAGGGATGATGAGATTAGGTAACATGGGGGATTGGGGCAGGGATGCTTTACCATGAATCCAAAAGAGAAACAAACAAACAAACAAACAAACAGAAAACCCCAAACAAAGCCACCTTTCAGTTGAGAAATTGGGGACTCAGAGCAACACTTGCAACTTTGCATGGACCTACAAGACAACCCACCCCTCCAGGGAAGGCAGCTCCCAGTCATTCCCCACAGCCCCCTCCATAGACAAGGCTTCATCCAGGACAGAAGGATCAGAGGTAGGGGACAAGAAGGTGAACAGCCCCATGGGCTCCTGGAAGCCTTTACAAACCTCATCCATCCATGCCTTAAGGTCTCAAGGGAACAAAGTGTCCAAACATGTGTGTTAACTCTTTGAGCAGCTCCAGAATACAGGTCACACAGCCTTCTCTGCCAAGACTGAGCTGGAGGCAAACCAGGGAAGGAATGAGCCCATGGACTTCTCTGGCCTTCCATTTCCCCCTGGAACAGAGGCAGGTGGCTCCCCAGAGGGCCCAGCTCCAGCTGGGGAGGAGGACATTTATCCTGGCTGCGTTAACTCCAGCACTGATTTACTCAGAACCTGCACTCGGTGTTTGCTGCTTCTTCTTTGCAAATGCTTTTGGGAGAACCACCTGCTTCAAAGTCATTCCCAGAGAAGATGAGGAAAAGCCAATCCTCACGAGGACCAAGAACACCAGTGCATTAGTGATGGTCACAGATTGGCACCACTAATACTCTTGACTCTCATTTCAGGTTCCACAGCCTCCTCAAACTCCTCCGTGGATGCTGTAACAGGTACGTGCTGCCTTGGGATGTGCTTTTTGTGCCTGTTTGGATGTGGATGCACATGGAAAGGTGGGGGTGCAAACGGAGGCTCCACAGACAGGGATCTGATTCCCAACTCCCCTCTGCCAAGGACTGCATTGCCCACGTCCTCCTGCCCCCTCCACCACCGTTCACCCCCAGATCTCCAGGGACAGGGAGGCCACTGCACCCCCGAGGGTCACCTGCCTTGGCCCCCTGGAAGAGAGCAAGGCTGTGTTCCAGAAAGCCTGGTGAAAGAGGGATCCTGCCTTGTCCTTGTCCCTGTTTCCCAGCACATTATCCTCTATGGATCCACGGATCCTCAGCCATGGTCTCTTTGCCCCCTGGTCCCTGCAGCCACACCAGTGACAAGCCCTCTCCATAGCATCTCTTGCCCCTCTCACCCTTTCAGCTCTCGTTGGCCCCACCCTCCCTGTGGGATCACCAACACGTCACCTCCATGTCCCTCTGCTTGTGTTGCAGGTCCAGCCCAGCCAACAACGCAGAGCCCTGAAGTGAAGAACCACACCTCAGGTAACGCCCAGCTGGAGAGCGAGGACAGCAGCTCAGGGTGTCCCAGTTTGTAACTGGTCTGACCCTCAGGCCAGCTGGGCCACCCCGCAGGAAATGGGGCTGTGCAGAGACAGGTTAGATGAGGACTGTGGTGGGGAGGAAGGAAATTTTGTGGTGTAAGGACTTCTGACCCAGCCAACTCACCCCTGAGGGATCCAGGCACAGGTGTGAGCAAGAACAGGGGAAAAAAATCATTGAATTGAATAGAGAGAAATAAGTGATCACAGAATCACAGAAGGGTTTCTGTTGGAAGGGACCTTAGAGACCATCTCATTCCAAGCATGGGCAGGGACACCTTCCTCTAGACCAGGTTGCTCCAAGCCCCGTCCAACCTGGCTGATCTTTAAGATCCCTTCCAATCCACCTTTCTATGATTCCATACCACGTACACAAAAAGAATTACACACGAAAGTATCTCTCCAACTCCAAATCCACATCTGTTAATCCGTTTGGATCTTTGGAGACAGATCTCTTCATGATATGTTTAGGGAAAAATTAAAAATATCCAAGTACTCCTCCAAAGGGACCCCAAAAATATCAAGGGAAAAGATCTCAAAAGTATCTCAGATTCTGCTTCCAAGCCTTGCAGAAAAAAAAGAAACTTGTAAGAAACTTAATCCTAAATTCTAATATTCCAGTGAAGCATTTGGATAAAAGGAAAAAAAAAAAAACCAAAAACACACTAACCTTGAAACCATTTACACCCTTTTCTCATTTTATTGAAAAGCCAAGTCTAGACAAGGAACTTGCCTATAAATTCCCAGCTGGTGATGCACTCTTCCTTGCAGAGGGATTATTGAAAGCTTTTACCCCATCTTGCTCTGGACCATGCTCTTGCTGTGCAGCTTGGAGTAGCAGGTTGGGGCAGGTGATGGAGCCTCCAGACCACTTCAGGAGCTGAATTGTTTGTGCTTAGAGACTCTTGGTGAAATGAAACGTAAAAGGTGGCATTTCAGGTAACACGCAAATGACCACATGGGTGCCAGGCAGCTCCAGGCACTTCAGGTGTCCAGTGACAAAAATACCTTCATTTCTCAAAGCAGGGCAAAAAGCAGAGGCAAAACCCCCCACTTTGTCCATGTGTTTGCTGAGCTCTGCCAGCTCAGAAAACAGAAAAAAAAGCAGAAGTTAATCCTGAAGTACGAGAGCTCCTTGACTGAGCAGGATGGAGGCTGTTTCCTCGCCTGTGCTCTCCCCAGCAGATTATCCCTACCTCTCAGGGGGCCTGAGGGCTCCCTGGGATGGCTGGGCCTCCCCCAAGCTGTGTCTGAGCAGAGCTCTCTGAGCTAACACTTCTCCTCCCCTGCAGAGCCGGCAGTAAAACCAACAACACCCCCCAAAACAATCCCCACCAACGCGAGTCTCAGCTCTGTGGGTCAGACTACCCCAGCCAAGCCCTCTGCCACCACTCCAACAACAGAGCCAGTGCTGACTGTGCAAGGTAAGGATGGAAAACGCAACTCTTTGCTCAGGCAGGACCTGTTTGTGCATCCCTCCTTATCCAGGAAAAACCGGGGCCATCTGAAAGGCTGGGCTAAGCCCACACCATCCTGCTTGTTCAGTAATTCAGCAAACACTGAAGTTCTCTGAGTCTTTGATGAAAGAGTAGCTCGTTCCAGCTCCCTAAAAGCACAGGGCTGGACACAGCCATGACAAACCTGGGTCAGGAAAGCCAGATCATGCTTTATCAAATAATGCTTCATGAAGAAGCTCCAGCCTCCCCACCTCACCTCTAGGTACACTCTGAACTGGCTGCATCCCTTGCTAGATGGGCATCTTGATGTTTGTTTGGAGGGAAAGGTTTCTACCCCCTGGACACCCAACAGCTACCCATAGCAGAATTAGTAGCAGCTTCAAGAGTTAATTCTCCTTTTCCATGTTTTCTTTATCTAGATGATAAGTCTAGTGAAAACAGAAGCACAGCAGCTCCTTCTCCACCACCTCAAGGTACTTAGTCCTTTTAGAGTAACAATAACTTAGACAATGTCCTGGCAATGAGCTTGCTTGGTTCTCACAGCACAGCTTGTCTAAGCACTAGTCTTTTTCTTGGGGTTGAGCCACCATTTGCACCCAAAATCACATCTGGTATCCTCACAAGCCGTGATAAAACACAAGATCAAATGCTCTGCCTGGATGAACTTGAGCAGCTGAGTGATGGATCTACATTTAGGGAAAGGGAAGCCTTTCAACATCCTTTTAAATAAATGTAATTTTGCTTTTGACAGTTTTTTTAACCCAGCCTGTAAGCACAAACTAGAGAATTCAGGAAGAGTTTTCTCAGAACGAGGGCAGAATGCCAGAGTCTGGGAAGACTGGAATCTGGCAACTGAGTTGATTCCCCATTAATGATTCAGCCTCAAGAGCCTCCACAGGTACCTCTCAGGTCTCTAACACAAGCAAGGTTAGAACAGATGCCCCCCCCAGATGGCTGTGCCCACCTCAGCCTCAGAGCAGATTGCTCTTCACCACAGCTCTGGCTCATTGCTGAGAAGCTCCACGCACTTGATGCTTCCAAAAGCCAGGTCTCCTGTTGTGTGAGACCCAGCATCTCCCATGGATGGGGCATCCATGCAAACCACATCTTCTGCCCATGGCTAGAAGAACAATTTCAGAATAAAACAAAGAATTTGATGACTGGTGAAAAAATTGCACAGCAGGAGTCTCTGTTTCTCCAGACTGTTCTGCTCCATGTGGCTCCTGAACCAGTTAGATTTATTATTTCATGCCTTTTCCCCTTTTTCTTCTGACTTTTGGCAAAATCACGTTGCAAAAGAGAGATGTTTTGAGTGGGACAGGAACCCCAGGGCAGTGCCAGGAGCTGTGTACAGCCCTCCAGGCATCACACACTTTTGGCCAACGCTGCTGCTGGGAAGGTGAGGGTGGGAAAGGAGGGAAGAAGTTCCCACTTGACCCCCAGATGATCTTCTGAAAGTCTGAAGTATCATTTCTAGTCTCCTGCCAGGGCCTGTAGCCATTCATTAAGGTCAATGCAGACAGCCTGAAGGCAGCAAAGGATGGTTTTTCTCTGCACAAGTGAAACACATGGCCTGGCTTTTAAATTTCCTTGTGCAGGCACTGGAAGCAGCTGCCACAAACCCAACAGCTTCACACCAGCCAGTTTATCCCATGAGAACTGGAGTCCTTGCTCAGAGAAACCTCTGTGCTGCCACAGCCAGACTGCATATGGAGTACAAGTCAGCCCAGCTCCAACAAGCTTAACTACTTCTAGATAACCCAGGACAGCATCTCCCCTCATTTCAAGTCCAAGGACAAGAAAAACTGTCAATCCACACCCACGCTCTGCAGAATTTCTTGCTCTAAGCAGATTTTTTTTTAAGTCTCAACATTTATGAGCTACAGAAAATCCATAATGTTCCCAGTTCACTCTTCCAGCCTCCCACTGCTGTTTCTGCCCAAAACCTGCACCTGGGACTGCAAAACTCAAAGAGTTTATACAAGGGCATTTGAATTTTGATTCCCGAGTTTCTATTTGGACATGGGAAACAGTACAAAGTATATTTGGTGGGAAGTGTGAATTCCATGTTTGCCCAGCATTACTGGGACTCCGTTGCCCCCTCCAGGTACCCATTAATTGCTTTGATGATTAGATGACACTCAAGGACAAGACTCTCATTCTGTGTTTCTCTGTGCAGATCAAGAGCCCACAAGAAGGGAGCAAATCACAACACCAGTGCCTCAAGGTGCTCCCTCCTCACCGTCCCACAGAGGTGATTATGCTATGGACTGTACAGCCCTTTGCTCAGCCAACAGCCAGCCCATCACCCCTCTGTCTTCAAGGCAGCAGGAGAACAGCCCACGAGTACCTGAGGGGTGCTGGCCATCCCAGCCAGCCCTTGGAATGCCTGTAAAGCTCTGCAGAAGCAGCATCTTGGGGCAACCTGGGAACAGCAGGTGTGGGTCACAGCAGGAAAGGTGCCACAGTGGGAAAAGGTTGGAAAAGGAGGGAGCCAAGACAAACTCCCCTCTCCTTGGCCAGGGCAGACCTTCACTGGCCATGCTCAGCTTCCTCCCTGGGGTCCCAGCAGGACCCTGGGGGTGTTCCCAGCTTGCCCACAAATGGGGCCACACCAGGGACATGGTTCCACACAGGTCTTGCTCACTTTGCTGTTAACATTGATGTGCCTGGCCAGGACCCAACCTCAGTCTGTTCAATAAAGTACTGGTGTGAGTTAGTCCTCTAGGATTGCTGGGAATCCTTTTCCCAACCCTGGAAGAAAGACTTTACATAAAGCTGCTTTTTTCCCCTCTGTAGGCACCTCAGAGCCTGTCACCCCAACGCTGAACTCCTCTGACCACTTGCCTGAGCCCACCCCAACAGATGATAAATCACCACTGACAGTGGCAGCTTTTGGTAAGTTCTGTGCAGCCTGGGGAGGGGAGGGGGGTCTGCTTTGCCAGGACACACCGTTTTGGACACCCAGCTTCATGAGGCCCTGGCACAGGTTGCCCAGAGAAGCTGTGGCTGCCCCATCCCTGGAAGTGTCCAAGGCCAATCTGGACGGGGCTTGGAGCAACCTGGGCTGGTGGGAGGTGTCTCTGCCCGTTGCAGGGGGTGGAACAAGATGAGCTTTAAGGTCCCTTCCAACCCAAACCATTCTATGATTCTAAGTCCTGAACCAGTTTTAGGAGGACAAGATTCCCATGCAAAGAACAGTTTGATTTATTGAGGGCTGATGTCAGAATCCAGTCTGCACTTGGCCAGAGGTTGATGAGATAGATGACATCACCCACAGCCTTGAGCTTGTCTCTCCCTATTACTTTGCTTTTTATCTGACTTTACACACCTTTAGGATAAGATTTAACAACCGTAGTAGGAATATACTGACTCCTATCAATTCCCACTCTAATCAGCTGATTTCTGCTCTCCTGGCACTGCCTTATCAATTAAGTATTCATCAATTAAACATTCATCAGGAGCCCTTTAAGGTTAAAGCACAAGAGGATATAGTGACTATTTACTTCTCTGCCTATTGCAGCCACACTCACATTAATGAAAATACTGATTTTCTACCCAAGTTTTGATGACAGTGTAAGTCTCTCTGCTACCCCAGGAGCCAGGACGTTGTTCTATCAATCTCAAACAGTTCTTTCCTCCATCCCCAGGTGTCATCAGCTTCATTGTTATCCTGGTGGTGGTGGTGATCATCCTGGTCAGTGTGGTCAGCCTGAGGTTCAAGTGTAACCGCTCCAAGGAGGAAGGTATTTGCCTGAGGGGATCTGTCTTTGCCTAATCTACAAACCACCAGTTTCCATGTGGCTTTGGCAATGCCTAAAAGATGCACTGGAAAAGGTTTTGAAGACAAACTGGAACACAGGTTCAGCAGTCAGGAATGTAGTGTGACCTCCTCTCTAGAGCCCCAGCCCAGCCCCATCTGCACAAGGACACGGTCTCAATTTGCTGCAGCTCAGTGTGCAGATTCCCAGGGGTGGGCAGCTCTTCCAGCAAAAGTCATGGAGCCTGATACTCCCTTTCCCTAGGAATCCCACTTCTCACTAAACAGTGCCCACCAGAGGGCAAGGCAGATACTGTCCTAAAGCCCAGAGGATGCTGGTGACTGAACAGGCAACAAGGCGATCAAGTCCTGCCTGTATCTCCCATTAACTGAAGCATTTTCCGTAATCAACTCCCAAGTTTCCCCCATGGTGGCTCTTATTCAGATTTCATTTATATCCCTGGACAACATAATTCAGAATAGAGCTGACTTCTTTCATGGCTTAGCTGTGATGTTTTCTCGCCTGTACATCACTGACTGCTTTTCTCCCTCCAGACAAACAGAAACCAGGAAGCTCCATGGTATCAGAGAGGTAAGGCTGCCCATGCTGTCTACATCCAAGCCAAAGTGCCTGTTTTATTCCAGAGACAATTTTAGCATGGAAAGCTCTGCTTTCATTATTTGAGGAGGAAAAAAGCATCTCAAAACATCTTTGAGACCGGTGAAAAAACAAAACTAGCTTGATAGCTGATAGAGACAAAGGTAGAAGGTCAATATTTCGGGGCCTCTTTTCAAAGCTGCCCTGAGATCTGCAAAGACTCATCACCTTCTCAAAGCAGTTTGCTTGTCTTTCTTTGTCCAGAGACAGACTTGAGGCTAAGCTTGTGTTTCTGAATCTCAAAGCAGTCTCAGGTATCTTCCAAGGTGCTTATTACTGTTACCAAGAGAGAGCATGATAAGCAGGCCCCAGTTCAGAGACCTTTGGAAGAGAAGCATCAAGTGGCAAATGGTCCCATCAGAACCCCATGGTCCATCACTGCTAACCCAGAAGAGAGACAGAATCTGGGGAAACAGCAGGAAACAAGAGCTGGAAGGGACCAAAGCATGTTGCTCCTACTTTTCCATCTGATAGTTTCCTACCAAAGTAATAAACCCTGCTTTGTAAAGAGGTGAGGGACACAAAGCAAAGTCCCTGAGCATTCAGGTGCCAAATTTGCATCAGCATCAATGGTCCCCAAATACCCTTAATGATCATGATCCAAGTGATCTGAAGCCACTGAGGCAGAACATGCCAGAGAAGAGAACAGTGCCCTGAGGCACGGTAATCCCCAAAGTCATCCAGTCTGCACCAGCACTAAATGTGTATCCCATCCCTCAGGGCTGGGAGAAAGGGGAATTCCACCTTCCTAAGGCTTGGAACTCACTCCTAAGAGAGACACTGGCAATACATGAGCAGTAGCACATGATGTAACAATACCCAGGGCTCCCTCTGTATGACACATAACCTTCAGGGCCTAGGACAGGGCACCCAGCAATGTTCTCATTGTTCCAGTTCTGGTGAGGGTGCCAGGGCTGGCAGAAAATCCATTCCCCAGCAACCAGTTCCAAACTGCTCCTTGACTCAGCTTACAAGTAGTGACACAGGGGACACTGGTGCTTTCTGCAGGGCACACAGAGCCTGTTTCCCCAGAGATCTGGGAATCTGGTACTAAGGATGGGCCTGAATCAGCACAACAGTTCAACAGGCAGTGGAAACTAACCCTGGTCCTATGAACCAGCCTCAGCATTGCCTGTTTGCCTCCAGCTGTGTGCACAGAATCTTTGTCCTTGGAGGTGCCCAAGGAATGACTGGATGTGGCACTCAGTGCTCTGGGCTGGGTGACAAAGGTGGGGATTGGGCAGAGGTTGGACTTTGATGATCTTGAAGGTCTTTTCCAACCTCAGTGACTCTGCAATCCCATGATTCCCTCTCTCACTTCCCAGAGTAGTTAATATGACCTTCTCTCCCTGACAGCTGCTCGGCAGACACAAGCCAGAAGGACAACAGCATCACTCTGATCTCCATGAAGAACATCAACATGAACAACAGCCTGAGTTACCCTCCGTCAGAAAAGGTTTCGCTTTTCAGCCTTGCTTTTTAGGGAGTTAGCTGGAGGTCATTTCTCTGGCTGGATAAGAGCATGCCTTTGAGGTATTTCTTTGCTCTTTTATTCCTTCAGAAACGTAACAAAAACCAGCAGCCATCAAACCCCTCAAGGTCCAAACTGGTTCCAGTGAGCCCAGTGAAAAGTCTGGGTGCCCACCTCAGGTTTACCTGTGCTGCCTGAACTCGAGGTGTCAAATACCCCTCTTGCACACAGGTGACACGGCCTAGGGCGGCCACCAAGGCTGCAGTGCTTTGTAATTAAATGAAGAGCTCAACAGCCTTTGAGAAACCAAGGTCTCACCCCCAGCCCAAGCTTACCCACTCCTGCTCCACACGTGGTTGAAGCACATTCCCTTCAGTGCTCTCAGATCCATCCCACATGAGGAGTTCACATCATTTTTGGTGGATTTAAAGCTGGGATTGAGCTTAGGAGAACACATTGCTTTGAACTCCCTTTGCCAGCCCAAACAGGCTGCTGATGCTCCACGTTTTGGTCTTTTGGCAGGTGCTATGAAGAGCCCAGAGACTGAAGCTGACATGTGACAACCAGCAATGACTTTCTAGGTTCTTTTTCTTCTTTTTTTCCTTTGGGGAAAGAGCAAGGGTGGACTTTATATATAAATTATTATGTCTTTTCTGATCAATACATTTACTGTAGTGTCCTACATAGCTTCCCCACCTGGGGCCTAAGGGCTTTCTCCAGTTACAGCCTGCCATGCTCAGTGGTTGATATCTAACTCTAATTCTGAGATGCCTTCCAACACTCAGATAAATCCAGCAGCAAGAAGCACCAAGGCACCATCTCCTTCCCTAATGGCCTTTACAGTCTGTGCCAGGCAGTCACGGGCTCGTTAATTGGAGTAGCCCCATGTGGAGTCAAACCCAGGTGTTAGGAAAGCTGATCTGAAGCTGAAGGCTTGACAAGACTCAAATGGCCAAGTTCTAGGTCAAATCCCAGTCTGGCTGCTCCAAGCCCCTTCTCCCTGGTGCCCTCCTTGTCCTCAGGGTGGTGGGGATGATCATGCCCACCTGCCTCACAGGGCTGTTGAGAGGCTGTGCTGTAAAGTGCTTGGAGAGCTGCAAATTAAAGATGCTGCTGAAATGCAAATTGCTGTTTTAAAGACTATTATTAACAACTGAGCTTTGGGCAGGCAGAGATTACCATCTCCCCACGTGCTCAAAGACTCATCTGAAGTGTAAGGAATGAAGTCTCTGCATACACAGGGGTTTAGCTGAGTGTAAAACCCTGTGGCCACAAGCAAAATGCTGAGTGACTTCAGCTCCTGGAATTTGCTGGGAGAACTTCCACCATCTCTGCTTTCCCAGAGCTTCCTGACAGACCAGAAGTGCAGCATCCCCATCCAGGCAGAGCCCCCACCTCACCACAGCCCCAGGAACCCCCAGTGCATCCCCAAGAGAACAGCCCTTCGTTGGATTCCCCAGGGCAGCAGCTCCAGTTTGGAGTTTGCCGGTTCAGCCCCAGCCACATCCACTCAGCACCTGCAGCAAAACACTCCCAT
This sequence comes from Margarornis squamiger, assembly GCA_035222235.1. NCBI lineage: Eukaryota > Metazoa > Chordata > Aves > Passeriformes > Furnariidae > Margarornis > Margarornis squamiger. The sequence continues at coordinate 1,700,332 of JAWWTY010000027.1, read as the reverse complement.
GAGGAGGGCGGGGACGTCCATGCCCAGCACCCAGGCAAGAGAAAAGATGCCCTGATGGGTATTTCTGGAGGTCTCAGTGAGGTACTGAGGCACTAACCCTGCACCACCTCTGCCCATCTCCACTGTGACTCCTGCTTGGAAGCTGCACCAGCTCCAACACAGACCTTGGGAGTGCTGCCTAAAACTGAGGAAAAAACTTCCGAGGCAATATTAGTACAGGAAGAGTAGAGAGCAGTCCTTTAGTGGAAGCTTTCAGGTGCAGGAAGTATATAGGCATGCACATACAGTATAAGGTTCTGACAAATTAATAACACTACTTAATTATCATATCTAGGGGCTTTATGCAACCTGAGAACCATTTGCCCCTGGTACCACCCTGGTGCCACTCTCAGACCTGCCCCGTTGGAGCCCCTCCGAGAGGTCTGGGCCTTCTATCTTGTTTTGACTACAATATGCCTTGTTATTCCAGTCCACGTGCACGTGTCCCAAACACGATGTCCTTGCTGCTATCTTGTCCACTGAAAAGACAGTTAAACAGAAATTCAGGAATGTGGCACAAACCGTGAGAAAGTGTTAGAAACTGTTGGCTGCTACCTCAAGTGTGAGAAACTATACAGCTCTATAAACATCGACAAATAAAGAAAATATTATAATCTACAAATATGTAAAAATCCTAAGGCATCAGGAGCAGCACAGTGAGATGCTGCCTCTGCTAACGGGAGCATCAGCATCCATCAGCCCTGAAGGTAAATCAGGGAAGAAAGGACTTAGCCAAGCACTCGGAATGGGTATTGCTGCACACATTGCCCTGCCCAGTCCAGTGAAACGCCATCGCTGAGCCTGGTTTAACCCGGTGGGATGGACAGCAGGTGTTCTCTGCGATGTGCAGTGAGAGGGAGCTGTGCTTTGCAGCTGGCAAGGAGGTGTTCAGCAAAACAAAGGCAACGCTTTCACAACTCCTGCTGAGAGCCAGTGCACCTTCTGCCTTTAACATCTGCACCAGGGAGTTTGGTTAGTTGTTTTCTAATAAAGGAAGCTTTTCTTGGTAACATTCATGAGAAGTAAAATGCCATCTCTCACCCAGCCTCCGCCAGACTGATGAATTTGCTTAAGCACTCAGTGAGGTGAACCCAGAGAGCTCCAGAGCCCAGAGACCTGTGACTCCACACAAGGAGCACCACAGTAGGTTTTTGGTGAGCATCAAGCTTTAACCAACCCTCCCAGACCCCTGAGATCCCATGGGAAATCAGCACTGCCTTAGTGTTCCTGCCTCTGACCTCCTGCTTCCCACAGGCCCCTGGGGGAAGCACTCAGAGGGTGGGCAGGCCCTGGCACAGGTTGAATCCTACAGAAGCTGTGGCTGCCCCATCCCTGGAAGTGTCCAAGGCCACGTTGGATGGGGCTTGGAGCAACCTGGGATAGAGGAAGGTGTCCCTGCCCATGGCAGGGGAGATGAGGGAAACCAGCAGCAGCATTAGCAGTGATGAAGGTGGCTGGGAAATGTCTGTGCTGTCTGAGGGGCCCAGAGCTGTCCCCAGGGCTGGAGGTGCCTCAGCAGTGCCAGCACAGGGGGACAATCCCTGCCCTGGTCCTGCTGCCACCCCA
>JAWWTY010000027.1:1681940-1696293 GCA_035222235.1 Margarornis squamiger | reverse complement strand
GGATGATGCTCTGGGGCACAGGGGGTGACTCTTGGGGCTGGTCCTGTGCAGGGCCAGGAGTTGGACTGGATGATCCTTGTGTGTCCCTTCCAATTCAGGAGATTCTGTGATTCTATAAACCATAATGAAAGTTCAGCTTCCCTTGGGACTGCTCGTGGAGCTCATTATACATATGAAAAGAGCAGAAACCTTTCTGGAATTGTTTTCTGCCTTTCTTTTATTCCCTCCATTCTTTGAAGCCAGCAGTGGTATGGGAGGTAAAATAAGGTGTGACCAGGGAGGCATCAGAAGTGTCTTTGGTGATGGTTGAACTCAGTGACTGCGGAGGTCTTTTCCAACCTTAACCATTGCACGACTGGGCTGGGGCACCTTACAGCATTCCAGGCCAGCATGGCACAGCTCTGGAGTTGTGCTCTCAGTGCCTCTCTAAGCAGGGACTGTGCCTTGCAGCAGCCTTTGTGCTGGAATGAAATGAAAGCCTGGTGGCTCAGCAATGCTGCCTGCCAGCAGAGGCTGTCCATGGATGTGCAGGATCCAGTAACACAGCAGTGGAGCTGCACGTCTCAGTCCAGCCTTGGCTTTTGTGTTTGTAGGAAAAATAGAAAAGAGACCACAAGATCCCTGGATTTAAAGTGAATCTGAAAGGTGTGGTGAGCTCAAGAGTGTTCCTGGCAGCATCTAAGGAATTGCTTTAGCGCTCCTGTAAATGTTTCCTCTCCAAGGTGTCACATAAAGTGACATACACACCACTTACTGCAGCCTAAAGCCACAGGTACAGGTAGTTACAAGCTCCCCATAACCTTACTGTGAGTGGTGCATCTTGCAGCCAAGAGGAGCTCAGGTTGTTCCCAAATCTGCCTCAGTAAATATGCAAAGTGAGCTAACCCCAGTGTGGTGTAATTCCACCCGGAGCTGGCAAGTTTTCCATTTCTGGCTGTGCAGGGAATTGCACCTGTGTGTGCCCTTCGTGGAACATTGGCCTCATGGGATGGACTGCTTGGTAGTGTGGGGGACAGGGATGCCTGAGGCTGAGGAGAGGAAACTGAGGAGCTGCAGGAGGAGTTTGGGTACTGGGAGGTTTATGGCAGGTTTGACAGGGACAGTTGCAGGAAGAAGCAAATGGGAATTTTGAGCCAAATGGCAAAGAATAATAAAAGAAACAGATATTTTGTAGTAGTAGGTGGTGGTAATAAACAATAGTTTCCTCACCAAAAGATCGTGTGGATCTAAATTTATGTACATTTTCCTAATGTAAAAATGAGTTTTAAATTCTGGAAAATCACCAGTTTAACAGTTTTCCAAATAGGCAAAGTGCTCACAGTTTCTATTTAGCAAGAGAATTGCTGGTAAGAGGGTGGCCAGGTAGGTGAAAGAGAACATTTTTGAAACTGTTGTGACACTAAGTAGGACTTGCCCGAGCTGAAGTTTGTGCTGGTGTCTGTTTTGTGACACCTTGCTGTCACCAGGCTCTCTGAAAATCCAAATTAGAAGTGTTGCTGTCAACTCATTTGTATGGCATTTGTGAGCAGGGTTATGGCTTTCTTTTTTACCATGCAGTTTTCCTCCATGGAAAAATAGTAAAAGTTAAAATGTTAAATGTGATAAAATGTTGCAGTTATAATGGGGAGAGGCTGCACCTTGAACGTCCTTCTCATAAAAAATAAATGCACATGGAAGGGAAGAAACTCCTGGCAGAAAACCTTGGAGAAACTTAGAATTTGGGAAAACTCTTTTCTAGGCACCCTGTAAAAGCCATTCTTCTATTCCCACCCTTGCTTCTTTTTTCACAGCTTGATAAAATACTGTCTGAACAATGTTCAAGGATAGAAATAAACTTTTTTTCCAAAGAGAAACTTTCCTCCTTGGAGCCAGCCTGACTTGGCTCACTGCTGGAGCTCTGATGGCACACATGCCATGGAAAAAGTCCTTGAACAAGCAGTGGAACAGAGCTTTAACACAACAGCAGAGGTCACCTTGGCCCAGGTTTCTTACAGAATTCTTTGGGAAACTCAAAAAAGGCCAGTGGGAGAGTATAAAATAAAGTGACATCTTTTCCAGGGCTTAAAAATAGATTTGCATTTGTGTTGTGATGATAAGCCATAGATTTCCAATTCTCTAACACAAAGACATGCTGAATTTCAAAAGAGGAGAGCACAGCTATTATTAAGATATTCATATGGTGATAAAATCAAGAGCCAGAGCTTCAAATTGAAGCAGCCTATGCAATTCTTTCCTGGTTTTAGAATTTTTAAAAATAAATCAACTGCAGTCCATGTGCAAGAAAGGAAATCCTGAATTGTTCTCCTTTTTTACCCAAAAAGCTTTTTTTTTAAAAATCTCTTTCCTTATTATAAAATAATTAATAATTAAGTAAAACTATTAATGACTTGAAGGCTGAGGAAATAGAAATGAGTGTAGAAGACCACATTGAGTAATTATGGGAGGCCACAATTCATGGCCTGAGCCTGGAGAAGCAAATTCATTTTCCTACCACAGCCTTGCAAGTGAATGTGACAAAACCAGCAATAAAATATGAGATACAATCATAAAAATCAGAACATGTTTCTGCAGTTTGATTTAAATTAAGATGGACTTGGGGCACACTTTGCAATTTCTCTGGTAGGGTTTTTGGAATGAGATGTTTTGTCATTTAAATCAGAGGTTGGTTGTGCTTTTTGATGTGAGGTCTCAAAAATGTAATTCAGGCTGTGTAGCATCAACCTGGATAATGAAATAGAAACTGAGGAGTCCAGGTGAGTACCATAAAACATGACCCCTTTCTTTTACAGGAAACATCCATATGTTCTCAAATGTAGCCAGGGATGCACATTATTATCCACGGAGGCACCGCACGGAAAGAGCATGGACACAGGAGCAGGAGGAGGAAGACAACAGGCCACAGGTAGCCAGGAGGAGGCATCTCCTGGGCTTAAATATCTCCCCAGGGTGAGGGAGATCTGAATCCAGGACAAGCCTTGCCATGCTTCAGTGCTCAGTGTTTATTCTCAAGCACTGCAGCCACAGGGGATGTTTTTCATGTGACTAGATTGGCTTTTATTAATCACTGCTTTAAAAATACTTTGTATTTATAGGATTACAGGCCCTGCAGTTTCTGTCACCAAGGGTTCTGCTGCTGCTTGTTTTTTGCAAGCTCTAGTGTTTGGTAATCCAAACAACAATTAGTCCAAATGGGGACTAGTAATAGATATGGAAGCACTGGCTTTTACTGTTTATCCTCAAGGTGTATTTAATCCTTTAGTAAATGAGCACCCAGGTGCTGCACAGGCCTCTTGCAGCCTGGAGCAGGATGGCTCTGGGATACATTTCTACCAACTGAGACCTCCAGATGAGACAAAGGGTGTCATTTGTTGACAGTGCACATACATATGTGCCACCTGCCTTGGCAGAACCTTCTTCTGGAGACAGCCTGTTAACCTCATGGGATCATTCTCCAGGAAGATGAGTTTTTTCTTGTGAGTCTCTTAGCCTCTGAGAAAAAGAAATGGATACAGCTGACAGCTAAGACAGGGCAAATGAATTCCACATACAGCAGGAATCCTTGTTGCTATCCCAGGGTAGAGGGCAAAGCCTAATCAGCTGCGTGTAATATTTCCCTCCTGGTGAGAAAAGGCATTTTAGAAGCCAGTTGAGAAAGAAACCAAAAAGCAGGAGGAAGGATCTGTGTTTTTCTCTTTGATGCTTTTACACTCTCTTGTTGTGCTTGCATCCTTTCCCAAGTTAAGCGCGTATGGTCTCTTAACCCTTTGCTGCCATTTTATTCAGTGCTTGGACAGAGGCTGAGATCTTTAGGATGGAGGTAGCAAACTGCAGAGAGTTCCTGGAAAGCTGTAGAACATGGGAATTGCAGTGTGTTCCTGCAGGTTGGATTGCCAGCTGGGCACTGACAGTGCTGTGGGTGTCTGTTGCCTTGTGAAGGAAGGGGCAGAGGAAAAGGTAATTGACAGAAAATGGTTTTCGAGACATTTCTGAGATTACTAATAAAGGTTGTTTTGAAATTCCAGTGTCATCCCTCTCAAAATCCCAAAGTGCTTCCTCTCTTTTTCAGTTTTGTGCTGATCTGTAAAAGCCTGGTTTCTATGAACAGGCGCCTCTTTTTCCATCTCTGTCTTTCCTTGACTCCTAATTCTTGTTGTTCTTTTCAGAATTCCTATTCTGCATTTATCCAGTTGATGCCAGTTTTCATCATCATAATAGTGTCAGTGATAACCCAGCTGATGGCCACCAACCCTCCCTACAGCTTATTCTACAAATCGTAAGCACTTTCAAAACATGTTTTTCTGGGCTTGCTGTTTGCAATATGGAGGCAGAAGGACGTTGGATTTGATAGCAAAATGCATGTTCATGTTCTGCACTTTCTGGCAAGTGGTACCAGTTTGTAAATAAGGAAGTCCCAGCAGTCTGCACTGACGAGTTCCCCTGAGCTGTGGTGTGCTTTGTTGCCCAGGGTGCTGAACAAAGAGGAACCTTCCTCAGTTTTGCAGTGTGACACGGGTGGGGAAATGTGGTCTGCCCAGCCCCCAGAATCTGTGGTTCCTCTGGAAAGCAGTTAACTAATGAAGCCTGTGGTTTGCAGTGTAAATCCAAATCTGCTCTGGATGGTGAATTCCACCGGAAGCTCCACAAACCATTAAAGCATTGGAATGCCATGGTTTGACTTCTGCAGAGGAGCAGGACCCCAGGGAACTGGTCAGCTCTGGGAGCAGAAGGAGCACCACCAGAGCTGCTGGTGTCTGAGTTTGTGGGGCAGAGGGAAAAGCAGTGCTGGGAGGAGGGAGTCTGTCTAGTGGCAAAGAGCTCACCTTCACTGGCTCTTACTGAGACAAGAATGGATTAGCAGGTTTTGGGGAACACTCCCCAACCCCAAACACTCCCCTTGCTCCCTTGTAGGAGCAAAACTCCTCAGGTCCAGGCCCATTCCCCCCTCTCTGCTGGCCAGAGGAGCCCAACACCCCTCATGTTTTACCACAAGATGTCAGTGTGAGGCCCTCACAGAAGAACAGGAGGATGGTTGTTTTTTGAGTGGGTTTTTTTTTCCCAGGGAGTGTTTTTGCTATCTGCCAGTCCCATGTGAAGCCTCCCACGCTGCCCCCACAGCAGCTGATCTCTCCTGCTTTTCTTCACTGCCTCCCCTTCTCCTGGTGATGTGAGATAAGCAGGCCTGAGCCTGGTACACAATTAGGTTGTTTCTCTAAATCATAGCCTTAAAAAACTTAACAGCTTGAAAACTAACAGAGATTGTTTCCTTAAAGAGAGTGGACAGCTCTGAGACAGCAAGAGAGAAGGAAAAGAGGAGTCCAGGATAAAGGGGCAAACAGGATTCCATTGAGTAGAGTGTAACCTTTGTGTTTTTGGCTGCCTGCCTCTGTCTGTGGGCAGTGATTTGAGCAAACCCCGGGTATCTTTGCTCAAATAAGGAAATTCAGCCTAAGAGTGGAGTTTGATCCAGTGGCTGAGTCAAAGGGGGTGCTTATTCTTACAGGGTATTCTCTGGGCTGTTCCGCACCCCACTTTGCTTACAGATGATTTTAAAACCATGAAGAAAAGTGTAACTAGAATCTCCCCTGCTAATTTTCAGTTCTACTAAGGATCCAGAAAAGGGGAAAATCCAGATCCAGTTGCATCATGTCCTAAGTCTTTATAATCCCTACCTTTGTTATCAATCCCCATGGATTTCTGGACTGAACTTTCCAGAAATCACCACCAAACAGAAGAAAGTTTCTGGAGAATTCACAGATAAAAATCTGCTCTGATGTTTTGGAGGTGCCTTGAGCGAGCTGTTGTGAATGAACACAGTATTCAGAAAGAACAGTGTCAGTTCTTTGTCGATATTTCCAAACATTAGATACTTTCCTGTGGTTTTAGCAGGGGGGTGGGTTCTGTTTGTAACGCACAGCTTGCTGTGCCCATGGCTTGTAATTTCCTTCCTGGATGGTTGAGGGAGCCATAATCCTGCAGAAATTAACTGTCCAAACGTTGCTGTAAGTGCTGTCCTCTGGAAGTGCCAAGGTGGAGAAGCAGCTCCTGATTTCTTTAGGGTTGAACTGCTCAAACATCTGCGCTCTCTGTGTCCACAGGTCCATCGGCCACGTCATTAGCAGAGAAACAGAGAACTTGCAGGTGCCTTACTATGTTGATAAAAACTTTGAGAAGAATTATCAAGGAGCAGAACTCCAAGAGCTGGAGAAAACAGTTGAAAAGGATTACATAGACTATATTCAGACCAGCTGCTGGAAGGAGAAACAGCAGAGTAAGTTATTTGTGTCCCAGGTGTGTGCCCCCACCCTGCCAGGGGCTTTGCAAAGCGCTGCCCGTTTTCGACTCAGTTTCCAAAGCTTACAACATCTCAACCTCGCACTGGTTTGAGATGTCTCACATCTGCTCTTTACACTGAATTTGCTATTCTTGAAATCTGTCAAAATACATTTTAAGTGATCCTGTGAGACAAGTGGAAAGTAGATTTCACCATTTGAGACATTTTTTTCCGCTCAGTTTTTATGCTCGAATAACCTTTAGTGATGATGTTTTAAACATGCAACCCACCACATTTATCTGGCCCTGACAGATTGTTAGGCTAGAAGAGATCTTGAGACATCACCTATTCCATGTTTCCTTTGCTGGAGCAGACTGCATGAGAAGTTTCTCTGACTTTTTACTTCAAACTCCCCAAGAGAGCCCGTTGCCTGTCCAGGTGCTCTTGGCTCTCTTGCAGTGGGCTGTGTTCCTGGTGTCAGTTTCCAGAGCGTGCTTCCGTGCTCAGTTTGTGTTATTTGCATTTTCTATCTTTAGTTGAGTTTGAGAGCATGTTTTTCACCATAGTCAAGTCTTTTAAAAACAAGAATTGCGTGCAGGAAGGGAGAACGCAGATGTGAGCATTGAGAATCGTTATTCTCACATCAGCCCTGAGTCACTCAGTGATGTGAATGTTAACCCCATAGTTTAAGGCACTTTAACCCCATATTGTAATACATACCTATTAATTACTGTTAGTCTGGTTCATTGAAAACAGAGCAAATCCCTGCTTCTTTGGGAAGGGAGTGAAATAACAAAAATCAACTTAAAAGGAGCAGCTGACGTTGGGACGTTGTGACAGATTCTTTTCAGCTCAAGGACTCGCCACCTTTAAATGAGTCAACACAAAGTGCTGCTGTGTGTAAAGGAAACTGGAACAAGTTGTGTCTGTGGGAATGTTCAGCAGCAGCAGGCAAACTGCTTTCACACACTGGTGGGGCTTTTTAAATTGCTCTGTGTAAAACAGTCCTCAGCATGCTGCTAGAAAGTGCCTTTGCACTTGTTTTCAGTTTCTTTCCCAGTTGCATCATTGTGGAAACACAGTTTGTCTAAACAAGAAACAAGACTTGTTTAATCCTATGGGAGAGGTAATAGTGTTGCTGACTCCGATGGTTTTTGATGGGAAGGCTTGTTTTGGTTTGTTTTACTTAAAAGTTACCAATCCTCCTTTTAAATAGAAATAAACAGGTGTAAGCTCTGAAGCTAAACAAGAAAGAAGCCATAATATAAGGCCAGAAAAGTCCTGAGGTTTTTGGTGTGCTTGACTCATGGTCTTTGAGCATCTGTGTCTGGCAGGAACAGCCTCTAGGGATAACGTGGCTGTTAATAACCATAGTTGTAGGCCTGCTGTAGGGAGAGAGTTTTTCTTACACAAAAATCCTTTTAATTGATGTTGTGCAACTGAGAGTTGTCTCTTTCATGTAGACCTGGAGGTAAGGAGAGCCAAGCCCCACAAAAAGGACAGGGTTTGAGGGTCTGAGAGAGACCGGTCAGAGAGGGGGAGATGATCCAGCATGGAATGCCAAGTGCCTGCCAAGCCCTGCTCCTGCAGAGCTCTGTACACTTGGGGATTGTATTAGTCACCCATCTGCAAATACATTTACAGTGTCCACAATTAGCAGTAGCCTGGGGACACCAGTGTAATTAAAACTCAGAGTTTCAGAGTGGTTCCGTCCAGGCCAGTGGGCAGGTAAGGAGCACAGCTGAGGCCAGCCATGGCTGTAAAAATAAACTGTGAATACAGGATGGAGTGCTGGGCAAAAGCTCTGCAGATATTGAGACACTTCTTAGTCAGCTGTTGCTCCACAGCATTGGTCACTTAATCCTTGTTGAAGTGTTTGACTTGGTGTGATCAGCTTTTTGTCAGTTGAATGTCTATTAATAGTACATTTGTTGTGTTGACTGGAGGTGCATTTCTCTTTAGCACCAGCAAAATGGACAGAGATGAGTTACTTGGGAACAGTTTGGCTTTAAAGGCCTTGATTTCATGACTTGGAAAGTGTTACCTGGTGTCCAACAACCTTAAGGAAAACTGTAAAAGTAACAGTTAAGTTGGTACCTTGTTCAGCCAGTTGCTTTTATAGTGCTACACCAAAGAGGACTCCCCTTCTCAGCAGGTCAGAGTGTGCAAGTTGTGTGTGTTCTCAAATCTCTGGCACAGTTAAATACAAAAAGCACATCCCAGTTTTTTACAGGAGATGGTTCAGCTGGGGTAGCACAGTTGTAAAGCGAGGCTGCAAAGAGCTCTGGTCACAAAGAGGCAACTGAAGACAGGGACAATCAGAATATGTGTCACAGGATCATGGGGTGGTTTGGCTTGGAAAGGACCTTAAAGGCCACCTCATTCCGTGACCATGGGCAGGGACACCTCCCACCAGCCCAGGTTGCTCCAAGCCCCATCCAGCCTGGCCTTGGACACTCCCAGGGATGGAGCAGCCACAGCTTCTCTGGCAACCTGTGCCAGGGCCTGTCCACCCTCACAGGGAAGGATTCTTTCCCAATATCCAGTCTAAAGGTATTGGAATTCAGTATTTTAGGGTGTCCTTAAAGAGAAAAGTTCAAAGGAACTTCTCTGTAGAAGATTGAAACCCACAAGGAGCAGATGTGACAGAATGAACGCTGTCAAAATGCAGGGAATCATTTTTCCCAAGTGGATAAGTGGAAACTGAGATTCTCCACTGCACAATTCCAGGGACTCTGGACTTGGAGACAATCATCCATGTGAGATTGTGCTGGAGGCTTGTCAAGGCTGTGTGCCCAGCACTGCCTGAGTGGCATTTGTGTTATAAACCTGTCAATGGATTCCTGGTCTAAAATGAACTGTTCATGCCTGACAGTTTGTGAAGCTTTTCAGTAAGTGGGTGGAGAGTTAAATGGCTTTAAATTTCAGTGGGACAGGGACAGAGGACATCAGGCATGAAAGGACCTATTGAAGTTCTTTCCACTCTGAATAATTCTGTAAAATGAGGGGTCTGTAAGGTGTATAACAGCTCTTTGAAAAATTGAGTGTCATCAGGTAGCCTGTGCTTACGGAAAGGTTGACCTTTTCAGAAGTAAATTACTGCTGTTCTCCTCGATGCATCTAATCCTGCAGCTAAATCATTCTTCAGGGAAAAAGCTATATTAAGACTTCCTTAGCTAATCAGCAAAAGAAACTTCTCTGAATTACTGGGGGGAAATAATTTTAACAATGGGATTATTTCAGTTTTATGTTGCTTTTGAGAAGAAAGGGAACAAATATGCAAAGTACCTTTGAGATTGTTAATGAAAGGGCACAGAGGCCTTTCAGACGAGTCCCTCGGGTAGCTCTTCGCCTCCCTGGATTCAATACCCAGCAAATTTAGAATTAACAAGTGCCACAAGGATAACAAAGCACTGAGAAACAGTTCTTTAAAGGAAGCTTGGGGCTTTATCCTAATACGTCTTTTTTTTTTTTTCATCTTTCAGAGTCTGACTTGTCCAATTTGGCCAAGCTGTACAGAGATGAGAGATTAAAACAGAAAGCAGAATCCCTGAAACTTGAGCACTGTGAGAAGCTCTCCAGTCTGATTGGGATGCACAAATTGGCCTGAGCAGGATGCACACATTCCATAGTTTTATTTATTGCTGTTTTAACTTATGTTTTTATTTTCCTTTGTATAAAAAGGGAAGGAGTCTATTGTAAAGAGTGGATATTGGAGCCCTTCTGCATGTAGTGCAGAGAGGGGCCAGCACGAGCTGCAGAGCTGCTGTTTGCTGTAATATATCCTGTACCTTAGATTTGGTTCCACGGACCAGTGGCACTTTGTACATTCATTCCCCAGGAGTTGCTCTGAGTTCAGGGGTTTGTCTGCCATCCCAGCAGCGTGTGCTTCCCAGGAGAGCAGGCACAGGCCTTGGCTTTCCATGTTTTCTGTGGACCTGCAGTGCAGTGGATCCCACAGACAGCACCGTGCTCAGTGCTGGGTGTCAGCTCCTCTTCCCGTCCCAGCGCCGAGGCTGTCCCTGCCTCCGTGGTGCTGTGTGAGGAATGCTGGGATGGTTCAGTGCCCTGTGCTGAGGGCAGGAGGGACAGGTCCCTGCCCAAGGGGAGCACCTGAGCACACTCCCAGCTCTGCCTCTGTCCAAGGGACTATATATCCTGTGCTGCTCCAAGGGTGCCCATCCTGCTCCGTGTGACACCAACATGGACCAAGAAGATGGGAGTCTGAATTGCACCAATTCCAGTGGCTGCAAAATTGTAAGGAAGGGACAACCATGTTGATTTTCTCATCTGTTTTGAGAGGCATATTTTGAAGCTGGCTGTTACATTCTGACTTTGATCTGCACAGTCTTCTCCAGCTGCTCCAGGGGCCCTGCTTTTTCCAGTACAGTTCTCATGTAGCATATTTTTACTCTGCTGAGCAGTTATGAATGTTTCACCGTAGACATCAGTATTGCAAAGAAAAAGATCCATGTGGTAGTGTCCTGTTTTTTCTTGATCCAACTTTCCAAAGCCAGGCCTTGAGGGGCAGGTTGAGGCTGGGTTGTACCAGCAGGGCAGCAGACACCAGTGCTACTCCAGCTGAGCACCAGTTTCTCCCATGGGTGCCACACGTGTGTGCCATTCATGGAATGACCTGCCCAGGATGGGGGGCTCGGGGCAGCCACAGCACAGCACTGCTCCCCTCTCACCTTGGGAACACCTGTCAGTGAGACCTGAGCAAAGCTCTGTTGCTGCCCCATTCCTAAAACTTGCTACAGGATGCACAGATGGCCTTGCCTGAATCCTAGGGAGCAAAGTGCTCCAAAGTGTGGGAAATGCCAGGGTTAAACCTGCCTTTAAAGCTTAGCCCCCAGCTCTCCACATGCCTGGTGGTGCAGTGTTGTCCAAGTGCTCTCCTGAGAGGTCCCATAGGGTGGGACTGGCACTGTGAGTACCACAAAGTGTCCCCTCCATGCCCCTGTCCTGTTCATACAGCAGTGGGAAGTTGGGCAGCAAACAAATTTGGAGGAAAAGAAGTTTTCCGGGGTCTGGAATTTGGGATTTGTGTCAGGGATTTGAGATTTGATGCTCCTGCACACGAGCCAGACACATTCCAGGTGTGATGAGAACATTCCAAGTACAGCAGTAGCGGTGCTGAGGGGTGGTGATGTGTCAAAAAATGAAAACAACACAACAAAGTAACTCTTTAAATTGCATTGTTGCATTGACACTTGTATCTTCTTTGTGAGAAACATTATAGGAGCGTGTTGAGAAGAGTTTGTTGGGCACCTGGGATAGGAAGAGCACCAGTGAAAAGGGCATTTCCAGTGGGTTGGTGTGAAACATCTTTAGTGGCAGAGTCTGCAAAGGTTGATTATTCCAGGATGGTGGCTGGATGGGTTATTAAGAGTTAATTATTCCAGGATGGTGGCTGGATGGGTTATTAAGAGTTAATTATTCCAGGATGGTGGCTGGATTTAGAGTTGATTGTTCCAGGATGGTGGCTGGATTGATTATTGAGTTGATTATTCCAGGATGGTGGCTGGATTGGTTATTAAGAGTTGATTATTCCAGGATGAATAAGGCAGAGCAGGCAGCCTTAATTCTGGTATTTCCCACCTTTGAGCACAAGTGTGTACAGAAAGCAAAATTAATGTTGCTTTTTATGTATTAAATAACTTGTAGGATATATTAGACATCTGTTCAAGTGGTTGGACTTGGTTCCAGGGTTGGTATCTTCCCTGTCACTCCTGTGTGAGTCCTGGGGCTGTAGAGGGACCAGGTGGGCAGACCAAACCCAGTGACTTCCCTGGACCTGCGATGTCCTGCACGGAGCATGAGCTCATACACAGCGTTTTGCACTGAAAGGAGGTCACACCTTCCGTCCGAGATCTCCGGGTACCTGATGGGGGTGGGAGACTTCCTGTGGGAAGCACGGTCACGTAGAGTCTTCCCTGAAACTGGGAAAGGGCCGGGGAGGAGCAGGAGGTGGGACAGGGAGGTGAAAACATTCCCCATAGGAGTGTTTGTTTGTGACAGGGAGGGCGTGTGGCTCGGAGTGGCTGTGGTGACAAACAGGGCAAGCTGTGTTTGGGCAGCGCTGGCATCCTGCTCCATAGGGAAAAGGAGAGGCCTCTCTGGAGCCCGTGGTGTGGAAACACATCCCTGCCATGCTCCAAAGAGTGCTTGGGCTCCTTGTTTCTGGGTCAAAATAAGGGAGGAAAAGGTGTTCCCGAGCGAGTCCCCAGCACGGCCAGGGGTGCGAGGAGTGCCTTGGAACACCCAGCACTTGGGAATGGAGGTGGGGGGAGTGTGGATGTATTTGGGGTTTTTAAATTAAAGATGTGACATCTCTGTGCCTGTACGTGCCGTGGTCGCAGCCTGGCTGGAAGCGGGGGTGGTGCTGAGGGAGCGGGGGGGGACATGGCGGGGGCCCTTGGGCCGGACAGGGATCGGGATCGGGGACCGGCCCCGTCCCTGCCCGAGCACCGGGAGGGTCTGGGGAGGGGTCTGTGCGGGCCACGCCAGTGATAGGCATGTGGTGCTTGGAATGGGAATGGGAATGGGATAGGGGGCTGGGAACGGGATAAGGGGCTGGGAGTGGGACTTGAGACTGGGAGCAAAGCTAGAGGAGGGGGTCCAGGGGCTGAGAGGGGACTGGGAATGGGGATAGGAGGCTGGGAGTGGGACAGGAGGGGTAGGGCAAGGGGCTGGGAATGAAGCAGAAAGCTGGGAGTAGGGCAGTGGGAAGCAGGGCAGGGGGCTTGGAGCAGGGCTGAGGGATGGGATTAGGGGCTGGAGGTGGGAGCAGGGGTGAGCCCTGCCTGTCACAGCCCCGCTGTGGCACCCTGTGGTGGCAGGGCTCTCCTGCCCTGCTGTTGCCCAGCCTGGGCCCGCACTCTGGGCCATGGCACTCTGGCACACAGCCCTGGCACCTGCCGGGCATCCCCCCCGCCCCGAGGGGCAGCCCCGTGCCATCCCCCAGGGTGGGAGCTGCAGGGATCCTGTGCAGCTGTTTGAGCTGTGTGCTGTGTGAGTTGCCCAGGCTCACACAGCAGCCCTGGGGTGTCGCGGTGCCCGAGCTCTGCCAGGGCTACCGGCGTGTTCCGTGTGCCAGATCCTGACTGAGCTGCAGAGGGGGCTCTGAGAGCCCCTGCCCAGCTGGGCCGGTGCTTCCTGCTCCTCCGGAGTTGCAAAAAGTAGCTCCGGCGTGGGAGAGGCACATCCTGCTTTTGGCAGCTCCCAGCAGCTTCATCTTCCTCCTCCTTCTCCTCCTCGCTGCCTCTGTGCCAAGCATGCCAGCACTGAGGTGAGTGAGCACACACCGAGCTGGCACCAAATCCAGGTTAATAAGCAAATGCAGTGGTGAGCTGCAGGCAGGATCACTCTGGCTTAAACATAAATCAGTATTTAATTAGCAAGGCTGGCTCAGCCTGGGTCCACCTGCTCTTCTGTAACGTGTTTGTGCCTGAGGCTCCCACGCACACCCCGACCTGCTTTGGGTGCTGGAAGATGCATCTGCAGCCTCTGAACCTAAACCAGTTGGATCTCACTGGCAAGAGGACTTAAGGACTCCACGCCCTCCTGTCTTTGCTGTTTGCAAATCGGGAGCCACACGGAGGGCAGGGAGGAACCCCAGGACCAGGAGGAGGAGATGCAGGTGCTGGAGTGTGGCCCTTGCCCAGGGTTCCTGCAGCCTCGGGCTCCAGCCAGGGTGGAGAGACGGGACTGCCCAGCCGGTTCCCACTGTGCTCCCACAGCACGCCCAGCCAGGTTGGTCAGGGCAGTGTTGGGATCACCACCCTCATAGGGAAGAATTCATTCCCAATAGCCCATCTAACTCTGCCCTCTGGCAGTGGGAAGCCATTCCCCCTTGTCCTATCACTGCAGGCCATTGTCCCAAGTCCCTCTCCAGCTCTCTTGGAGCCCCTTTAGGCACTGGGAGGGGCTCTCAGATCTCCTCAGAGCCTTCTTCAGGCTGAACAATCCCAATTCTCCCAGCAGAGCTGCTCCAGCCCTCTGACCATCCTGGTGCCTCCTCTGGACTCTCCCCGGCAGCTCCATGTCCTTGCTGTGCTGGCCCCAGGGCTGGAGGCAGCT